>CM034361.1:74832302-75159953 GCA_019925275.1 Mytilus edulis | reverse complement strand
TTAAGGGCATACGATACAGTTTTGATCCTGTATTTACAAGTTGGTGAAAATTTGCATATAGGCTATTTTTTACCTGATTAAGTCAAATATGTAATAAAAAATATACCTTCATGTGCTAATTTTTGAGTTAAATGAGGTCGAAATTTGGTATATTTACTCATAATGCGGATTTGTGGCCGTATCTTCCCTTTCGAAAAAAAGACATAACTTTTTTGTTTTAAAAGATACGCAAATTGTGTTTTAACACGCTACAGTTTTATAAAATTTGGTCCACATAATCTCCCTGCAAATTGAAACAACATGTCCTTTTAAAAAAATGGGGGTCCATGCACTCTTTTTTAAATTAAATCAGATTGAATGATAAAAATCGGTCAAAAAATGCATCTTTTCTCGATATGTCACAGTTTGACGTCGCGAAAATAACATTTTACGTTAGCAACGTCAATACAGTGGAGATCACTTCTAACCTCTCATTAAATCTGTCAGAATCTGTCAGGAGAACTGTTCTAGGACAGTACGTAGAACTGTCAGCCTGACAGCTTTTAGTCAGTTCTAGGCTAGAACTGTTCTAGCTAGAACTGATTTGGTCAGTTCTACCTAGAACTGATTTGGACAGTTCTACCTAGAACGGTTCCTGACAGTTCTACCCTAGAACAGTGTTAGACAGTTCTACCTAGAACTGACCAAATACCAAATCTTTGGTCAGTTCTACTTCTAGAACAGTTCTGCGGTTAGAATTGATAACAATTTCTACGGCTAGAATTAAAGTATAAATTCTACGGCTAAATTTGATTTATAAATCCTACGGCTAAAATTGATTTATAAATTCTACGGCTAGAATTGATTTATAAGTTTCAAGAACTCTTTGTCTAAATATAAATGCTTCGGCAAAATAGCGATTAATATTATAAAGAGTTTTGCTATTTTCCCGGTATTATTTCAAATTTTTTCGTCGGCAAGACTGAAAACATGTTTAATCCCGCCATATTCTACATGTATGTGACTGTTCCAAGTGAAGAGGCTGTTATTCAGTGATTTTCTATTGTTGATGTGTTACTTAAATTATTTGTTTTTCTTTCATTTTTTTAACACAAATTAGGTCATTGATATTTGGGGGAGGGGGGCATTATTATTTCAATTGTTTTACATTTGTCATTCCGGGAGTCAGGATGGCTCGTTTAACATAAAAAAATTATCTGACCTTAATGTAATGCGTTGTTTCCAGGGGCGGATCCAGCAGTTTTTAAAAAAAGGGGGGGGGGTCCCAACCCAGGAAAAAGGGGGTGGTCCAACTATATGTCCTCATTCAAATGCATTGATCGTCCAAAAAAGGGGGGGTCCAATTTTTTATTTAAAATATTGAATCGTTAACAAATGTGATATCTGTTTACGAGAAGTGTTGATACCTCGGACGGACCTTTTTGACCGCATCAATCTAAACTGACCTTATTTGCTCCTTCTTCCTGCAAATCTATATAGCTGCACAGTAATTCGGTTATAATTTTATGTCAAGAGGGACTGTAATATACAAGTTACAGCAATATTGGAAAACAATGACCTCAAAATATTGTTTGCATGAATTTATAGTGCCAGCATGTCCTCTTTTTATTCAAAGTATTTAATCGTAAACAAATATCAGTAGTTTTCCTACTTCAGACTGAGTCGTGTAATAAAATCTTTTGACCGCATCTATCTAAACTGACCTTATTTGCTTTCTTTCTGCAAATCTATATACTAGTAGCTGCACAGTAATTCAGTTATAATTTTAGGTCAAGAGGGACTGTAATATACAAGTTATGTGTCAAAGCGACAACAACCCGACCATAGAGTAGACAACAACCAATCACGATGGATTGTATAATTCAAATGACAGCATGTCCTCTTTATATTCAAAATATTGAACTGTTAACAAATTTCAGTAGTTTCTATATATCAGACTGAGTTGTTTAAATAACAACATTATTTGACAGCATCAACCAAAACTGAACATATATACTTTAATATCATGTAAATATATATGGCCTCATTGTTAACCAATAATATTTCTATGTGAGGACAGATATTGCATGATAAAGATGACACCAAATTTTTTCCACATTGATTTAGCGCGCCATTATTTCCTCTCTGTATCGATAATATTACTATTTAAGGAATGACTATAATATTTGTTCTGTCTATGAAGAAATAACATAAATTATCGGTCGTCCCACTGTCTATATCACTCTGTTCAGCTCTTAATATTATTCTGTATCATGTCTTTGTGACGTCAAATACGTTGACCCGGCCTTAATAACTTTGACCCGGACATATCAGGGTCGTCATAATGTTTGAACCGACGCTAATAACTTTGACCCGAACTTATCAAGTCATCTTTTGTGTGCTGGTGAAACAAAGAAAACACTTCTGAAACACGCAAATATAGCCCGATAAATCGATTATCAGATTATCTGCATATTGATATTGTAATATATCAGCTGCTTGACATTATATGAAGGCTTTTGATCTCGTTCGCTACGCTAACTAGACAAAGCTTCATATTATGTCTCGCAGCTGATATTTTACGATATCAACATGCAGATAACCTGATAATTGGTACAAATTTGGTGCACACTGAATAACGCGAGAAGCGGGTTTTTTAACAGTGTGAATGCACCACATTTTTTATGTTATTTCGAATGGACAGAAAAAAATATTACAGTCATTTCTTATAATTTAATTCTAAATTCCATTTTAAACCTTGGCAAACAATGAAAAAAACGTTGATGACGTTACGGTCACATGACTTACTTTTTTCTATGGGCTGATAACAAAACATCGTCAGCCAATCAGAAGAACCGTTACATCTAAAATTTAATTATTAAGTAATGAATTTTCAAAAAAGTGACTTTTAAAGTCAGTAGTTCATGATGTTTTTTTTTTTTAAAACAAAACTATATAACAGCATCATCCAACACTCACATGACTGATTCATATACTTTATTTTAAAATGAAAAGTACATGTATGAGAAGTTCTCTTCTTGGAATAATTTGAAGAAGGAAATTGATTGGTTTTGTTTGTAGCCTAACGTCCAGTGGCAAATGTTTCATTCATGTTCAGATCGAGTTTAGTTTTCTGACGTTCCCGACTCTCAGATATTATTTATAATCGTTATGGATACATTTGGCTACGAGATAATGCAAATGTACATAGTTTTTTTACGTTTAACAACACTTTTTTCATTAATATCCCATAATTCATCCACTGTACAATTTTTGTTTGAACATTTGTCAAAACAGAATCTTAAATAATGAATGTAAATCCAAGGCAAACAAGGTAAATTAAGATTAAAATTCCGTGAATTAAATGCAGAGATATATTCAGGAAGAGACTGTTAAAAACGGGGAACGAAGAAACGTAAACAATGTTGTTTCATATATGCAATCTTATAAAAATATTTCTCCGATGAGTTGGATAACCTTCTATCCACTCAGTCGATATTTGTACGTGTAACTTTTGATCAGTAAAAAATACAGAAAAATCTGCAATTTTATATACATTTGTAGTAAAGTAGTTTTTGGTGGGGTTCGTGTTGCGTATTCTTTAGTTTTCTATGTTGTGTACTATTATTTGTCTTTTTCATTTAAGCCATGGCATTGTCAGATTAATTTCGATTTATGAGTTTGACTGTCCCTCTGGTATCTTTCGTCCCTCTTTTAAGACTAAATAAAAAATAATATGAATCAATGTAATTTTAAATGAAATTAATAAAGTAACTGACTACTTCCGGTTCATCGAGTCTAACTTTTCAAGGTCAAATGTTTTCCATCCTAATGCCACCATTCCCAAGACTTTTACATGCACAAAAGCGATTTTATAGCAGAGGTCAAAATCTAAATCTCCAAGTTTATCTTCAACATCTACCTACCTTAATGTCCACGTCACAATGCAATGCAACCAAATCAAACGATCCTAAAACTCTACCATAAATGGGGAATTAGTTATACCTCAATGCAGCTAATTTTAAAGATAAGAGGGAGGTAACTCCATTAAAATCAACCCACCTTTTTAATCAGAAATACAAATGTTACGACATAGCGTTACTTAAAGCTTAGTAAACAAAAACATTTTGAAGCCATCTCTAACTCTTTCTGAGGAGAAGTGATAATAAGCCAAAAATTGAAAGCTGAATTTAGGACACGACCTAAACCTGTAACTTGGGCACTATTGTCTTTTCAAAGACGCGAATTCAAAAGACCCGAGTTCGCCATCATTTATGGTTTGCCAGTTAAAAATCTATTTTACTTATAACAAATACAGAAGTGACAATTAAACTTTAACCAAATCTCATAATTCAGATATTAGGGGGTATTTGGAAAAATAAGTTGTTCGGTTTTCTTTTACGGGAACAATTAACATATACATGAAAATATACATTTTATTTCTACAATCTGACTCAGAGGTTTTTACTGTACAAGAACACAACACATACCATTGTAGTCGCAGTTTGACTTAAATTTTTTCCAAATTCTAACTGGAATATGAATCAACTTAGGCCTTTACATTTGGTAAATGCATCCTCTTCGATCAAGCTAATGACCTTTAGGCTTTGGTCACACTTTAACCGCGGATAGCTTGAACGGACGCTGAACGGATGAAAAAAAAATGTTCCTCTGACAAGTTTGTATCTGTTTGGAGTCCGTTGGAGTACTTATTAAATAAAATGGATTTTTGCTCAGTCATTATTTTTCTAAGTTATTTTATATTCTGTCTGTTCTCTTTTAGACAGTCTAAAACTGTTATTTTAATCGCAATGTCAGTTTTTTTCCCTTCTAAGTATCTTTCGTCCCTCTTTTAATTAAACAACAATGCATCAACATCATTATCTTTGAGAGTAGAGACTATTTTAAATATTTTTTTTATAATTTGAGTGGTTAACATTGGTGGTTCGACACCTCAGCAGTGACCCACTTTGCAGAACCTTCTAAAAATTAATATGCATGAAATACTTGCCACTGGTTGTCAACTTAATTATTTATATTCACTATTTCATCATCAACTTAACAGACGTATGGATAACAAAGTAGACTATTTAGAAGTACTAGAGCACAACGTGATATCGCGGGTCCGTGACTGAATTACAGTATATAACTACATGTATGCGTAAGCCTTATTCTAATATTGGTATTGTCACCTGATAAAGTCATGCCGATTATAAAATACACAGTTACAATTATAGGTAATACTAATTATTTAGAAAACAAAAGGTCCTGCAATGGAGTATTTTTAAATCAACAGCATTGTTCTATATTAGTTATAAATAAAGTTGAATTCTCTGAATCGCTGTTTTACAAATTGAAAAATTGAAAACTGTACTTATATGCCTTATTAAAGTCCAGATTTTTAGTATTCGTATTGTCATCATAGAAAGTACCATAGGGAACAATTTGACAATGATTAAGATTAGAAAGGTCTACACTGTGATTATGACCTGTGTATTAAGCAAAACCCTAAATACACCGTTTGGTGGTGTGCCTGTCAGATGCGGAACGTACAGATAAGGTAATCGGTAACAGGTGAATATACTATTGGTATCGGTATCGGTTTCACACGGAACTTGTTAATTATTGGCAATAATTTAATTAAGTGGAAAACAATCTGGAGTGGTGTAATTTTCAATCTACACCATTGTCCTATATTAGCTATATATAAAATCGAATTCTTTGACAAGTCGTTTTTACCCCGTGACGGCTGACAAATTGGACCCTGATATGGCGGGTTCGTGACTGAATTAAAGTAACTATATAAAATTTACAGAATGTATCAAGATTGCATATTTTTATATGTTGTTTTAAAAGTACTGTTTGTTTTGATTTGCTTAAGACAAGGGTTGTTTGAATACGTTACTTTATTTTAAATCAATTTTGCAATTTCAAAATTCGACATTTTTTTTAAATGACCCATACAAAACACCGTTATCATCGAGGTCCGCTTTAATTCAATTCAACGATTTGACGGGGGAAAAACTATCAATTTAGATCAATGTGAAATCGCAGGATAAAACAGTATTTGTAAAGTGCATTAAACATAAAATGTATTTGTACGAGCTACGAAACAGGAGAAAAGCTCGTCGAGCCTCGATTTTCTCTTTGTATTAAAACTCGTCAAATAAATTTTATATTTTCTTATCCTGCATGTACGAATATGGTATATGTTTCAAATAAGGTTCTTAAGGTGGAAAAAAATAAATATCAAGCTATGGAACTTGTTTTGATAATATCTACGTTGAAAATAATTCTAAAAATGTGCACTTCTGCTTGCCGGATATCAATCACTTTGCGAAATGTCGATTAGACATGTGCATTTACGATAGGTACATTTATGTCGATATAAAATGCATTTCCATTATTTGCATGAAAAACTCACTAAAACATTTATTATTAATGATAAAAGGAACTCTAGTTCTCAGTTCTTCGATCTATTTGTTTTTATAAAAATCAGTGCGGATGCCAATGTTACAAACACAATTCAGGAACGATCGATATTGTTTTTTCTAGGAAATTAAAGTTTCATTTTTTATAGAAATCTCGTTAGTCACGCAATATAGACGAGAGTAAAATATTCCGAAACCATTGTTTGATAGATGTATAATTCTTAGATGCTAAATTTGTTAAAAGTAACGTACACAATGTAATTGTTTACACTTCTCAGAATTTTTCAATTGATTATAATAATAGTGCATTATATATCAGTACAAAATCAGGTTGCTGAAACGTCTATTATACTATATGTAAAACCGGAGATTTAAGCATGTTAAGTATACTAGGACGTTTATTTGTCATATTTTTTTCTGATTTCGTCCTCTGGTAAGATCTCTATCTTATTATAATACATATAATAATTGCAAATTGTGTAAAAGGAAAGGCTGTGCTTCACAGACCTATTTGAGATTATTTTTACGAAAATCATATGATTTCAACAATAATTGATATTTCAAATGTCCAAAATTTTAAAAGTTTTGTCATGCAGAGACGCTTGTCTTCAAGGTGTCAACATTAAAAGTTTGTTTTCACGGACAGAAAATGTAATACCTTAACATATACTTAAGAGCGGGGAATATCGAATGTTTACACAGAACAAGTAAGTACATAATAATGTACGTATAAGATCGGCATACTCCATCGAAGTGGCACATTTGCATATCTTAGCATATCAACTGGCACAAATTTGACATATCATAGTCCTAGTTATGTTACATAACATATTTTAAATTCAGCATAGCTTCCCGAGAAGTTAAGAAAGAAAATTACGATTTTCATTTTCTGTGACCAATTGTTTTCGTCAACACCTTGACTTTGAAGACTCATTTTGAGAGAAAAAATGAGTTTAATCCATAATTGAGTTGAGTAATATGTTTCTTATATATTCAAGAATGTTAACCTAAAAGGAAATTAGTTTTAATTGATGCTAAAAAACTACAAATTCCAAAAAACGAGCTTCACTTTTTTGGGTAAAAAAATGCCCATATATGGTAATCACATGACGTCCATTGTTGCTTTAAGAAATGGAGTCAAACCGGGGTCAGCTTTCCGACTGCTCCTTATCGCTATTTATTCCAATCTGGAAAAGTTCTGAAATTACACAACTGTTTCGTCCAGTTGAAGCCACCAGGGGTCCTGCATAATGCATAAAACGTTTGAGAGAGACATGTTTAAACCATCGTAGACACTTCAAACAAAGCATTTTTATGATTTTAATTTGTGTTTTAAAAAAGTCGATCATAATTTATCAAAGTTTCAAAATGGTCGCGTTCTCAACTTTTTCCTCCATCGACTCGTTATTGATGACCTTTGTTTTTTCGACACTCGACCCGAACAGGAAGTTGTCTAAGTGACTGTTTTTTTATTTTTGGATTGGACCTAATAGCGATAAGATGAATTGTTTTCATAGACAAGCACAGGAGCAATAAATTAAAAATATTAATTATAATCGGTGCAATTTGGGGTACTGATTTCTGGCGATTTTGTCGTGTATAGATACATAATAAAAAAAAATAAAAAAAACCAAAGAAAATCCCCCCCCCCCCCCAAAAAAAAAAAAGAAAAAAGAATTGTTCCGGTGGTAAGCATGATTTTCCTTTTTTTTTAGTTGCACTTACTTGGTCGAATACTAGGATGTCCTACCAAACAGTAGGTAACCCGTCGAAAAAATATAATCTCTGGAGTTATAAGTCGGTAATGTGAAAATAGTCTATTAAATATTTAGATGGCTCTTGAACTTGCTTCACGCGGGTAAATCTCAATTTAAGTATGGACCAAATTCTACGAAGTTTTACTTAACGCTTTTAATATTATCTCAGCTTTATAATAGAAATGTGTGAATGAAAATCTTAAATACAAATTTCAATTTCAACGAAAATAAATAAATATACCTAAAATGCCGTCTAAAAAGGAAAGTGTTCCATTTGATAGTATTAAACTTGTACCGATTATCAGGTTGTCTGAAAGAGGTGAAATATTATCTGCGAGACACAATACGAAGTTTTTTTCCGAGTGAACGCTTGATATTGTGTCGAGCAGCTGATATTTAACAATATAAATATGATAAAAATCTGATAATCGATTACTCGGATTGTATTTCTGTATTTCGAATGGTGGAAACAAGTGTTTTCTTTGTTTCAACAGCAAATCGGAGCTGATTTGAAAATTTGGAGTCAAATTAATTAACGTCGGTTCCAAACTCCGTACAGTGATCTTTTCCGTTCCGGAACTTTTTTGCTTTACTAGTACTCCATCAGTGTACAGTAGTACGAGGACCCGTATTCGGATCGGAACTGGAACTGCCGGGGAGTTTGCATCGATTCATGCATCGATGATAATTATGTCCAGGTCAAAGTTATTTATTTCCGGTTAACGTATTTGACGTCACACCCAGCAAAGACGTGAAATGCAATTTTATACAGACAGTGGGAACACCGATAAATATACAATATCAACTTTTTTTGAATGAGACTCCGCAGGGGAAGAGCGAGATTTACCGAACCCTTTAAAACAGTTTAGTGCTGAATACAAACAAGTTGATATTTTTTCTGAAATTGTTCTATAATGGTTTAATACTGCAGGCAAAATTTACTAGACGAACCTAACATTATGAAGAAAAGTGACGTGGCATGAAATCGACATTGCACGAAATATCACTGCGTTCCTAAATTTGATAGACAAATCCATTTATTTGGTTTTCACTAAATTTCACCAGAAGTTATATTTCAAAAAAAAATATCTGTCTAGTCTACGCTGCGGTGTTGACTTATTTAACATAACACATCGCATTTTAACCAAACATTGTCTATTTGCTTTGATCTTTGACCTTTTGAGGACTTAATAACAATCTTATAAACAACAGAAAAAAGCATCTATTTGAACAGTCGTAAGAACCTCATGATATTTCATGCCAACGTTTACATAAAGATTGATTTAGATTTGATTTCATTATATTTCAAGGACTAATTTGGCTCTTATGATTCACTTTTTTTTTAAGAATTGTTCATTTAATTACAGTGGCAGACATATTGGTGACAACAACCGACGGAGGTACAAACAATATACTTCTGGCAGATGTAGGAGCATTTAAACATGAGAATAAATATCTAAGATTTAGTGCAAAAGGTTGTCGGGATGCCATGTTTATTCTATCCTCCCACATAACAGTAACACCTCCATATTATCATATTATCATTGGTGGATATGGAAACACAAAATCGATACTTGCTAGAAAAATACAAGAATACAAACTTCTAAAGGCATACATTTCTTCAGAAATGGATTGCTCTATTTCCAAGCCATTCTGGATAAGTTGGCAACGTGGTATCATTGAA
The DNA here is from genome assembly GCA_019925275.1 of Mytilus edulis. Taxonomy (NCBI): domain Eukaryota; kingdom Metazoa; phylum Mollusca; class Bivalvia; order Mytilida; family Mytilidae; genus Mytilus; species Mytilus edulis. The sequence goes on along the minus strand of CM034361.1, from coordinate 75,150,102 downwards.
GTTGGGAGAGGAAATAAAATTGGTGTTAACGTTTTCCTGTCTGACATTGATCGCTGTCCTTTCGCTATAAATAACATTGAAATAAGTACTGGTAACAATGGCGCAACATTGGAATGGACAATTGTTCCTAACAGTACCAGTAAGTAATTGTTTATAAAGTTTGACACCATAGAACTATCAGGTAAATTCTAAGAATTGTTACAGCTCTTCTATAAAAGCATGCAAAGCAAACCTTTGATCAGCTTGCTTGCTATGTTTGCATACAATAGGTAGGTGCAGTTTTAGTCAGTTTTATATATACAAGGATTTTATTAGACGATAAAAATTGACATGAAATGAAGTTAATGTTTATTGTCCAATCAAATTCCAGTACATAGTAAACAGACTGAAACAGACTTAATACCTACATGTTGTTTACAAACGTAGCAAGCAAGTTGATTTAAAAGGATTGCTTTGCATGCTTTAATAGAAGAACTGTAACTGTCTGACAGGTGTTGAAGTTCAACCCACCTTTCAATGTCAAACTCATTCTGTAGTTAAGGTGGACTAGTGTCAATATGAGTAACAATGAATACATAAATCGGGTCGGTTGTCATGTATATATTTATAAGAATATGTGGTACAATTGTATGATTGCCAATAAGACAACTCGATCTCCACCAGAGATGAAATGATATAGAAGTTAACGGTTGTGTTCCAGCTGGAATAGTATTTAATTTTGTCATTTGTGGGCCTATTATAGATGACTATACAGAATTAATCAAATTATTGTTGAAGACCGTACGTTGATCAAGTAGCTTAAATTAACGTCATTTTGGTCTTTGATGTATAATAGCTGCCTCATTTGCAATAAGTTTGTATTCAAAATTTCATTACATGTATTTTCATATAAAACTGACGTTATTGAGATTAAAAGTTGAAGAACATTCTGATTATAAAACATTTGTTCAAAGAAACAACAAGTTTTAAAACGTCAAATAAGCAAAAGAGACAAATGCTATTTCAACTGTTTATCGAATATGATAGCAGCATAGCCAATTGTAGGACAGCTGTCTCCCGTGGAAATTGCGGAGGGAAAATTGCATGTTAGAGTGATAATATTATCGTCACCAATTGTTGTCTCTCGTACGTCGTATGAATTCGTTCTATGCATGTTTTTTCAATGTAAATTATGACGCCAAAATGCTTTTTAAAAAGCACGCAAACCCATAATACGAGGATAGTTAGGTATTAGCCGTTTTGATCTGTATCTATTACATGTATGTAACACGAAGAACGTGATCATATAATATTATTACTTATCATACACTAAGCAATAGTGTGATAGTTTTTGCATATGTGTAACGAGTGGAAGTAAACTAGCCATAAATTTACACCCAGGATAATAACCCATATCAGGAGCCTTGCGTGCAAAAAAACTCATTACAGTGTCTCTCGCACAAGTTACTTCCGGTGTCGTCTGTTTACAAATAATATCAGACACACAAAGACATGACAGAAAAGGGGGGGGGGGGGGGTTATTACTGTTGCAACGGTGCTATTTGAGCATTGACCGTTGACTAGGCGTGCTTTCCATTATCCGGTTCGTATCGACGGAACCGGTTCAGGATAATAGAACATCCAAGGGCAGACGATACGATCCAAGATGGCTTCCGCTGTACCAGCGATTTCTCATAGTTATCCTTTTTTAGACGATTTTTTAGATACATCTACACTTTTTGATTATTTTATTCAATTTGAAGATTCAGTTAATAATGACCATTTTTTTACACCTTTAAGAAATAATGTTAACCGTATTCAAAACTATTATGAAACGGTTATTCCAATTTACACCTTAGATGAATTTAGGTCTCATTTCCGTATGAGCAGGTCCACTGTTGAACAACTATGTTCTCAGTTAGCACTTACTGGGGAAATACCCACCATACATGAACACGGCAGGTCCCCAATAGAGACAGAAAAACAGCTTCTGATGTACATATGGTAAAATTTAAGTTAATACTATTACTAATCATGCTAATAGTAGTAAAAAGAAACAAAAACGAACATTAGTAGCCATTACCAGAGACATATAATACATATTATATGTCTCTGCCATTACACACGTTTCACAGAAGCCCAAAAGTATGAACAACACAAAAACCATCATAACATTGATTGAAACCAAGTGCCCCAGAATGGTATGCAAAAGTTACTGCTCCACATGCATACATGCGGCACCAATTATATAATATGAATTTAAAAATATACCATCAGTGGCAGTGTCATTGAGACAGCAAACAACCTGCCAAAAAGATGTGTAGGATATAAGAATGGTTCATTTGAATAAAATGTCAGGATTTACCAAGCAACTGTACTGTCTTTAATAAAAGAGAAAATGAAATTATGGTATATATTCACCTTTGAATAAACAAACATGATAAATATGATATATTTCAGTTGACAGTACCAGTATGACTTATATACATGTAATTTATGGCGAATAAACTTAAACCTGCAGCTAGACATGTACACCTTACAATAATTCCATACACCAAATAGAGTAAAACTGTTGCATACAGTATAACAAAAAACAGACCAAAACACAAACACTTAACTCTAACCACTGAACCATGAAAATGAGTTCAAGTTCAGATGACACCTGCCAGTTGGATTAGTCCTACAATATATGACTGGAGGTTGATAACGTTTACATTCAACGTTTTTTATCAAGTTTTTTTTTTTACCATCTGTATCATTGTTGAACGTACACCTTACAGTCCTTCTATACACCGAATATACTTGACCTATTGCTTATTGTATCTGAGATATGGACTTGACCAACAAGGAGGTACACACATACCAAATATAGTTATCCTATTACTTATGATAAGAGAATTTAACATTACATAAAAATCTTTTTTTCAAGTAGTCACTGATGTACTGTAGTTGTCGTTTGTTTGTGTTATTTATACCTGTTTCTCGTTTTTTTTATATAGAAGAAGGACGAAAGAAACTAGAGGGAGAGTCAAACTCATAAATCGAAAATAAACTGACAAGGCCATGGCTAAAAATGAAAAGGACAAACAGACAAACAATTGTACACATGACACAAGTTGACAACATAGAAAAGTAAAGAATAAACAACACGAACCCCACCAAAAACTAGGGGTGATCTCAGGTGCTGCGGAAGGGTAAGCAGATCCTGCTCCACATGTGGCACCCGTCGTGTTGCTTATGAGATAACAAATCTGGTAAATAGTCTAATTCGGTAGGTCACATTTATGAAAGGGAATGGAATTGTTATTACGACGTTAGGAACATATCGATATCATTTACATAACGGCCAACCAACTCCGGAATGGTAAGGAAATCCTGCTCCACCTGTGATATTCATCGTGTTGCTTATGTGATTGGTTGGTTTTTCCCGTTTGAATGGTTTAACATGTCTAGTACATTGACCTATAATCAGATATAATGGCTTACTTTTATAAATTGTTACTTGGATGGAGAGTTGTCTTATTGGCACTCATACCACATCTTCCTATACCTACTAAACCACGAAAATGAGGTCAAGAATAATGGACATATAAATTGTTATTTGGATTGAGAGTTGTCTTATTGGCACTCATACCACATCTTCCTATATCTACTAAACCACGAAAATGAGGTAAAAAATATTGGACATGTTACTGATAGAAAGTTTGTAACATGAGGCATCTATATATAAATTAAGAAGCATCTCGGTCTTCCACCTTCAAAAGTCGCAGGCTCTACAAATTAAAGATTGAAAAACCCAATGTATGTTTTGTAGTATTCTTCGTTTTACCTTATTATATAACTATGGTAAAAGATCAAATTTAATTTTAATAAAGGAATATTTTGTTGCAGCAGATTAATGTAGTTATATATATGTTTTACATAGTCATTAGTTACTAGTATTTTAAAAAATCAGTTCATATTCTAGGTATATTGCTACATCTGAAACCTACAGATCAATCAGTGATCGCTTTGGTGTCACAATGTCCTCTACTCATCGTGCAGTGAGAAGATGCACAACTGCTGTGGTGCAAATTGCAGACCAGTACATTTGTTGGCCAGATGAAGGTATTTGAGGCATAGGAATAAAAACAATAAATTGTTATAGGTGCTTTCCTATCATAGATCTTTAATTATTCTCTACAGCTGAAGTATAAATATAAATATTCTAAATATATATATACAATTTAATTTTACTAAAATTTTAACTGGTTGAATGATTAATATCAACTATGAACACTGTTCTGGCAAAATGAAATATATTGCTTTTACATTTGTATAAGGGCATGTATAATGCAGATCATAAACATGTAGAATAAATATTGTTAAAGTTGATAAAATGTTTATAACTCAATTCAAATTTTGATAACATATAGACCATTATCTTCATCATTGCAGCTGAAAATTGACTTTAACTCTGCCAGGTTTTACCTGCCGGTCCCAAGCCCGGAATAAAGAGGAGGGAAGTCAGCTACTAAATGTTACTAAATCATATATTTTTTTAATTTCAGATCTTGTACGTGACTCTAACTCTGCCAGGTTCAATCCACAAGCAATTGTCTCTTAATTTTTTTTGTTTATATATATATATATATAATCAGAGACAAGCGCCTGAGGTTCAATCTGCCGGTCCCCAGCCCGGAAAAAACGAGGAGGGGAGTCATTGTTAAATTTAAAATTGTTTCCAAAGGTGTGTATATATGTAAATAATTCAATTTATGACTGACATAATACATGTTATATGAATAATTGAATTTTGTTTTAGCTAAACAAGCAGAAATAAAAAATAAATTCAAAGCCATCAAAGGTCTTCCAGGAGTGATAGGAGCTGTGGATGGGACACATATCAGTATAAGGAAACCAACGGACCATCCACAGAGCTACCTGAACAGGAAGAAAGATTATTCTATTATTCTGCAGGTAATAAATTTGGATATAAGATTGATTGATTGTTGGTTGCTTAATGTCCAGTGGCTAATATTTTATGCATGTTCAGGATGAGAGATAAAAGATAATAGTTACAGCCCTGTAATCAGCATTAAAAATTCTGAGATGAAATAAAGCCAGTTAATTTTTTCTATGCAGACATTTTACTTTCAAAAATAATTTTTATACCTGAATGTTACCTTTTTCAATGTTTCTTCAAAAACAAAATATATACAAAAAAAAATCTGTTGGGTACTTTGAACTGTTTAATTTAAGGAATAACTGTAATATTTAAAAAATATAAGTCATTTAATTCTTATATTCATGTAAATACGGAAGCCGATAAGGGCCATTCAAAAAAAATATTTTATGTCGTAATTACGACATAGCATGTCGTAATTTCGACATAACATGTCGTTATTACGACATCGCTATGTCGTAATTTTGACATAACATGTCGTTATAACGACATCGCTATGTCGTAATTTCGACATATCATGTCGTAATAACGACATCACTATGTCGTTAAAACGACATAGCTATGTCGTAATAACGACATCGCTATATATAAAAGAATATGTATTATGATTGCCAAGAGACTAAATGACACAGAAATTAACAACTATGGGTCATCATCATGCCCCCAATAATGAGAAAAGCCCCCGAATAGTCAGCTATAAAAGAGGGAGGAAAGATACCAAAAGGGAAAGTCCCCGAAATGCTGTGTGGCAGACAGTGTTATTAATTAATTATTAGCTCCCTTGGTAAAAATCCAAATTTCATATTTAATGTATTTCATTGTTAAATAATTTACATGAAGCTTAATAAGTATATATTTGTTAATTGCATAGGTTTTGCTATTTGAATTCATTGGTTGAAGATTTTTTATTTACATTGTAAAGTTTAATATTTGCATCGTCGCAAAATCTTTGGTTACCTTCTTTGGATACCTTCAGTGAGAAACTTATATATTTTTAAAATCCCGTCGAAGTTTTATAAGTTACCTGCCATGGAAGGGCTGTACAGCAAGACAAGTTTGAAATAAACAAATAAGACGTGGAAATATATGAGGACTGACATTGCATGGCAAGCATTCCATCTCCCTTTATATAAGCGCAAACTACATGGCTTCTTGTAATAAGGGTGAATTGAAGTATTGATAGCTCTATTTCTACTTTCAAACGTTGAGCACGACATTCCTACAACACGACGTTACACTTTAACATGCGGCGTCGAAGAGGGTTTTTGACTTCGTTTAATTTTTGCAAGTTTTATTCGGTTTTTCATATTGTTGGTTGATTCTGGTTCTGTTCGTTTTGTGATGTCAAAAATTACCTCGAGTTGTGGAAATCGATTTAATAATGTTTACTCTTTAAGTTATTTCAACTAAAAATGCAGTACTGTCGCAAGTAATGTAGGAAGGAAAGATGGGACGGAAGAACATGCATACGGTTTTCCATATTTTTGTTTTATCATAGGATGTTTAACTTTCAAAGTGCATATCATCTGTCATTGTAAAATTTCTATATCTTAATTCAACCAATACAAATATATCTGACACTCTGCAAGTAAATCGAACATTTTTACCCTTGGTAAAATTTGAATAGAATTGTATTTTCCCTGGCACATAAGTTGTCGAAATACACCCCTTCAATTACTTGAACCTTGGCTTGAGAATTATTTCCCAAGTCATCTATAGCGTTTAACTTCTGATATACATTCTAAAGTATAGTAATCTACTCCTGGATCGTCCGCGAAAACGGCAAATATAATCCCGGGTTTTTATTAATTCGATGAAACGGTTTTCGTTGCTGTTTGGGATTCGTCTTTCAATTACCTCCATTTCATGCACAAGTTTATATTGACGAAAAGTTCCGGCTTCGCTAGTACAGGAATTATTTTCATCACGACCGTTATAAGTTAACATGAATAGCAGAACAAATCGCGAAGTAAAACATTCCGTGAACTGGTATTAAGTCTTTAAATATTGGTGATTGCACCTTACTGAAGTGACGACTTTAAATGATCTATTTCGGAGTACTTCCGTAACATAACTTTCAATTCGCATTTTACATTAAGAGGACTGTCTTAGTGTCTTTGCAAAAGATGGACGAAGTTCATGTAATGGGATGTTTTCCCCATTTCCCAATTCTTTTAAATAAATCGTTAAAAGCTATAAACGATTAATAAAAATTGCAAAATTTAACCTGTGTCGAACCTATGTCCTCGGGCGGAGTCTATAGCAACATGCACTATTCTTTTTTTTTTCGGCAGCAATCATCAACCTCTTTTTCCAAATTTTATAACACGATTTGTTTTAATTATCATGAACATTTAATTGAAATTTTACCACATGTAACGTCGGAAATTAGCGTCTTTAGGATTTTAGACGTTTTCAGACGTTTGGACAAATTGGCTACCGTTTTGTAATGTGTGGAAGCATTTTATTTCTTTAAGACCCAAATATGTAGGTAATAAGAAAAGAATATTGGCATTTTTTACTCTTCGTGTATCTAACTTTTGTTTTTATTAATTATAAAAAATACGCGTTAACTGCTTTGAAAAATGAAATATCAACTTGGACAAAATGGCTACCGTTTGAAAAACGACTGTGTAGAGAAGATTTTTATTGAATCAGCAATATTTGAACTCACATGAGGCAAATATTTGTACTTTTGTTAGATATTATTATTGTCTTACTCTTTTTATTCATTTTCTGCTGTATCTACTTATAACATTCACTTTCAGTCGTTGAGTTAATGAAAAACGTCATTGGACATTTTTCTTATTCCAGCTTAATATGCAGTCACCGAGTCAAATGACATTTGGCAAAATAACTTAACGGCACAGAGAACCAACACATGTCGTTGTTCCTGCCAAGAATCAAGAAGATCAGAGAATAAGAAATAGGATCACTATACATAAGGGTTAAAACAGTTTTTCATAAATGTAACGTTGGACATCCGTTTTTTTTCACAAAGCTTTCTTATTTTAATCCTCAAATAAACTAGATATTACTTAGTATATGATCAAGAGCTGTAAAAACATAATTTAAAACATATACTGAATTTGTTACAATATTGTTTCGTGTTTTCTAACATTTTTATTTTTATTTTGTTTTGCGGATGAAATTTCGAAGATTCCTAGGCGTTGTAGGAACATCGTGCCCAACGTTTGAAAGTAGAAATAGAGCAATCAATACTTCAATACAACCTTATTACAAAAAGCCTTGAAGTTTGCACATATTTGTAGGGAGATGGATAGCTTGCCTTACTAGGAATGTATGTTAGACTTATCATACAAGGTCGGTGTAATTACACGGGATCTATAAAATATATAAATTTCTCACTGAATCTATTCAAAGAAGGTAACCAAAGATTTTGCGACGATGCAAATATTAAACTTTACAATATAAATAAATATCTTTAACCAATGAATTCAAATAGCAAAGTCTATGCAATTAACAAATATGTACTTATTAAGCTTCATGCAAATTATTTAACAATGAAATACATTAAATATGAAATTTGGAGTTTACCAAGGGAGCTAATAATTAATTAATAACACTGTCTGCCACACAGCATTTCGGGGGCTCTCCCTCTGGTATCTTTCCTCCCTCTTTTATAGCTGACTATGTGGGTCTTTTCTAATTATTGGGGGCATTATGATGACCTATAGTTGTTAATTTTTATGTCATTTAGTCTATTGGCAATCATAATACATATTCTTTTATATATATATAGCAATGTCGTTATTACGACATAGTGATGCCGTTATTACGACATGTTATGTCGAAATTACGACATAGCGATGTCGTAATAATGACATGTTATGTCGAAATTACGACATAGCGATGTCGTAATAACGACATGTTATGTCGAAATTACGACATAGCGATGTCGTTATAACGACATGTTATGTCGAAATTACGACATAGCGATGTCGTAATAACGACATGTTATGTCGAAATTACGACATGCTATGTCGTAATTACGACATAATATTTTTTTTTTGAATGGCCCTTATCGGCTTCCGTATGTAAACCAGAGTAAACCATGAAAAAAAGTTGAAGACATCACGGTCACATGACAAAATTATGTCAATGAGCTGAAATACAATACAACGTCAGCCAATCATAAAAGGTGTTACATCTAAAATTAAATTATTAGCTTTTGAACTTATATACATTTTTGTCTGATGAAGAAAAGTCATTTTTTAATGTTCATTTGGTGTAAATAAATGGACAAATAGACAGGTATTAGCATTTGAAATAAAAAAAAAAGTCTACCCATTTAGGTGACAAAAAATATGATATGATTAAGACATATAGCCTATTGACTTATTTTACATTTCAAAGGGTGTTTGTGATGCAGACATGACTTTTATTGATGTTTTTGTTGGTTGGCCTGGGTCAGTTCATGATGCGAGGGTATATCGGAATTCACCGCTGGAAGAAAAAGTTTCCCATCTGCCAATTGAAAGCCATTTATTGGGAGATGGTGCCTACCCACTGACTAAGTATAAATCTTTAAAATATTTTGATAGGCTTCAGTTAATGCTCCTGAAAAATTTCATCACATGATATGATTTGATGAGAGAAATGAAATTCTTCTCAATTTTCTATATATATTGAGATTTTTATTTTCCCAGTCGACGACTTTGTAAATAAGGAATTCTATGTGCCTATGGCTAATACCATGCCTAAAAAAACGTTATGTAAATACCTCTTCACTTTTCTGTGAGATGAATACAAAGAAACATTTAGTGAATTCAAACAACTGTATTATGCTGACAAGGATTATTTGCCCAAAATACTGATTCAGTGGTAATAACAATTGTTGATGAAGGAGAGTAAATCGGATACAACTTTGCATAACTCACACTAAGGTTTTAAATAGATAAGTACAGTGTATCACAAATGGTAAGTTCATGTCATCACAATTGATTAGTACATATTATCACACATGAGTAGTACAATTAAACACAAATGAGTAGTACAATTTAACACAAATGAGTAGTATAGTTAAACACAAATTATTAGTACAGTTAAACAGAAATGATTAGTACAGTTAAACAGAAATGATTAGTACAGTTAAACACAAATGATTAGTACAGTTAAACACAAATGATTATTACAGTTAAACACAACAACAAGTACACCTCATTGCAAGCGATTAGCATAGCCCTTTCCTCCATAATGACGCTTTTTGACGCCACCCCCTTTACTCCATAATGACGCCTTTTGACGCCTGTGTAGTGCCTCAGTTGAAACGTCTTACCTAGGAAAAATCTTTATCAGATCTAATAAAATTTGTATCTAATATAAAAAGAATATTCAAGAGAATATCTGACTGGAATTTCATTGATGAAATATTCCTTTTTGCAATGCATTGATACTTTAAACCTGATGATTTTTTTTAATTGAAAAAATCCTATGCGAATCAGGTATGTGTAAAAAAAAATGTCGATGGAGGAAAGGATTAATTAAACACAAATGATTAATCCAGTTTATTGCAAGTGGTTAGTACAGGTCTGGTCAACCCAAATGATTAAACCAGAATAAATAGTAACTACTATATATGTAGATCTTTTTTTCACAAACCAAATTACTGATGTAAGACATATCTAATGATTTAGAATATATCTTTTCTAACAAGAGTAACCACAAAACTTAAACAATGCAGGCTTTGCCTGCAACATCATTCTTTTAATCTAAGTACCGGTAAGAATAAATGATTATACTATTACGCCAATGGCCCCCAATATTTGGTGTGGGCTACTTAAATTTCATCTTTTCTTGTATAGGACTAAATATGTGGGTTACCATGCCAAAATTTCAACTTCAACTTTCACATGTAACTATTTCCTTTTTGAACACCTAATTTGTGTTAAAAAAAACAACAAATATATATAGGACATGATCTTAAAATTTCAGTCCACTTCTTTTATTATTCTAGTGTTCTAATTATATGATTTCAGTGGGCTCATCACACCATACAGAGACACAGGCAGACTTGCAAATGAGGAATTGAAATTTAATAAAGTGCAATCTGCGACCAGAAATAAAATAGAGTGCACATTTGGCATGTTGAAAGGCAAATGGAGACGTCTCAAATATTTAGACATGCTAGACATACCATGCATGGTGGAATTAATTTTTAGTTGTACTGTTGTACACAATTTTGTTATTCAAAGAGAAGGTACTCATCTCGATGATGAGTTTGATGATGAAGACAATCTTCAACCTCCCAATTTGGATGTGCCAACACGTTTGGCATTTCAAAAGAGGGATATGTTAAAGATGTCCATACAGTAAATAGTATCTTGTCCCAAGATTTTAATATTATTTTTAAAAGCCTCCATAGGTTATACAGCTCCTTATATTTTTTTTACATCCTTGAAATGACAGACTTCGGTAACTCATAAAAGATTATTTACCAAAGATAAAGCAGATTATAGATTACTTTTCTTTTGATTTGAGACTTAAACAATACCAATGCAAATAACAGTTAAAAGTTTTCCACCCTTTAAAAAAATCAAATATTTAAAAAAGGATTGAATGATTGTTGGTTGATTTAGGTTCAGTGGCAAATATTTCATGCCTGTTCAGGACGATCTCAAAAAAAGGAACTGCATAACATATCAATATCTTTAGCTAAATGCTAAATGTGTATCTTAACTTAAATATGCTCTTCTGACTTAATACACTATCTTTGTTAAGTTCTAGTTTGTACTTGAATTAGTTAATTCCTATACATTTGAAAATAAGTATCATTTATTTCATGCATAGTCATACAGGTTTCATTTTAGTTGACTTTAATGTAGGCCAATTTACTTAATTTACCATTTCTTAAAACACGTAAAAAGTTTTGTATAATAAGATGTTGAAATCTGTTTAAATTTGAAAACTATAAAAATTTGCCATGATGATACAAACCTTGTTACAGAGTTATCACAATTATCATTGCTGGTGAATAAAACAATACAATTTTATTGTTATAACTAAAATTAAACCTGCTTTGACCTTTTTTAACATGTTTACCTCCACCAAACATTATAAATACCTTTACATAAATGGTATGCTGTTTTAATCAGTTACTTTACAAATTTCTGAAATAAACCTTCAACAATAAGTATGAATCATCAATCTCATCATCTGTATATATATATATATATATATATATAATTAACACGAATACCTTCTCTGCAAAATTTTATATTTTCACTTGAAATCACTCATATGTTATAGAGAAATATTTTTCTCTCTTATCTTTATTTCTTTCTTTAACAAATAGATTTCTTGCATGAAATCTGTCTTTTTTCTTATTGTAATGAAGGATACAGATTGAACCAATGACTGTGTAAGAAGGATTTATTTCGTGTAAACTATCAGTTACAATTTGAATAATGAATACAATTTCTAATGTTAAAATAAATATCACAAGGAAAAGGGAAAACTGGGTTTATTTTTCCGGAATATTATATTTCGTGCAGAAGATAAAACAAATTTGAAATTTAATTTCATAATATGGTAGTGGTAATTGAATATGAAAAGCTAATGAACTAACATTTAATCCAATAAAAATATAGTTATATGTGCATGATGTGGGAGAATATTTATTTATCTGGTGTTATAATTCCTAATTGCAATAAAAATGTTTATAACTTTTGAAGAAAAAATTTGAAAGTAAGTTTCAATCATCTTATACAATATATGAACAAGTAAAATTTTGTTTTTTCTTTTATAGGAAGAGGAAGAGAGTGTTCTCTCAGAGTTTATCATAATAAAGCATTATATCAACAAAATTTGCAGAAGAAAATTTTTATGTACGTTTAATTTTTTCAAAACTTATTTCTATACATTAAAGCTGTTTAACTTTGCAAAAGTTCTAACTTGTCAAATTATTATATTGAAAAATTCTTGAAGCTGCATCAAGTTTTATTGGATTAAATGTTTAAAAAATCCTCGGTTTCTCATTTATTGCAACTATTCTTAAACACATTTATAAACTCTCTCATTAAGTCACACCTCTCTTTATTTATCTCCTTCACCATACTCTCAAACCTCTCATACCTATCTTCTCTCTCCCTCTTCATTTCCCCCAAGGATTCTGTTAATTCATTAGTTTTTCTCTTACGGGGTTGCTTCCCTTTTCCCTCTTTTTGTACTTTATTTTTTTCAACACTCAAATCCATGGAGGAAATGGTCTTAGCTGGACGGATGTTGGGGTTTCCTCCATGTATTTGAAATTATGTGTTCCTTCTCCACTCTTTCGGTTCTTATCCTCAACCTGTTTGAACTTTGATTCAAGCTTCTGCCACTTGGATTTTAATTGCATCCAAGTGACAGTTTGAGCTTGTTTATCACTTGTGGCATTAAACTTAATTGCAATAATTTCCCACACTGCCTTCTTAGTGATTCTCCCCTCCTCAAATTTATAGGAATGCTCTTTCCGATATTCTATGAGCCTCTTGATGCTGGAGTCATCCCAGATATATTTTTCTGAAATTATATACCATTTTACTTACTTTACATGTTATATTATATGTATTATTTTAAATCCAGATTATGTGGACTGTTAATAGAATTTTTTTGTTTGTTAAAATGTTGGATTACTTTTCATTCACCTTTGGCCAACAATCATCTGTTAAGCTGATTGGGGATGAAATAAACAATTACAGTAATGCCCTTTTGAGGTTATGTAGATCTATGTAGTTCTGCCGTCTCTGTGACTCAAACGACATTGGTGACGAGTACCATTATATTATGAATTGTGGATCTTTTTAGAAAGAAATTTTTACCTTCATACTGCTGGTCAAACCCTAATATATATAAATTTGATCGACTGTTATATTCATGTAAAATTGTAATATTAGAAAAACTATGTAAATTTATCAAAGTTAAGGTAGATGGGGAGTCTAAATTATAATCCATAGAATTTTTTAATAATTTGCCAAAATGAAGTTTATATAATGCCTTTTAAATTTTTTTTTAAAAAGAATGGGTCACTGGGGTTATTTTTACGCTATACAGTGTTCAAAATTGAGAAATTTTGTATAGATTATGCATGGAAAACCCAATTTTCTGCAATAAAGCGTAATCTACACCATAGAATTTTGAGATAACATATGAGAAGATGGCTTTAATAGTATGCTTTCAGTTAAGAAAAAGAAACAATGGAGTCACCGGACCCGTTTTCTTGCTACATTATGAAATAGGTAATTTCCTAACACATTCTAGTGTAACATTACCTTAATCTGGATTATCTGCCCTTGCATTTGAGTTGCCTCCCCTTATGTGGCAAAGTTGGAAATATACGACCAACAAAATTTCAATTTTTACAGTTGTATAAAAAATAATGAAGCCTTTATGATATACATTATATTTTTTTATCTTATCAATAAATTCCAACATTAATTGTGTTCCCTTCCATTCTGTTAAATCTACAGATACAAGTTAAGAAAAAACACATACCATTTTCTTCCTCTGCAGCCTTGCTTATTGATGGTGTAGCCTTGCTTATTGATGGTACTTCTTGGTCTGCAACTTTCTTCCCAACACTGGTACTTGCTGATTTAGCTATTGAAATAAGTTTAACTTTTTTACTTTTTTTAACTATAGAACTTCAGTTTGAAAAGAAAGATATTGTTTCCTTGTTATATATACATATTTGTTGTACATGTATATACATATTGTTTCCTTGTTATGTCTACATATTTGTTGTACATGTATATATACATATTGTTGCCTTGTTATATTTACATGTTTGTTGTATATACATATTGTTTCCTTGTTATATTTACATACTTTGTGTTGTTCTTAGATTACTAAGGTGTGGATGAATGTACCTAGTAGTATAAATTTAAAGAGTTATAAATACAGTTGCTCAATATTCATCATTTTTCAATGAATGAAGAAGGACTGTGATAAAAACTTTTTTTATTAATTCTACAATGATAATAAATTACAAAAGGTATATAGTAGTTTTATTTTAAAAGAGTTATATATTTGCTGAATATTCATCAATTTTCAATGAATGAAGAAGGACTGTGATAAAACTTGTTTTAAAGCATTTTTAATTCTACAAGGATAATACATTACACAAGGTATATAGCATATAAATGTACAAATATATATATGTGAAAATGGATAGCAAACAACATGCAGGCATGCATCAAACCAACTACTTTTATTTTACCATTATATTGTAATGGAGAGTTTGGCCCTAGGGCAGCCCTGGCCAGGGTTTAATTTACTTTTCGGTTAAGCCCTAAAAGGGTTCGTTTAATATAGCTGTGTATGGGTTTGAAATTAAAAAAAATTGAAAAGATAAACCAACAAGTTACAGGCTACACAATTAGCCTGATTCTCCAGACTGGTTTAATTTTATTAATTTCAGGGTGTTTTTTTTACAAAAACTTATCCATGTTATCATTTCAGACATTTGCTTATCATGTTTATATGACAATGCATGAACTGACAATATCATATGTTATTGGACAAACAGTTGGTTGAAAATAATTTTTGGGAGACAGCATATAATTTACTTATTGCTCATGGTTTAAAAAATTGTCAATATTAAGGTAAATCATTTATATAAACATGATTTTCCTTATTAATACTTACTTTCATGGTAAAAATTCATCATATTCCATGTGGATTGAAACTTGTAATCTTTAAATGAATAGTTCAATACGTCCTCTGATTGCATTGTCTGTTAGTGATCGTTACCTTATATTTAAACAAATGAATCGACTACAGTCTACAATACCGGAGGCAGATGTCAGATGAGTAGAGTGCAGACGACAATGAAACAATTAGAATTCAAACGACGAAAAAATTAATCTATCCTTACATATCAGATGGCACCTCAAATTTATAACAAAAAGGTGCACAAACGATATAAAAAGACGATTTTTATTGCATCTCAAGCAGACGAGAATACTGTCACTTTCATTCATGATTTGGATGAGGTTTTATGAATGAGCTTGAAAAATCACAAATATGCGGCATTTTCACAAATGAAAATCCCAAAAAATAACACGGTTGTGTAATCATAGCCTCACCGGACACAATTACGAACGATTTTTGAACTGTGATTAATATTTTTTTTATGTAGACTACTTTTCTTGAATTTTTATACCATAGAATTTAAGATGTATGAAGGCTTTCCATTTTGCATCATATCCCACATAAATTTTTATGCACGTTGGGATACTTTAGTACGATTTGCGTGACCTCGTTTTACGGGTCAAGAGAGCCACATATGGACGCAATTCTGAACAGCACTATATTGGTATATCTTGCAGACGAAATCAATGACAACAGTCTATATTGATAAAGCATACATTAATCTTATCTCAAACACATTTTCATAGGAAAATAAAAAGCACAAGTTTGTTTTTTACTTCAATTACTTCAGCAGTGGTTGCAGACGAAATGTCGGTCATGTTTATAGGAAAGATTTCTGAATTTTTTTGTTTTTGTGTAAGTTCCTCCTTTAAAGGAGCACTAAATTCAAGTTTATCCATTTCGGTGGTGTACTTATCATTCATCTATGATTTTTTTTTATTGGTCAACATTTCTTTCGGAGTTCTCTGGACTTTTCAATAAAATTAACATATTTTCTTTTGGCCATAAATAGGTTCACAAGAGTCTAAAAAACGTCAATTGTGGGGTTATTTGGGCATGATAAAAGGCATCACGCATATGAACAGAATCAGGAGATATTTTTCTTTCTATATATTAACAAAAGAAGGCAATGTGCACTTACCTTTATGTATTTTTTTATATAACTTCCAGGTCAGATTGCCGTTCTTATAATATTTTCAGAATGATTTTGTCATCCTCATCAACATTCACCAAGTGCACATAAATTGTATTATCATGAAAACAAGGGATTTTTAATAGGGTTTTTATTTATAAAAACTTTTATTGATAAATATAAACAAATATGATCTCAGAGGGCAAACATTGGAAATCGTTCGTAATTGTGTCCAGTCGTAATTGCGTCCTGTGGGGCTATGTTTTCTTTAAAATCGCAAGTGTTCTGCGCCGTTGAAACTCACCATATACCTTTTCTTTTCTGTAAACTCTAATTGAAAATTGTTTACATTTTTCTAAACTCTATTTTCCGCCATCTTGGATCTGTATTGGATTGGGGAAATCGACGAATCAGACGAACCGTATGGTACGGCGCGTTCCATTTCAGGTTCGAGGGGTTCAGCTGGTACGTACCGCATAATGGAAAGCACCCTAGTATTCATATGTGAAAAAACAGTCACTGACCGTATATCGCCTTGTTTATGACGTTGACAATACGTTTCCGTTTATGACGTCAATACAGGTTTGCGGATTTTTTACGTCGTCCACTTGAAAGTAAAAACATGTTTTTTTACCCCAAATATTTCATTTGGCACAGTTGCAGGAGTTGTAGTATAGCAAGATTAATCATACATCGTCTTGAAATGTATTTTATGTAAATTTTATTTGTACTCGGCTTAAAAAAAAATAATACAGCAACAGTCATGTTATTTGCCTCATATACATGTAATAATGAATTATGAAGTATATGATCATTATTTGAACGATTATTACATGTCCTTTTCCGTATCGGCCCGGTCATCATCCCTCGACTAATTTTTCGGGCTGATATAGCGGTCTCGGTATGATACCCGTGCCGATGTGGAAAAGGCCATGCATTAATCTGTATATATAGTGCATACTTATAAAAGTAATTCAAATGCGGAATAAACATAACTTGAAACATTGATGTGATTCATTTGCAATAACATTTTCCCCATTTGATCGTCTTTTAATTTAACGGTATACAATACTTTGCTTAAACGAGAGATTCGAAAGATACCAAAGGGACATTCAAACTAATAAGTCGAAAATAAACAGACAACGCCATGGAAAAAAAACCCCAAAGAGACTAATAGACAAACAACAGTTTGCAAAACACAACATGGAAAACCAAAGGCAAAACAACACAAACCCCACGAAACACAAGGGGACGACCTCGTGTGCTCCGAAAGGGCAAGCAAATCCTGCTGTGGTAATAAAACCTTTAACTCGACACAAAACACTTTTGTTATCTGACGTCTGTTTATATGAACACTACATAAATCAATCATCTACTCCTAGCTCCTCCTCCTACTTAAATGTGATTAAAAAAAACCACAAAAAACGCACAAATATACATGTAGACAAACAACACACAACACACTTGTGCAGATTTCACACGTAATTCGAATTCGAATCGAATTAACTAATTTGAATTAGTCTAATTCGAATTCGAAACGTTTTACGTCCTAACGTCAATTCTAATTCGAATTACATTGCGTGTCAAATTCGCTTTACTGTCCAAACGACGTTAACTGTTAATTCGTATTAACAAAAGTGTATTTCTAATGCGAATTACATAATTCGAATTAGCCAATTCGAATCAATTCGAATTAAAAAAGAAGAGTGTGTGAACGCGACTAGCGAATTCGATTCGCATTCGATTCGAGTTCAATTCGAATTAAATATCCGTATGAACGAGGTATTATAGTTTCATGTTTTGCTAAAGTCACAAGTAATAATTGAAATTTAAGATTTTATTATTTCATATTTTAGATCAGACGATTACCTCTCTTCAAAATAGTTCCATTAAGTCCAGGAAACTTTACAGGTTGACAAAGAACTGTCCTACTTTTGAACAGATACGGTCCATAAAAAAATATTCGAACGTTGAATGTGAAATGGAATGTCTTGTTGAGAAAGGCTGCTGTGGATTTCGGTATTGCAACACCAGTGGACTGTGTGACATTGTATCTGATGTTGCTACTGCTAATATTGTTACATCTTATCATAAACCACGATTCGATTGATAAACATATTATTTAAACAATTACGTATTGAATATATTCAACATTTGATGCAATTTAATACTTTTAAATTATTAATTTCTATAAATTAAAAACGTTTAACGTAGTATATTTCAAAATCATCTTCTTTATACATTTCGATCACGTGATTATATCAGTTATTCCAAATACAGTTTTGACGAAATGTATTCTAATTAACAGAAGTTTCATTCCTTGTTTATTCAATTAAAAAAAATACACAATGAAATTATGGATCTGATGAGATATACATTGGAGATTTGCCCCCGTGTGAATCTAGACTAAGTAATAACAATTATATACATGACATATCCAAGTTTAAAAAAAAATGAATCATAAAAGGTTGCATAATTTTCGAATGGGGAAAATTTTAATTCTTCGACATTAGAATCATGATGATCTCTTGACACCTAATTTTTTTTCTGTGTACTATCCTTAGTTTAAAAGAATTTCGTAAGGTAATATGTGAAAATGTATAAAAGTTATATACTCGGAACATTCTTTCAACCAATAGATATAGGAAGATGTGGTGTGAGTGCCAATGAGACAACTCTCCATCCAAATAACAATTTAAAAATTAAACCATTATAGGTTAAAGTACGGCCTTCAACACGGAGCCTTGGCTCACACCGAACAACAAGCTATAAAGGGCCCCAAAATTACTAGTGTAAAACCATTCAAACGGGAAAACCAACGGTCTAATCTATATAATGTTTGGACAAAGAAATGAGGAATGCACATGTTTTCAATAAATGGATTACGCAGCGAGCTAGTTAAACAAATACTAGTATTCGACATATATGTTGAAGACAAAAACAGGTCAATGAAATATGTATAGATTATCGGATCTTCTACACATTGATATCGTAAACTCTCGCATTGTGACGTCGCTGATAACTTCTCCTCTAACATTGTGACGTCGCTGATAATGCCTGGTCTCGTTTTGAAGTCTTGATACGAGAATTACTGAGCGACAGAGCAGGGTGATATAGGCGTAGGGAAGGACGATAAGTCGTTTTATAGTTGCCTGAATCCAAATTACTTGGATTCTGTTGGATATTTGTCTTATTGGCAATCATACATAATTATCCTATTTTCATTTTGTTTTATTGGTGTCGTTGGACTGCTGCATCATTGACATATGAATAACTAACTTTTTTTTCGACAACTATAAGCCAATGAATACTATACATTACACCGTTTGAATGATAAAATCTAAAGTACACTTTATTTGGTGATTTAGGAGCCGTAACATTCTAATATCGGCGGCTATACTTTTGCATGGATATTTTTACAATTCTCTAATTTGAATAATAATATGAAAAACAAAAAAAAAACGTACTAAATTTTCATAGTTCGATGATGGGTTTACCAGAAAAGCTCAGAACACAAAACATAAAATACATGTCACTCTATATACTAGTACAGACTAAAAGCCATATGATCTAATGTATATGTTGTGCAAGGGAGGTTTAACCTTACCTTTCGAGAAACCTTTGTATATAATTCCGTCAAGAGAGCATTCAGATGCACGGAGTAAATCATGCCCATTGACATGCCGTATATTCCTGAGTTTCTAATACTGTAAAGCAACTTACTTTCGCGAGGAGAAAAATAACGCGAATATAAATTGTCGCGAATAATTAAATCTTTATTAATCTACATCAAGTATTACTAAATAAGAAAATCGCAAATTCTAAAAGCCGCGAAATGGACTAGAATTGGTATAACGGAAAATGAAGTATTAGCGAAAATAATTTGGTTTACATGCAGTATCGGCGACGTACAATCAGCAATATGACGACACCAGAGGATATAAAGAGCCTGTGTCGCTCACCTAGGTCTATGTGCATGTTAAACAAGGAACACTCTCCAACTTAACATTGTAAACAAGAACAGAATTTATGACAAAAATCTCTATTTTGATGATCTTGTATTGCTGATTATTTAGTCTGTTTAGTTTCCCTCTTTCTCTTTTTAGTTTTTGCTCAAAATACAAAAGAGGGTAAACTAAATCCATATTTAAGGTCAATTACTCTTATAGAGAGTGACAGTCTACTGCCTATATCGGCAAATTTGACTTGTTAGTAGATCTTGCCTTGCTGATCATTTTTGAGATTTACAGTGTCTATTTATCTTATAATAATACTAGAACACATCTGCGAGATCGCGAGCGGTGACTGAATTGAAGTACCTACGCCTTTTTAGCCTGTTTTTTTTAGTATTTGTATTGTCATCTGATAAAGTCATGCTGATTTAAAGGTGCATAGTTTTCTCTGATTTCAAAATCAATCTTTCTGCTTGAACCCGTCCTGGTTGTTTTCTAACTTCAGAATAAACTGGGTTTTTTTTTGGGGGGGGGGGAGGTGAACTTGAATTTCTGTTAGTAAGACCCGTCACGGCCATGCTTAGAAGCCTGGTGAGAATATGCTCACATTAAATCTGTTTCGACAGAGTGTGTTAAATGTCCTTTTTTTACACCATGACCCATATTGGTGCTCCTATTTAAGGAGGAAGATACAGGACATACATACATACAACCGGAAACTATATATGACATAACTAGCAGATGGCAGTTAGGTCCGCTGCTGTATGCCCTGAGGTAATCGGTGCCCTCAGGTAATCGTGGCAATAGTGCCCATATGCGTAGTAATAACATGATCTAAAAATAGAATAAACTAAAAATTACATCATTGTACTTTCTATTTCGACTGACAGTATATGTGCGAAAAATAGGAGAAAACAGGAACACATACAATTTTTTACAATAAATTACGACAAATAATTCACGAAAAAAATCCAAATATTTGGTTTATTTGTGATCATTGCAACGTGAACAGATATTTATTTAGTGAAACGTAAATGACTTAAAATAATTAAAAAGAAAACACTTTTTAAATGGCGATTTAAACTTTTATAATAATAGTTGTCAAAAACTGGTTTCATAGAGATTTATGTAAATAAATGTATATACAATTATTTAAACTAACTATTACAGAATAATAGTTATCCACACATGCCTAAGGCAGCAAACATTTGATTTTCCGGGGGGGGGGGGGGGGGGGGGGCTATGGATTTTTTCCCTTCGGCGAAAGACAATATTTTTTGGAGACAGGTCGAAAACATTTTTTTCTTTCATTTCAATTTTAGCATTACATATAGTGGCAGAACAATTAGAAACAAACTTTAAAAAAAAAACATAGCCCCCCCCCCCCCCCCCTGAAAATGAAATGATTGCTGCCTAAGTTTCGTAAATGTCCCGTTGAAACTTTGACTTTCATTGTGTTTGGTAATATATGACACTTACATATGGACAGATTACGCATATATTGATTTTGGTTACTTCTTTTAAAGTAACATAAGTAGAAAATGATAACATTTAATAGATAGGTTATTAAAATCAGTCCATCTTGTTCGACTGCATGAGGGGCAGTGGCGGATCCATCCATTTAAAAAAGGGGGTTCCCAATCCAGGACACAAGGAGGGGTTCCAACTATATGTTTCCATTCAAATGCATTGATTTCCAAAAAAAGGGTTCCTATACCCAAAACACCCCTGGACCCGCCACTGTCCATTGTTCAACTACTAAATTGTCTGTTTTACTTACTAGTACACTTGGTACAATAAAAAACCTGATAATAAATTGTTCAAATAAGGCCTTTGAAAATAGTGGAATTAATTACTTTTGGAGTGTCAAAAACTCGTTGGAAGTACTTGATAAATTGCATGCATATATTGGTGATTTTAAATCTGTTCAAAGTTTTGATTTTTCTACCCTATATACCACTTTGCCTCATATTCTTATTAAGAAAAAATTCACATCCCTAATTAACTGGTCATTTAAAAAGTCGGAATGCGAGCACATTTGTTCAAACTCTTTGCGATCATTTTTTAGTAGCAATAAACAAAAGAACTATGTCAATTGGACATGCTTTGATACTATTTATGCGCTTGAATTTTTATTTGATAACATTTTTGTTCGCTTTAGAGATTCCGTATATCGTCAAGTTATTGGAATTCCAATGGGGACTAACTGTGAACCAATTATTGCGGACCTGTTTTTGTATTGTTATGAGTTACAATTTATTACTTAAATTAGCAAAGACCCATCAAAACAATATTTGATACAAAAATTTAACAATACTTTTAGATATTTGGATGATATATTGGCTCTCAATAATAACGACTTCCGTATGTATACTAAAGAAATTTATCCTGTAAAACTTACTTTAATTAAAGCTAATGATAATAATGACCACTGCTCTTTCCTCGATCTTGATATCTATATCATAAACGGGAAGATTAAGACAAAAATTGTTGATAAGAGAGATGGGTTTTTTTTCATTTCCTATTGTTAATTATCCATTTGTAGATGGTGACGTTCCCTTGTCATCATCTTATGGTGTTTATATATCTCAACTTGTACGATTCTCTCGTGTATGTAACAACGTATTAGATTTTAGCGAGAGAAATTTATGTATTACTAAAAAATTATTACACCAGGGTTTTCGATATCACAAACTGGTCAAAACATTTACTAAATTTTATCATCGGTATAAGGAAATAATTCGTAAATATAACTCAACATGCAGACATCTTATACGTTCAGGTATTTCACAACCATTTTTGTCAGTATTCACCTCAGAAACTAACAAAACCTTTAAATAGACTTATTAAAAAGGGATATAGTTACGATACTGTTGTCAGGTCATTAAAGATTGCATATTTTGGCTTTAATATTGATTCACTGATAGAGTCTTTGAATCGCAACTAAACACATCTATTTCTAAAAAACAGTTGTTGGCATGACACGGGTTATGTTCTTCTCATATATTTTATGATAGTATGATACTAAACCCCTAACGGGAGGGATTATGCCTGATATTCATATGATGAACACAATCATAATCTTTCAATCAGTTTAATTGAGGTCTGGAGCTGGCATGTAAGTTTACTGCTAGTAGTCTGTTGTTATTTATGTACTATTGTCATTTTATTTATTTTCTTTTGTTACATCTTTTGACATCGGACTCGGACTTCCCTTGAACTGAATTATAATGTGCGTATTGTTATGCTTTTACTTTTCTACACTGGCTAAATGTATAGGGGGAGGGTTGAGATCTCATAAACATGTTTAACCCCTCCGCAATTTTGCGCATGTCCCAAGTCAGGAGCCTCTGGCCTTTGTTAGGCTTGTATGATTTTAAATTTTAGTGTCTTGTGTATAATTCGGAGTTTAGTATGACGTCCATTATCACTGAACTATTATGCATATTTTTAGGGGCCAGCTGAAGGACACCTAAAGCTGCGGGAATTCTCGCTACATTGGAGACCCGTTGGTTGACTTCGGCTGTTGTCTGCTCTATGGTCGGGTGGTTGTCGCTTTGACATATTCACCATTTCCTTTCTCAATTTTAATAACTCTGTTTCTGATCTAATTTTGTATTCTATAAACGGCATCTATATATTTAAACTAAAAATCTACAACTCTCAGTCTATGGCTACACGTGCTGATCTTATCTATATTCATGCATAATATTCATTAGCTGTGTATGAGTATCAAAATCGTATCATACGCGATGATGACCAGCCAGTACACACTGTAAGGATTTTATTCACCAGTATTAAAAAAGAGAAACATTGCAGTACGAACAGTAATCTATTTTTTTTTTCATTTGACATTACTTTGAAAGTAACGTAGTTACAAGCACAGGTTATATAGTATATAACTGCTTTTTTAAAATGTTAATTGTCTTAATCAATCTTATTTGAGAGATGTTGGATATTTTCAAGGAAAAACCTCCATCTCCAGTGGACTTTTGTACATGGTCAGATAACCTTAGGTCATCTCTAAATTACTGTGTATTTCCTGTATCTCAGATCATATCTATGATTGCTCACATGGTGAGGTTACCTCAGGTCACCTCTGTATGATTGAACATTGTGAGGTTACCTAATATTACCTCTGTATTGCTGTACATGGTGAGGTTACTCTGTATTACTGCACATACTCGTATTACCACACTTTGTGTAAACTTTACAAAACACTATTTTTTTAGTTTTCCTCAGGGCACTTCTGCATTTCTATACATGGCCAAGTGCACATGTTGACTAATGTCATTTCTTAACTACTGTCTTTAAATATGTAACCTCAGAATACCTCTGTGTATGTTAGAATATGGTGAGGTTACCAAAGGTCACAACTTAATGGTCATTGTGCCAGCTGCATGTTACCACAGATAAACTTTGCAAAACGCTAATTTTCTACAAACCTCAGGTTACCACAATTGAATGTTCATAACTCCCTTCGTCAGCTTAGTCAGTCCAGATTACATCTATGTTCTTTTTTTCCCGGACAGGCTACATCAGGTCATCAGTAAATTATTGTACATGACCAGGTTACCTCAGGTCATCTGTAAATTACTGTACATGACAAGGTTACCTCAGGTCATATGTAAATTACTATACATGACCAGGTTACCTCAGTGAACCACTGTACTACTGTGCATGGTATGGTTACCTCAGGGAACCATGGTACTACTGTGCATGATCGGGTTACATCAAAGAACCATTGTTCTACTGTGCATGGTCTGGTTACTTTAGGGATCCATTGTACTACTGTGCATGGTCATGTTACCGAGGGAACCATTGCACTACTGTGCATGGTCAGGTTACCTCAGGGAATCACTGTACTACTGTGTATGGTCAGGTTACCTCAGGAAACCATTGTACTACTGTGCATTGTCATGTTACCTCAGGGAACCTTTGTAATACTGTGCATGGTCAGGTTTCCCAGGGAACCATTGTACTATTGACATGGTCAGGTTACTTAAGGGAACCATTTTACTACTGTGCATGGTCAGGTTACCTCGGGAACAATTGTACTACTGTGCATGGTCAGGTTACCTCAGGGAACCATTGTACTACTGTGCATGGTAAGTTACCTCAGGAAAATATTGTACTACTGTGCATGGTCAGGTTACCTCAGGGAACCATTGCACTACTGTGCATGGTCAGGTTTCTTCAGGGAACCATTGTACTACTGTGCATGGTAGGTAACCTCATGGAATCATTGTACTACTCTGCATGGTCAGGTTACTTCAGGGAACAATTGTACTACTGTGCATGGTAAGTAATTAGGGAATCATTGCACTTCCGTGCATGGTCAGGTTACTTCAGAGAACCATTGAACTACTGTGCATGATCAGATTACTTCAGGTAACCATTGAACTACTGTACATGGTCATGTTACCTCAGGGAACCATTGTACTACTGTGCATGGCCAGGTTACCTCAGGGAACCATGGTACTACTGTGCATGATCGGGTTACTTCAAAGAACCATTGTTCTACTGTGCATGGTCTGGTTACTTTAGGGATCCATTGTACTACTGTGCATGGTCATGTTACCGAGGGAACCATTGCACTACTGTGCATGGTCAGGTTACCTCAGGGAATCACTGTACTACTGTGTATGGTCAGGTTACCTCAGGAAACCATTGTACTACTGTGCATTGTCATGTTACCTCAGGGAACCTTTGTAATACTGTGCATGGTCAGGTTTCCCTAGGGAACCATTGTACTATTGACATGGTCAGGTTACTTAAGGGAACCATTTTACTACTGTGCATGGTCAGGTTACCTCGGGAACAATTGTACTACTGTGCATGGTCAGGTTACCTCAGGGAACCATTGTACTACTGTGCATGGTAAGTTACCTCAGGAAAATATTGTACTACTGTGCATGGTCAGGTTACCTCAGGGAACCATTGCACTACTGTGCATGGTCAGGTTTCTTCAGGGAACCATTGTACTACTGTGCATGGTAGGTAACCTCATGTAATCATTGTACTACTCTGCATGGTCAGGTTACTTCAGGGAACAATTGTACTACTGTGCATGGTAAGTAATTAGGGAATCATTGCACTTCCGTGCATGTTCAGGTTACTTCAGAGAACCATTGAACTACTGTGCATGATCAGATTACTTCAGGTAACCATTGAACTACTGTACATGGTCATGTTACCTCAGGGAACCATTGTACTACTGTGCATGGCCAGGTTACCTCAGGGAACCATTGTACTACTGTACATGGTCAGGTTACCGAGGGAACCATTGTGCTTCTGTGCATGGTCAGGTTACCTCGGGGAACCACTGTACTACTGTGCATGGCCAGGTTACCTCAGGGAACCATTGTAATACTTTGCATTGTCATGTTACATCAGGGAACCATTTTACTACTGTGCATGGTCAGGTTACCTCAAGGAACCATTGTACTTCTGTGTATGGCCATGTTACCTTAGAAAATTATTGTACTACTTTGCATGGTCATGTTACTACAAGGAACCACTGTACTACTGTGCATGGTCGGGTTTCTTCAGGGAACCATTGTACTACTGTGCATGGTAGGTAACCTCATGGACTCATTGTACTATTCTGCATGGTCAGGTTACTTCAGGGAACAATTGTACTACTGTGCATGGTAAGTAATTAGGGAATCATTGCACTACCGTGCATGGTCAGGTTACCTCAGGGAACCATTGCACTACTGTGCATGGTCAGGTTTCTTCAAGGAACCATTGTAGTACTACTGTGCATAGTAGGTAACCTCATGGAATCATTGTTCTACTCTGCATGGTCAGGTTACTTCAGGGAACAATTGTACTACTGTGCATGGTAAGTAATTAGGGAATCATTGCACTACCGTGCATGGTCAGGTTACCTCTGGGAACCACTGTACAACTGGGCATGGTCAGATAACTTCAGAGAGGCATTGTACTACTGTGCAGGGAACCTTTGTACTATTGTGCATGGTCAAGTCTCCTTAGGGAATCATTGTTTTACTTCGCATGGTCATGGTCCCTCACGGAATCATTGTACTGCTGTGTATTTTGAGGTTACCTCAGGGAACCATTGAACTACTGTGCATGGTCAGGTTATTTCGGGGACCATTGTACTACTGTGCATGGTCAGGTTTCCCCAGGGAACCATTGTACTACTGTACATTGTCAGATTACTTCAGGGAACCATTGTACTTCTGTGCATGGTCAGGTTACCTCAGGGAACAATTGCACTACTGTGCCTGGTCAGTTTACTTCAGGAACCATTGTACTACTGTGCATGGTAGGTTTCCTCAGGGAACCATTGACCTAATGTGCATGGTCAGGTTACCTCAGGGAACCACTGTACAACTGTGCATGGTCAGGTTACCTCAGGGAACCATTGTACTCTTTTGCATGGTCAGGTTACTCATAAAGATAGACAAGAAAGAGATTTACAGATAATTTATTAGACTGAATTTTTTTCTGAACTCATTTTTTTCTGTTTGTTTATAGGTTTATGGTGAATGGAAACATAAATATAGACTTTTTAAAAAATCTTGCATCTTTTGGGGATATCATTCCAGGAAAGTGGAAGGATATCATGTTTACTTGAAGTGGTGAGGTCTAGTAAAAATAGCAAACAGAAAGTAGAAAAAAAATGAGTTGACTTCACGATTGCGTAACGTTTTATTCTTCGTGGCAAAACCCCCTTTTTCAAATAAGTCAAAATTTCACTTTGGTACATACATGTACATGATATGAACATGATTTTTTTTCTTAGATCAGCTGTTTTGCATGTAAGCCTATGGATCAGTCAATAACAAGACTGCAACCTTATGTTTATTTGATTTGAATCGATTATATTTGTTGTTATTTTTTGGGTTACCTGAGATAATCCTGTTATGAAAGAATACTTCGTAGATACTTTGCTGGTATATGCATTTATGCTGTAATTACACAATTTCTTAATTTAAAATGTAGGACTTCATAGATTTGTATTGTTTATGCGATTATATGTAAATGTTACATGAGTTCACTTGAGTTAAATGGGTTGTATTTGGTGTTATAATTGGGGTTACCTGAGGTAACCCTGTCATGAATGAATACTTCGTAGATACTTTGCTAGTCTTTACATTAATTGTAATAAACTAATTTATTCATTTTGAATGTAGGACTTCATTGAAGTTATATTGTTTATGGGATATATATGTAAAGGTGATCTCAAATAACTTCAGTTAAGTGGGTTATATTTGCAATTATATTTGGGGTTACCTCAGGTACCACTGTTATGAAAGATGCTTATTAGATAGTTTAAACATTTATGTTGTAATCAAACAATTTCTTTATTTTACATGTAGGACTTCACAGATGTAAATTGCTTACGCGATATTTAGAAAATGCGATCTGTCTTATCTCGATTTAAATGGATTATACTTGTAGCTATTTTATGGGTTACCTGAGGTAACCCTGTCATGACAGAATACTTAGTAGATACTTTGTTAGTAAATGTATTTATGGTGTAATAAACCAACTTCTTCATTTTCAATGAAGGAATTCATTGAAGTTATATTGTTTATGGGATGTAAATGTAAAGGTGATCTGAATTAACTTGAGTTAAATTGGTTGTAATTGCTGTTATTGCTTGGGTTACCTGAGGTAACCCTGTTATGAAAAAAATATTAGTAGATACTATGCTAGTGTATACATTTGTATTTTAATCACACAATTTCTTAATTAAAAAATGTAGGACTTCATAGATTTGTATTTTTTATTTGATGTTATTGAAATGGTTACCCGATGTTATCCTGTCATGTAAGAATACTTTGTAGATAGTTTTCCAGAATATACATTTAAGTTGTAATAAACGATTTACTTTTTTATAAATTTGAACTTCATAGATGTGTATTGTTTATTAATATTTAGAAAAGGCAATTTAAGTTAACTTTATTTGAATTGATTATATTTACTGTTATTTTTTGGGTTACCTGAGGTAACCCTGTTATGAAAGAATACTTCGTAGATACTTTGCTGGTATATGCATGATGTTGTAATTACACAATTTCTTAATTTAAAATGTAGGACTTCATAGATTTGTCTTGTTTTATGCGATGTATAGATATATGTTACCTGAGTAAACTTGAGTAAAAAGGGTTGTATTTGTTGTTATTATTAGGTTACCTGAGGTAACCCTATCTCTCAGGTAACCCTGTAATGAATGAATTCTTCGTAGATACTTTGCTAGTGTTTACATTAATTGTAATAAACAAACTTCTTTATTTCAAATGTAGGACTTCATGAAAGTTGTATTGCTTATGTGATGTACATGTAAAGGTGAACTCAGTTAACTTCAGTTAAGTGGGTTATATTTGAAATTATGTCTGGGGTTACCTCAGGTACCCATGTTATGAAGAATGCTTTTGAGATAGTTTGCTAGTGTAAACATTTATGTTGTAATCGGACAATTTCTTTATTTTAAATGTAGGACTTCATAGATGTGTATTGTTTATGTGATATTTCTGAAAGGCGACTTAAGTTAACTTGATGTGAATGGATAATACTTGTTTCTATTTCATGGGTTACCTGAGGTAACCTTGTCATGACAGAATATTTAGTAGATTCTTTGCTAGTATATCCATTCATGTTGTAATAAATCATCTTCTTTATTTTTAATTTAGGAATTCATTAAAGTTATATTGTTTATGTGATGTATATATAAAGGTGATCTAAATTAACTTGAGTTAAATAGTTCGTTTTTGTTATTTTTGTATTGGTTCCCTCAGGTAACCCTGCTATGAAAGAATTCTTAGTATATACTTTGTAAGTGTAAACATTTATATTCTAATTACACAATTTCTTAATTTAAAAATGTAGGACTTCATAAAGGTGGTACCTGAGTTAACTTGAGGTATATGGGTTGTATTTGTTGTTATTATTGGGTTACCTGAGGTAACCCTGTAATGAATGAATTCTTTGTAGATACTTTGCTATTGTTTACATTAATTGTAATAAACAAACTTCTTTATTTCAAATGTAGGACTTCATGAAACTTGTATTGTTATGTGATGCACATGTTAAGGTGACCTCAGTTAACTTCAGTTAGGTAGGTTATATTTGTAATTATGTCTGGGGTTACCTCAGGTACCCATATTATGAAGAATGCTTTTGAGATAGTTTGCTAGTGTAAACATTTATGTTGTAATGGCACAATTTCTATATTTTAATTGTAGGACTTCATAGATGTGTATTGTTTATGTGATATATCTGAAAGGCGACTTAAGTTAACTTGATATAAATGGATAATACTTGTTGCCATTTCATGGGTTACCTGAGGTAACCTGTCATGACAGAATATTTAGTAGATACTTTGCTGGTATATGCATTTATGGTGTAATAAATCAACTTCTTCATTTTTAATGTAGGAATTCATTTAAGTTATATTGTTTATGTGTTGTATATGTAAAGGTGATATGAATTTACTTGAGTTAAATAGGTTGTATTTGTTGTTATTGTTTTGGTTACCTCAGGTAACCCTGCTATGAAAGTATTCTTAGTAGATACTTTGCTAGTATATACATTTATATTGCAATTCGACAATTTTTTAATTTGAAATGTAGTACTTCATAGATTTGTATTGTTTATTTGATGTATATATATATAAAGGTGACCTCAGTTTACTTGATTTATATGGGTTATCTTTGTTATTATTGTTATGGTTACCTGAGGTAACCCTGTAATGAATGAATCCTTCGTAGACACTTTGCTTGTGTTTACATTAATTGTAATAAACAAACTACTTTATTTTAAATGTAGGACTTCATGAAAGTTGTATTGTTTATGTGATGCACATGTAAAGGTGACTTCAGTTAACTTCAGTTAAGTGGGTTATATTTGTAATTATGTCTGGGGTTACTTCAGGTACCCATGTTATGAAGAATGCTTTTGCGATAGTTTGCTAGTGTAAACATTTATGTTGTAATCGGACAATTTATTTATTTTAAATGTAGGACTTCATAGATGTGTATTGTTTATGTGATATTTCTGAAAGGCGACTTAAGTTAACTTGATATGAATGTATAATACTTGTTTCTATTTAATGAGTTACCTGAGGTAACCGTGCATGACAGAATATTTAGTAAATACTTTGCTAGTATATGCATTTATGCTGTAATAAACCAACCTCTTCATTTTTAATGTAGGAATTCCTTGAAGTTATATTTTTTATGTGATGTATATGTAAAGGTGATCTGAATTAACTTGAGTTAAATAGGTTGTATTTGCTGTTATTGTTTTGGTTACCTCAGGTGACCCTGCTATGAAAGAATTCTTAGTTTATACTTTGCTAGTGTATACATTCATATTGTAATTCCACATTTTTTTTATTTTAAATGTAGGAATTCATAGATTTGTATTGTTTATGTGATGTATATATATTTAAAGGTAACCTGAGTGAACTTGAGTTAGATGGATTATCTTTGTTGTGATTGTTTTGGTTATCTGAGGTAACCCTGTCACGTAAGAATACGTCGTAGATAGTTTTCCAGAGTATACATTAAACTTCTAATAAACCATTTACTTTTTCATTTTGGACTCCATAGATAAGTATTGTTTATATGATATTCAGGAAAGGCGACTTTAGTTAACTTAATTTGAATGGATTATATTTGTTGTTATTTTTGAAATAACATGAGGTATCTCTGATATGAAAGAATACTTCGTAGATAATTTGTTGGTATATGCATTTATGCTGTAATGACACAATTTCTTAATCTAAAATGTAGGACTTCATAGATTTGTATTGTGTATGCGAGGTATATATAAATGTAACCTGAGTTAACTTGAGTTGAATGGGTTGTAATTATTGGGGTTACCTCATGTAACCCTGTCATGAATGAATACTTCTTTGATACTTTGGTAGTGTTTACATTTATTGTAATAAACAAACTTCTTTTTTTTAAATGTAGGACTTCATGAAAGTTGTATTGTTTATTAGATGTACATGTAAAGGTGATCTCAGTTTACTTCAGTTAAGTTAAGTGGGTTATATTTGTAATTATGTCTGGGGTTACCTCAGGTACCCATGTTATAAAGAAATTATTAGATGGTTTGATAGTGAAAACATTTATGTTGTAATCAAACAATTTCTTTATTTTACATGTAGGCCTCATAGATGTGTATTGTTTATGTGATATATCGGAAAAGCGACTTAGTTAACTTGATATCAATGGATAATACTTTGTTGCTATTTAATGGGTTACCTGAGGTAACCCTGTCATAACAAAATACTTAGTAGATACTTTTGCTAGTATATGCATTTATGCTGTAATAAACCACTTTCTTCTTTTGTTATGTAGGAATTCATTGAAATTATATTGTTTATGTGATGTATATGTAAAGGTGATCTGAATTAACTTGAGTTAAATAGGTTTTATTTGCTGTTATTGTTTGGGTTATCGCAGGTTACCCTGGTATGAAATAATTTTTAGTACATACTTTGCTAGTGTATACATTTATTTTTTAATTACACAATTTCTTAATTTAGAATGTAGGACTTCATAGATTTGTATTCTCTGTTACCTCAGTTGACTTGAGTTTAATGGTTGTATTTGTTGTTATAATTGGGGTTACCTCAGGTAACCCTGTCACGAATGAATACTTCAGATCATTAATTGAACTTTTATAAAAAAAAAGTTTATAATTTTACCAGCCATCCCCACCCTACACGTACATACGAAATGCATGATCGGTAAATACAAATAATAAAATCATTTGGGAAGTTTGTTGACAACTTTGGTATTTGGTCACATTAAAATTTGGTATTAAGGTCTATCTAAATAAGAACTATATTTTCGTGCGTATTTAATCAATGACGCATTACCACGATTACCTCAGGGCACCGATTACCTCAGGGCATACAGCAGCGGACCTAACTGCCACCTGCACATAACTAATGGTACCGGTATCGGATTTGACCCAGAACTTCTTAATTATTGGCAATATTAATTATGTGGAAAACAAAAGGGCCTGGAATGGTGAAATTTTTAATCAACACCATTAATCAAATTTTTAATCAACCACATAATTATAAAGTTGAATTCTTTGATTCGTCATTTTTAGGCCATGTCGGCTATTAAACAAATTGGATCTCGTTATCTTAGTATTAAAATATCAAAATAAATGAACCAATGGAACAATTGTTTTAGTATTATAGATTATGAATTTTATCATGTAAGGAAAACGTCAAAACAATTGGAAAAATCGTCATTAAAGGCCAATAACTCCAATAAGGAGTCGTCAGACGTTTTCCTCTATTTTTTCAATTGTAGATCTTGTCTTGCTGATCATTTTTGCTCATTTAAGTTTCTATCTATCTATTATAACTTTTAAGATTTTAGGCAAAAACGCAAAAAATTTGTAAACATCGTTATCAAAGGGCAATAACTCTAATAAAACAGCTCTGAATTTGGATTGTGATTGAATATTTGACACAGCATAGGTTTGTGACACAAAATGAATGTGGTCAAAGAACTGAATAAATTTGAAATTCGACATTTACCTATTATGGTCCAATATCCAAAATCTAAGTACATTGTTAGAATCAGCATATCAAAGAACCTCAAGAATTCATTTTTTTATGAAATACTTAGTATTTACATTTCTGTTCAAAGGGAAATATCTCAAACTCATATAATAACAACAACCAGTGATGACAAAATTTATCTAGAATTAGATATGCTTTGACCACTAAAACATTGTTAGAATCAGCATATCAAAGAACACCAATAATTCAATTTTTTATGAAATGAAAGTTTAATTTAGGACCATTTGGACCTCAATGTGGTATTATCTAATTAATAATGAAAATAAATACAGGTTTAGATTCAGCATACCGCCGCATTTCAAAGAACCCTATATATATTCAATTTATGTTGAAATCAAACACAGTTTAATTTTGGACCCCGATTTGGACCAACTTGACAACTGGGCCCAAAATCAGGAATCTTAATATCTGTTTATTAATAGACAATATAAGCTTAGTTTTTAAAGGAGTTCATTTCATTAAAAATTATATATATAGCATTCAGAAAATTAGTTTATACAGTCATACGGTCCACAAGTCATAACCTACTTTGTGTCACAACTGGTCTTTCATAGAAAGCCCTGCCTTTATAGCTGTAAGTTCCTTCAGGTACTTTTGTCATACCAATGCTTTTCATTGCATGGTCAATAAGGTCTATATCCTCGTTGCATCGAGCATCAATCGAAAACACATCAGTGACATGTTCCAAGACAATCCGTAAATGCAGTATGATATGTTCTAATAAAGTACTTCCGTTTTTACCATATATATCAAGCTTGCAAAAAGTTTCACCGTTCAGTAAACGAAAGTAACTGCAGAAAGTTAAAAGTGTTTTATCAAATGTTTCTGGATATGATATAACAGCGCTCGTTCTTTTCATCAGTATCAGAGGTGCGTCTTCCTGATGAATGTGGTACAACACTGAATCCACTGCCAGACGGCCATCTTTGAATACATTCTGATATTTTTCCTTCGATGCAAGAATTTTTCGAAAATTAACTGCGTCCAATATTTCTGTACAGAAACATTCATTTTTAGACTTTTGAATACTTTTCTGCACTGAAGTTTTTGATCCAGCATAAAATGTACATTTCTAAAATAAAAATATACATTGAAACCTTCGAAGGCAATCTATGTATTATTGTCATTTTGTTTATTTTCTTTGGTTACATATTCTGACATCAGACTCGGACTTTTCTTGAACTGAATTTTAATGTGCGTATTGTTATGCGTTTACTTTTCTACATTGGCTAGATGTGTAGGGGGAGGGTGGATATCTCACAAACATGTTTAACCCCGCCGCATTTTTGCGCCTGTCCCAAGTCAGAAGCCTCTGGACTTTGTTAGTCTTGTATTATTTTAATTTAAGTTTCTTGTGTACACTTTGGAAATTAGTATGGCGTTCATTATCACTGAACTAGTATATATTTTTTTTGCACCTGTCCCAAGTCAGAAGCCTCTGGACTTTGTTAGTCTTGTATTATTTTAATTTAAGTTTCTTGTGTACACTTTGGAAATTAGTATGGCGTTCATTATCACTGAACTAGTATATATTTGTATAGGGGCCAGCTGAGGGACGCCTCCGGGTGCGGGAATTTCTCGCTACATTGAAGACCTGTTGGTGACCTTCTGCTGGTTTTTTTTCTAAGGTCGGGTTGTTGTCTCTTTGACACATTCCCCATTTCCATTCTCAATTTTACTATAAAAATCAGACTTAACTATTATATAAAACCAGATGCACCGCAGGGCGCATCTTTATACGACCGCAGAGGTCGAACCCTGAACAGTTGAGGTAAGTATGGACACAACATTCAAGCTTGGTGGTATAAGAACTTAAACTTAAAAATTTAAAAACTTTAAATTGGACATTTATCAATTATGGTCCATTATCCAAAATCTAAATACATGGTTAGATTCAGCATATCAAAGAACCCCAGACTATAATTGTTGATGAAATCAAACAAAGTTTATTTTGGGACCCTTTTGGCCCCTAATTCCTAAAAAATCCCAACATTTTGTCATGTCAGCGCTTTTATGGCTTTCTTTACCATGTTGGTTTGTTCATTGTTAAAGGGTTAATGGTGACACATAGTTGCTTACATCTATGTCATTTTTTTTCTGTTGTATAATTGTTTCATTAGCCATTACACCCAATCTACTTGCATACAGAACATTAAAGAGGGGCGTAAAGGGGGGTATCTGCACTGAAGAACGCGAAATAAAATTGCCATTTCACGATGAACGAACAATTAAAAATGTCTTGCACGTTGATCTTTTTACCGACTTCATGAAACACGATGAATAACGAACCTTTTTCAAGGCTGCACGTGAAATGAAAATGGAAAAACACGTTGCACGAAAATAACCCTTTACCACCCTAATTAAAGCTCTACACATGGCACCACGTCTATAGCATGTCGAATAAGGAAGCCTGGTGATGGTCAACTGGCAAGTGTATGTTATGGAGCGGGTAGAAAACTTTTACTTGTTAATCGAACTATCACACTTGACACATATGGCAATATGTTGTTTACAGTATTTAGTTAGAGAAAACAGTGTACCTTTTAGCTGGGAAACAGAAATAGCTAGTAACAATTACTAGAAATTCAAATTGCAGTGAGTCGTAAAAAAAATATAAGTATGTAAGTATTATAACCATGGTAACACTAATTTTATTTTGACAAATATTCTACAAATACTGCTACTAATAAGGCCATGTAAAATAGATAATAAAATTATGTTATACATGTTACCATTAACACGTTTAATCCCGCTGCAAATGTTTGCACCTGTGCTAAGTCAGGAAGCTGATGTACAGTGGTTGTCGTCTGTTTATTTAGTTCATACGTGTTTCTCGTTCCTCGTTTTTATATAGATTAGACCGTTGGTTTTCCAGTTTGAATGGTTTTACACTAGTGTTTTTGGGGGCCCTTTATAGCTTGCTGTTCGGTGTGAGCCCAGGCTCCGCGTTGAAGGCCGTACCTTAACCTATAATGGTTTACTTTTATAAATTGTTACTTGGATGGAGAGTTGTCTCATTGGCACTCCTACCACATATTCCTATATCTATAAAGAGTTTGTACTTGAATCAGTAATAAGAGGCATTTTTAAAACAATAATTTCGTTAAAAAAGCAAATCATTTGACCTCCCCTAAAAATACCAGTGTATGGTTTTACAATCATGTTATTTCAATATTACAAATGATTATAAGAACATGGTTTTATACATTTTTCTTTGCCTTATATATTACATACTCGTGTTGTGATTAAGGTTATCCATTCACGTTCCAGTCTTTGTTTATTATCTTTGAACTGCATTCCTGTTGCAAAGACCATACGTTTGAGGCTTCTAACTTTCTTTTGGACATCCTCAAAAGTGAAGTCGGAAAATTGCTTATTTACATTTAAACCTCTAAATTCTCTTCTCACCCGTCCTGACCGAAAAGATGCAGTTTCTCCATTATCTATTATGACAGCTTGAGCAAATGCTATCTACAATAGTAAGGGAACGACGATTAGATATTTTGAGAAGGATGAGCATTTTTTTGCGAATTGACTATTCATTTTCATTTGTAGCTACGCATGTTTATTTTCTAACGCCTTTGTCCGCATGATTTATTTTCACTTTTGAACAAAACTGTAGTTGTATATTCCTGAAGAAGAAAAACAATACATTTTTTTTTCAAGAGAACCATTTATTCCTTTAAACATGCCAATTTTAAATAATTTAAAGTCTCGTATTGACACATGACATTCCAAAATCTACCAATAACTCCCCCCCCTCCCCCTTCCAAAAAAAAAAAGCAGTCTGATTTTTCGAAAATGTATCACATATACCCTTAAATTGTAATGCAAATTCATACACAAATAGTTGAGCTCAAAATGGTTAAACTTTATTTCACATTTAGCAAAAGTTTCATTCATGTATTGTCATTTGCTAAACATTTGTCTACATAAGAAAACGCCTTACCAAGTCAGGAACATGAGAGTTGTTATCCATTCGTTTAACATGTTTAATGTGTTGGAGCTTTCAATTTTGCCTTTTTGATTAGGGACTTTCCGTTTTGAATTTTCCTCGGAGTCCGGTATTTTTGTTATTTTAAGTTTTGCTAGTTTGAGTGAACAACAACATCAAAAGCATTATGCGGAGTATGCCTCGATAACATAGTATGTTCTATATGCGAGTTGTTATTTTTGTTGTGTGACATTTCCTGATTGGGTAAATTGGTGGTGTGACATCTCCTGTGTGGGTAAATTGGTTGTGTGACATCTCCTGAGTGTGTAAATTGGTGGTGTGACGACAGCTCCTGAGTGGGTTAATAGGAGGTGTGACCTCTCATGAGTGGGTAATTTGGTAGTGTGACTTCTCGTGGGTAAATTGATGCTGTGACATTTCCTGAGTGGGTAAATTTGTGGTGTGACATCTCCTGAGTGGGTAAATTAATGATGTGACATCTTCTGAGTGGGTAAATTGGTACTGTGACATCTCCTGAGTGGGTAAATTGGTGCTGTGACATTTCCTGAGTGGTTAAATTTGTGTGTGAAATCTCCTGAATGAGTATATTTGGTACTGTGACATCTCCTGAGTGGGTAAATTGGTACTGTGACATCTCCTGAGTGGTTGAATTGATGGTATGACATTTCCTGAGTGTGTAAATTAATGATGTGACATCTCCTGAGTGGGTAAATTTGTGGTGTGACATCTCCTGAGTGGGTAAATTGATAATGTGACATTTCATGAGTGGGTGAATTGATGATGTGACATCTCCTGAGTGGGTAAATTGGTGGTGTGGCATTTCCTGAGTAGGTAGATTGATGGTGTGACATCTCCTTGTTGACTATAACTTTGAAGAACCTACCGTCATGAATATGCACGAGGTATTTGCCACTGAGTGCCAACTTAATTACTTAAACTCACTATTTTATCATCGACTAAACACAAGTATGGATATCAAAGTGTATTCTTTAAAAGTATATGGAAATAATCAGACAAGTAGTCTCCTTGGTGTCACCATCCTGTAGAATAGATATGACGTCATCATAGTCTTCGACAGTTGCCCGTATCGTCCACCCAGTTCCTGAGTGGGTAAATTGACGGTGTGACATCTCCTGAGTGAATACATTGGTAATGTGACATCTCCTGAGTGGGTAAATTGGTGCTGTGACATTTCCTGAGTGGGTAAATTTGGGATGTGACATCTCCTGAGTGGGTAAATTTATGGTATGACATTTCTTGAGTGGGTATATTGATTATGTGACATCTCCTGAGTGGGTAAATTGGTGGTTTGACATTTCCTGAGTGGATGAATAGATGGTTGTGACATGTCCTGAGTGGGAAATTGGTGGTTTGATATCTCCTGAGTGGGTTAATTGGTGGTATGGCATTTCCTGGGTGGGTAAATTTGTGGCGTGACATCTCCTGAGTGAGTAAATTTGTATTGTGACATCTCCTGAGTGGGTAAATTGGTGCTGTGACATTTCCTGAGTGGGTAAATTTGTGTGTGACATCTCCTGAGTGGGTAAATTGATGGTATGACATTTCCTGAGTGTGTAAATTAATGATGTGACATCTTCTGAGTGGGTAAATTTGTGGTGTGACATCTCCTGAGTAGGTAAATTGATGGTGTGACATTTCCTGAGTGGGTGAATTGATGATGTGACATCTCCTGAGTGGGTAAATTGATGGTGTGATATCTCCTGAGTGGGTAAATTGGTGGTGTGGCATTTCCTGAGTGGGTAAATTGATGGTGTGACATCTCCTTGTTGACCTATAATTTTGCAGAACCTACCGTCATGAATATGCACGATGTATTTGCCACTGAGTGCCAACTTAATTACTTAAACTCACTACTTTATCATCGACTAAACACACGTAAGGATAACAAAGTGGATTCTTTAAAAGTATATGGAAATAATTAGACAAGTAGTCTCCTTGGTAGTCACCATCCTGTAGAATAAAAAT
Source organism: Mytilus edulis (assembly GCA_019925275.1). Classification (NCBI taxonomy): domain Eukaryota; kingdom Metazoa; phylum Mollusca; class Bivalvia; order Mytilida; family Mytilidae; genus Mytilus; species Mytilus edulis. Next base: position 75,109,908 of record CM034361.1, on the reverse strand, counting down.
GACGTCCTCATAGTCTTCGAAAGTTGCACGTAACGCCCACCAAGTTCCTAAGTGGGTAAATTGACGGTGTGACATCTCCTGAGTGAGTACATTTGTAGTATGACATCTCCTGAGTGGGTAAATTGGTGTTGTGACATTTCCTGAATGGGTAAACTTGTGGTGTGACATCTCCTGAATGGGTAAATTGATGGTATGACATTTCCTGAGTGGGTAAATTGATGATGTGACATCTCCTAAGTGGGTAAATTGGTGGTTTGACATTTCCTGAGTGGATAAATAGATGGTGTGACATGTCCTGAGTGGGTAAATTTGTGGTATGACATCTCCTGAGTGGGTAGATTTGTGATGTGACATCTCCTGAGTGTGTAAATAGATGGTGTGACATGTCCTGAGTGGGTAAATTTGTGATATGACATCTCCTGAGTGGGTAGATTTGTGGTGTGACATCTCCTGAGTGTGTAAATTGATGGTATGACATTTCCTGAGTGGGTTAATTGGTGCTGATACATTTCCTGAGTGGGTAAATAAATGGTGTGACATCTCCTGAGTGGGTAAATTGGTGGTGTGACATTTCCTGAGTTGGTAAATTGGTGGTGTGGCATTTCCTGGGTGGGTAAATTGATGGTGTGACATCACCTGAGTGACCTATAACTTTGCAGAACCTACCGTCATGAATATGCACGACGTATTTGCCACTGAGTGTCAACCTAACTACATTTGTACTTATACTCACTATTTTATCGTCGACTTAACACACGTATGGATAACAAAGTGGATTCTTTAGAAGTATATGGAAATAATCAGACAAGTAGTCTCCTTGGTAGTCACCATCCTGTAGAATAGATATGACGTCATCATAGTCATCGACAGTTGCCCGTCTCGCCCACCAATTTACACCGGACATATCTAGCTACTACAAATGAAAAGAAAATGTATGTATAAAAATAAATGTAAATGCGAAGAAAATGTAAATGAGATAGCAACCCAACGACACAAACATTCTAAACGGTTAAGACAATAGTTTACTGTATATATATAAAGATAAGGAGATGTGGTATGAACTATCCTTCAAAGTTCAAATGAAGTGGATGTATGCATTTGTATATCAATAAAACACGTACAGTTCAGAAATAATTCACGAGGGGGGGAATAAAATATCGGCATAAAGGGCAAACCCGAGGTAAATTCAGTATAAAATCAAGCCCCCATGAATTATTTCTATTCTAATAGGACAAATACGGCAATACATTTGGATCGAAGTGTTTTAGGTGAAGGCAAATATTTGCTGTTCCCTTAAATATACACACTATTACATTGACGTAATAGAACGGAGCAACCTGACTTAGAGACATGTTTAAACAATTTACAATAATGTATTTATATAGGTTTGGATTTATTAAAATTATAATTTTACTTATATGAAAAAAAGAGTATTACAACAAATTTTAGCATCGTTTGTTAACGTTTCCTTGTTGTGATAATTTTCGGTTTCACCCGTAAAATGCCTATTTTCTTACGTCATCGTTCAATGACGTCGGGAAGCTCATTCACAAAATAGTATATGACGTGTGACTGTGATAGGAATAGCTTAAACAAAATGTTCATATTTTACCACGGGTGTGTACTCAAAGCGTTTGAAGAACATCATATTAGAATATTGAATAATTCACAAGTGATTATGTTCTATATGTTTAAAATCGCCTCTAGTTTTAGAAAATAGAAACGAACTCAAAAGGTATTCCAAAATTCATCCTACCCTCTGTGAACATAGATTAATTCGGTTGACAGTTTTATATCCCGATGCAAAACTCGAACTGCTAGTACTTGTGGCTTTAGGATCGGCAGCCATTAAGAAAGCTACATGTACTCTATGTAACAAACAATCTTTCGATATCGTTAAACATTTAATAATGGAGTGTCATGTTCTATTGACAGAGAGAAATGTTATGTTTTATAAAATTGTAGATGAACTTCCCATTCAAAAATCTGTGGACATTTTCAATTTAGACGACGATGACCTTCTTGAAGTACTACTAGGATCTGTTAATGATATAGTATACGATCTCGATCCTATAGATTGGTCTAGAATGATGTATTACATAGCAAAACATGTTTACCCCATGTTTAAGAAATTCAGACATGTATTATTTGAAAACAGATTTAATTTTGAATTTTGAATAGACTTTGATTGAAAAACATTGTGTTTTTGTTGTGTATACAAGAATATGTCATTATATGAATTGTGTGTTTATCTAAATATGGATGTTGTTTTTTTTTTCATTGGGTATTTATCTCGAAATGTATGATATTTTGTTTATTGTGTAAATAATTATTAATTTCTGTTTGTATGCAAAATCTTCATATACATGGAGGAAATAAAGATTCATTCATTCATTCATTCATTATGACGTGTGACTGTGATAGGAATAGCTTAAACAAAATGTTCATATTTTACCACGGGTGTGTACTCAAAGCGTTTGAAGAACATCATATTAGAATATTGAATAATTCACAAGTGATTATGTTCTATATGTTTAAAATCGCCTCTAGTTTAGACAAATTGTAAATCATCTCCATTAAACCATGGTTGGCCATTTTACATTCTTGTCAAATCAATCTTCAATTATCTTGAAACAGTTTGTCTACTTGTTATGGAGCCTGTATACTTATCTTCCTTTTTGTATCAGGACTACCAACAAATGCTGAATTGCATGAAACTCTTTAAAGCTACCCTTGCAGAAATGTTCATCCATCAAATGAAAAGCAGTTTCCACCTGCAAGAACATAAAATTTCCACAAAGAATCAATTGCTCTTGATAATTTGTATAAAATAACTGATTTTAAGGATCAAAAATGTTTTTATCTTCTTTTGCAAATTTTCAATAAAAAAAAAAACCATTACAAAATAAACATTATGAACATGTTTTTGTTTTAACAAATAATTGTACCCCCCCCCCCTTTTTTTTTTTGGTTTACCTTTCAAACAAAAGAATGATTGTGTAAATTATTTTACCATAGGAATTATAAATTGACAAAATTTCCATATTGTACAGTTTTATCAGTTACACCTGGAATTACAAACAATTAATTAATCTTAAATATAAAATTTATGTTGATATGGATAACTGACACTGACAAAAAAAATCTAAAGACCCATTTCAGGTGGCATGTGTTCAATTAATGAAAGGCAAATCAAATACTGTAACAATTTTTATATCTTTTAAACAAAATATCAAACAGATTTCCTGTGAATGTACTTATCTGATAACAAATCTTCTTTACGTGACAACACTGGACATCAAATCCTTCACTTGAATTTTAAAGCGCGAAATAACTTTACTGAGATCACGTGATGTTTGTTCCAAGTCATTTAAATGTTTCGCACTGAGTGAATCATAGTTAACGGTTGGTGATAATAATTGATCATGACGTTGCATGTGTTTCCGGCTGAGGAATAAACATAAGCAATAAAGACTAAAGATATGACTCTGAAATGTTTTCAAGTTGGAACTTCTTAAAATATGCAGTATATTGATAAAGAAAGGCAGATTTATGAACTTGGAGAGAATGTAAGAAATTAAGTCTTTGGAAGAAAGAAATACATCGTTAAATGACAGCGTACAACTGTTAAAAAACAAGGAATACTGATCGAAAGTAAGTTCCAACTTCCAGTTTGTAAAACTTAAAGTCCCAAAATTGACCCGACTGTAACTAGCATTCTCTGCCACTATAGCTTTACTGCTCCGTTTAGGTGTGTTTTAAAATGTATGGAGAATATATTGTTATTGAAATAATCATGAAAGGTCACAATTTACCTCTTGGGAAGAAAGAAATTAAAAATGGTCAATAACATTGTACCACTGAAAAATGAGCACGATTTTTTAATGTTGAAAGTCTCAAAGTAATTTACAGTTTGTTATAAATTCCAATGGGTATAATCCAGATCAATTTTTATTCACCATGGTCCAGGTTGTCAAGTTGACCATGGTCAGGTGCAAGACCATGATTGTCAAATTGACCACGGTTGATTAGACCATGGTCAACCATGGTCAGATGTTTACCATGGTCACAAACGTGGAAAACCATGGTTAACCATGGTTAAATAGAGCACATCCAACCATGGTTTGACCATGGTTATCAATGGTTAGCGATGGTAACCATGGTTAACCATGGTTGCATTTTGACAGGGGTAATAAGTCGCAAACTGAACAAATATTTTATTGTTTTTGTTTATAAAGGATCTAATCACACCAAACTGTATATTCAGCAGGTATACATTAAAATTTGTACCTAACAATTAAGATCAAACGGTCAAAACTATTAGATAGGTTCAAGTCTTTTAGAGAAAACGTAAAATGTGTACTTACTCGTGCGATACTAATAATTGGTTACCTTACATTAAATACAATGTACACTGTTACATATCCATTTAAGTTATATATTTATTCAATTTAGGCTTCCGGTACACAAATATCTGATACGGTCACAATATAGAACAACTGGTCGAGTGTAAAAAATATCAGTGGGTGATCATTCAATATTTAACTGCGTGATAAATATGTATGGGACGATGTTAAATGTCTTTTTCAAAGTTTATGAAGGATGTAAATGTTTTTAATGTTAAGACAGAGACATATATATGTACTTTATGATGAAATTGAAGTATTCAATAAAATCAGTCTCAATTTGCTTCTACCATGTCTACTGAATTGAGTTTCAAAACTAATCTTATCAGTTTATAACTGGAAGTGGAAGAGATATATATATTTACAAATTTGAAGTCTGTATAGCATGTGCCACTGCCAATGTATGTTTCAAGTCATTCAAGATGGCATTTTTTGGAATTAATAATCTAGCTTTGCATCGGAAATATACACACTTGTGATCATTTGTTCTAAAACCAGTTGTTGGCATGACACAGGTTAAGTTATTCTTAAGTTAACGACAGGGATTGTGCTTGACTTTCATATTATAAAGACATAATCTTTCAATCTAGTCCGGCCGATTGGTGCAGATATAGAGCAGAATTGCTCACTTCACGAGGAAAGCATGAAACTTTGCATAGTAGTTCTTGGTTATATACCCTTTGATTTCAGCTATGGACCCACTCTGAAAAATCCAATATGGCTGTCATTTTCAAGATGGCGGAAAAACGTTAAAAATTCAAGATGCCGAGGGCACCTTGTCTCGTGTCTCATCAATGCAATGTCTTACGTCACTAATCGCGTGTTCACCTTTCTTCAGGCGTATAAGACGATTGCCATCATCTAAAATGATTAAGTGGCAACTATTTCCTTTTCCAACTACGTGCGTAACCAACTTACAACTATTCAGCGAACATGGTCCTAAAATGCACTCCTGATCATTACTTTTATTAGTTTTAATGGTAACAATCATGTTGAATTTGGCGGAACTGTGATGGTTCGTTTTATGCAAACTAGCTGAGTAAAATCTCGTTTCCACTATTAACAAATGGCATATTTATCACTTTATTGTTGTTGGTAATTGTGGGAGTACTCAGGTTTATCACTGCGCTCAGTGTGTCCACAATAACTAGCCTAAGTATAACATTGTATGGTAATGGCTCTTTTCACACATCTCATTGTATGTTTACTCTATTAATGTCTAGAGTCGTTCCTTATAACTTAGTCTCCCCAATAACAAGCTGATAACCCAAACAACGTAGCGTTACGTTTTCCAAATCTCCATTTTCTGCCGGAATTGATTTCGTATTAATGTGATCATTGCAGCATTGTTCACAATCATGCTCACATTCTGGTCATGCATAGTACCTCGTACTACTAAGCTCTTCCAAATGGTTCGTCCGATGACAATATTGGACGAGGCAGTGGACCTCTGTTCGATTTTGTGATGAGGTGATGTTTCATGGCCAATATACTTTGAAATCTGAGTTGTCCTACTGGCCCGACCTTTTGCTCCATTGTTGGGATTACACTTTGATTTGCTCCGTATCCTGGTAAAGGTGACCGTTGTCGAAAATATTCGGGATTTCTGGAGGTTGTCCGTGGAGATGCTTACCGTTGTCTTTAGGGACTATATGATCTCTAGCTTAGTGGGGGTGTTGCTGATCGATAAGCATTAAGCTTGGGTGTACTTCTATCTGCCGATTTACTGCGATTGTATTGCTCAAGAAATCTTCCACGTATATATTTATCAGGTGATTTCCATTGAACTGGTGATCTTCCATGAGTATTGATCAAAAGAACCGAGATTATATTGATCGGCCATAACATCAGCTGGTTTTGTGACAATTTGTGCGAGGTTAAGCAACTCATAATCCAAAGGACTGCTCATATTTTCTTTATCGGTCGGTGATACTGTGCCATCAGAAAAGTAGACTTATCGATGGTCACAGTTGGCAATATTTATCCATATATCGCCATCTGGTTTGCTTTTGAGGTTTTCAATTGTTTTAACGCCTTGATTAATGTTTATGGGTTCCTCTCTTTTACATGCCTTGAAGAATCTTTGTCTTTACATCATCGACGGAATGTTTTGATAGTCCTTCTTGCTGAAGCGCTGTTTCAAATGAATGCTTTTTTAAGGCCTTGGAATCATCATCTGTGTTTACCTTGCGAGCGTACTCATAGCCAACATCGGCCTGGCTATCACAAGCCTACATACATGTTTCCTAATTTCCCATTGTAATCTACCAGCAGTTCGTTCAAATTGGTAAATGAAAACTTCTCAAATAAGGGAGGCTCTTCAAATGAGTTTTTGCATTTTTGGCAGCTGTGGGCTTCGGCTCTGGTCCATTGCACAACAATTTTCTTGCCATCGGGTATATTCTCTCTCCAGTGAGGAGTCTGAAGAAGAGCTGTTGCCACACTCTTTTTGTTTGCTCTGCCCTTTCCTGGATTGGTCAATGGAGTCAGGTTGCCGTTATGGGAAGCATGTTAGAGCTCTAGAAGCGGACGAGGTTGTCATAATTGTAGTGATAAATGTAGGATTTGCCATTGACTCGACTCGACGGGGATGATACCGTAAGTAGGCACTGCATTCAGCATTGGAGAAACTAGATTGAACCCACTGGCAGGCAATTGTTTCTGTAATTGTGTGCTGATCTGAACCAAATATTATTGACTCATAGTTGATGGTTAGTGTGCGTAAGAAGAAACATAAGCCTTTTGCTGGTATCTTTTATCATTACTAGAGTTTTTTAGTATGTTCTTAAATGGAGATTACTGTTGAATAATTTGAACTGTCTCATGCAGGGCCAAGGGCCCTGACATATTACTTTTGATTTGAGGTGAAGACACCTTCAACAGAGTTGGCCCGGTTGATGGTTCATGCGAACTACAATTGGGGTAAGACCCACGTCATGGATTTTGTTGTGTACTTTTGGTAAACTTGCGTTGTACTGGCTAAGGTCAAATTTTGGCTTAGATAATGTGTCCATTGCAGAAATTTTAACTATTTCGATTGTCCACTGATTCATTTACAACAGATACCAGTTGTTGGAAGGTACCTTGCTGTTCAAATGCACTTTTAAATTGAAATGTGTCCCCTTCCTCAGTTGTTGTCAGCTTGTTCATTCGTCTCACCACAACATTGAATATTTTATTGGTCTTACCATCAATTCCGCCAAGCAATTATTACTAGCATTGTGGTCTATCCTGTCTTCAGACTGCTGAAGTTGCTGAGATATTGCTTTCATCTGTTTGTTATTAATATGCAGTGCCTCTTTCTGTTCAGCTTGAAATGGAATGAGACCAACACATATTTTATATATGTGCGCTTCGCTCTGTTCTATATTGCGGTAAATCGCAGCTGTTCTTTGAGCATTTGATTTTCTATCTTCTAAATATTCTTCGTTCAATATTGTTTAATAGTCATTTCTGAGCTGTCCCCTGTTTAAGCGTCTTCAGCTGTGGGTTTCTTCATATTCCCAAGTGATTCAGTTTCTTCCATTTCAATGTTATTGTCCTTGTTGTCATCAATTCCTGCCATTTAAATGATAAGTGTTTAACTGATTTTTAATTCACAGTTTAATGTCTCAAATTGCAAACTATTGCGACCCAAGAGATAAGATATAGACTATATAATATCTTAAGGCAGATAAATACCAAATCACAGCTTTTATGTGTGACCAAGACATCAAATAGTGCAGATTTTAATGAAAGCTACTAGTAGTACTACTGCAGCTTTTTATGAAAGCTACTAGTACTACTGCAGCTTTTTATGAAAGCTACTAGTACTACTGCAGCTTTTTATAAAAGCTACTACTTTGTGTACTAAATGAAAAGCAAGGATATATTAGAACGGAAAGAACTAGGACAGATACCAAATGACACTATACATATATGCATCAATAAAAACCTTATATTCAGGTCAATTCCTAGTAATGAATATTTGCTTATTTTTCAAGGCGGCCATTTTGAAAATAGCCGCCATTTTGTATTTCAAAAAAAGATCAAAACAAAATCTTGCTAAGTACACCAAATCATCCAAATATGTTGTTTTTTGTGCACCCAGCATCAAATCCACTTTGATTTGTTCAATACTGGAAAATTCTTTAGAACGTACGGCAGCCATCTTGAAATAAGCCGCCATATTGAATTTTGAGGGTGGGTCCATAGCTAATATTGATCAGTACACAAAAATATACCACCATGCAAAAATTGGTGCTTTCCTCATTATTTGAGCAATTTTTTCACCGATCGGCCGGACTAATCCGTTTAATTGAAGTCTGGAGCTGGCGTGTCAGTAACTACTAGTAATCATTTGTTAAGTTATGTTAAACTTCATCATTGTCATTTTGCTTAGTGTCTTCTGTTACTCATTCTCACATCAGACTCAGATCTTTTTTAAACTGAGTTTTACTGTGTAATGTGTTGTGTGCTGGTTTATTCCACATTGGCTAGAGGTATAGGGGAGGGATAAGAGATCTAACAGAACATGTTAAACCCGTCACAATTTGCGCCTGTCCTAAGTCAGGAACATCTAGCTTTTGTTAGTCTTGTGTTTTGTTTTTAAATTTTAGTTCATTTGTATGTTTAAGAGTTACGTGTGGCGTCCTTATCGCTGAGCCAGTATACATTTCTGTTAATGGGACTGTCCAAGCCGGCCTTCGGGTGCGGGATTTTCTCTCTGTATTGAAGACCCATCAATTTGGTAGCCCTGGGCTGTTTTCTGCTCTTTGGTCGGGTTGTTGTCTCTTTGACACATTCGCTGTTTCCATTCTCTATTCTATTGTTCTTCTTAACAGAAGTTCATCTAGTATCTTTTCCTTTAGAAACACATACTGTAACCTGCCCATTGGAAATAATATTCCAGAATATTCTTAAATTAAGAACAAATGTTATAAAAAAGAAAAAATCCGTGACACCACAAGTATAGAAATCGGCTCATTTCTGTAGGCATTCTCAAAAGAATTGTAGATATAACTAGAAGACGAGACAGCCAGCAAATTGCCTAAATCTCAAATGGAGCTGTCATCCAAAAACATGTACAAAGAAAAGTGAAAAGTAAGATAGATAAGAGAAATGATGATGCAAGCTATGCTACCCGATTGACCGAATGAAAAACACAACGGTCATCAATGACTTATACAATCATTATGTCATCGTTTTAAATTTCCTCTTATTATTTCGATAAGTAGAAAAAAAAAATTACGTTACACAGATCTAGAAAAACAATGAAACTACAATGTATGCTGTGAACATGCATTAAACTCATCCGCATTAAAGTTTTGAGTATGAAATAACAAAGCACGGCCCCAACTCTACTGAGTAAAGTTCACTTTCACAGTACAAGTCACAATCTTCTGCAATACAAACTTAGTGACTTACAAGTGCAATACAAACTTTGTAACTTACATGTGCAAAACAAACATTAAATATATGAACATAACTTCAATTTGAAAATTTTGGTTGTACTTAAAACGACAGATGAAAACACATCCTATTTATTAACATTGTTAAGATTCATGTGGACCCTATGGCTAAAATGGCCGTATTATAACCTCAAATTTTTCTCTGAGTACAGGCAAACATCTGCATCTGGAAAAGTTTGAAGGCATAGCATGCCCTAGATAAATAGAATTCAAATGCATGGTATGATTTAGAAATTCATAAATTAACTGGATTTTGCTGAACACTTTTTTCGTCTCTGCAGAAGATGATAAAATTAACAAACAGTTGAGTTTTAATTACCTTGATATGGTCCACTCAGGTACAAAGATTAAATAATCAATTATTGTCAGGTATCTATTGTCCATCTAATGTTCATGTCAATTAAAAATGATCACTTTAATTTTTACCTGTGGGGAAGTTCTCAAACATGTTTCCCAACTTAGTTTAATTTGGCACCTTCTGGAGGAATGAAAAAAAGTGCACGGCAAAATCCTGGTAAGTTTAAATTTTCTAAAACATAATACATACTTAAAATTCATTTATCTAGGGCATGCTATGCCTGATTTTTTTTTACAGATGCACAGGTTTGTCTGTACTCAGAGTAAATTTTGAGCTGAAAATACGGCCATTTTAGCCATAGGGTCCACATGAACCTTAAAGGCTGTATGGAGGACTATAGTTGTTGATTTCTGTGTCATTTGTTGACCTAAAACAAACACCACTTAGGGCGAAATATGAGTTCTTGCTTCTTCTACATGCGTTTTATTTCCTTTTTTCTATGTCAATTTAAAATTCCCAAATTAGTACGGACGAACACTGTACAGTCGGAAACCAGGTTGAAATAGAACAAAATAATCGAAGCTCTTTATTAGAGAAGGCGATAAATGGTTACTATATTGTTTATTATAGTGACAAAATTTTTAAAAGTTAATAGAAACAAACAAAATTGCAATTTTCTTCTCAATGACGAGGTGTTTTATTTTAAAACACCATTTGCATAAGTTTTCAATTTATCTAGTACATATTTAAGCAGAACAATTAGATATCAAGTCGACGACATGGGTATCTTTCAAGTTGGATGAAGAAAATTCATAACCTCCAATTTTTTTGAAAAAAATACCACGGACGGAAAACATATCAATCTATTAGTTCAGTATTTTCGTGTCTGCCCTTTCATTATTTGACTGAAGAAAAAAGTCCCAAAAATGGGTAGCAATTGTATCGAAAAGAGAAAATCGAGTGCACCTTTTTATGTAAGGGCGTGTTTGAGTTGAGTATTTTGTCTTAATATCGTACAAAGTAAGAGTATTTCATACATCGTCTCGCTTCAGATTCTATCATTTTTATATATTAAAGCTACAGGTGACTTTATAACACCAAAAAATCACAGTACTAAAAGATGAAATATATGGGTCAAGTGAAATACCTATCTAATGAGTCACAAAAACAGAGAAGGTGTGTTCGAATAGCTATTTTTTACTGAAAGTACTTAACGACAATCTTTCAAGTTGGATGATGAAAATGCATATCTTCAAAAAATTCTATTTTTTTGTGTGTAATAACTAGGGATTATAGTCTTCATACACTAAAAAAAATCTAGTCTGCCCTTCCACGAAATATTTAATTAGATATTTTTTTAAATATTTATGAATTTTAGGAAAATTCCACCTGACAACCGATCAGACAATAGTTTTAAGTCGAATCAATTGGTAGCGCGTCATCCCTACAATGGCTTCTATTTTTACGATTATGAAAATGAACTGGCGTAATGGGGAGATAATTTTGACGAAGTAGACTCCTGACTGTGTAGGCAAAATGCCAACTGAATAATGACCGAACTTCTCGTGGATTCAGGGAGAATTGTATTGCACACGACTTCTGTAGACTGAAATAACAAATCTCAATCTACGTGCATAAGGTGTTGTCCAAAGGCATGAAATGTGATCAGCGAGAGCAGGAGAGCAAATAACAGCAATATGATATACACCTGTTTTCTGGTTACATTTTTTAAGTTCAACGAACAATTTGTTTATTACTACTTATAAGTGTTTTAATCCAGACAATACTCCTCTCTGCATTACATACTTTAGAGAACAGCCCGGATTTTCCCTGATATTCAACATTGAAACCATGTAATTGATTGTTTATACAAGCAATTAAATAATTAGGTTAAGTGCTTCATTCACAGTTGGTGTCCACTGATGAACACAGATGGTAAGCTGGTCAAGATTATTTAATTTCCATATCCTCTGCACTAAATACATTTTATATTCTTGTCTATAAAATATTCTAACATTCAAGGTATTTTGAATGAAAAAAAATTACTTTAAAAATTCATTTAAATAATATATTAATTTATTTTTTCTTTAGGATTTCTGCAGCTAATTTGGAAATGCTATGATGAATATTTTAATATTATATTATTATCAACAGGGTCCAGGACCAATCCAGTCTATCTTATTATAGTCCTTCATAATTAATTCCATTTTTCATGTGAATATAGCTGGTATATTCAGTGAAGGATAAATATTTCTTGTTAAAAAAAATTTATGGAATACATTTTGTAGCATTTATTTTGATTTTTTTGAAATTCCCACTTGCAAGCTTGTAGTATATTTAATGTCTGTGAATATTTAGAATAAAAATCAAAATCTGTTCTGTGGTTCTAATACTAAAGGTGTTTCGGTTACGGTCACCTATCACTACAAACTCCTCAGAGTCTGAATTGACCAGTTTTTGTGCTCGACCAGTAAAATCGAGCACACATTTTACTCGACTAGTCTCGACATTGTCTCGACTGTACTTAACTGTACTTAAGTGTACTCGACTAGGTCTCGACTTTACTTAATTAGTCTGATTCAGTACTTGATGATCTTTGTGTAGTCTGAAATGGTCTTGACCAAGGCTCGACCTGTCTCGACCTGTCTTGACTAGTCTCGACCTGTCTCGACTAGTCTCGACTCAGTCTCAACCAGTCTCGACCTGTCTCGACTAGTCTTGACCTTCAAATTTGGTTTTGACTGGTGTAAATCAGCCCATCTAACTAAATTAAATATTGATCTTACAAAATTCAAGCTTATTAGGTAGTTTGATTTATTGCTGTGAAATGAAAGAATTTAATTTTACAATATGTAAAAAAAAAATTATTGTAGAAAAATTCAGATAGGCATATTTAATTTTTTTTATAACTTTTTCAAATCAACTTGGATTTTCATCAAACTATGCAGATATCTTAGATATATATCAAGCTTACTGAATCCCATCTCATTTAGTTTTTTGTTGTATTGCTGTAAAAATAGAGATGGTACACTTTAATTTTTTTCATAACTTTTTCAAATCAACTTAGATTTTCATCAAACTCTACAAATATCTTTGCAATATATTGATCTTACTGAATCATAGGTTGTTATTTTGTTTGGTGTATTTCTATCAAATTTAAGAATTTAATTAACCTAGGTCAAAAAGCTACGATAATAGAAATATATCTTTTCTCATAATTTGGGAAAAAGTATATATAAAATATTAATATAATTCCTTTAATGTTTTATTCCTTTTGATATACACTATATAAATATATCAAAAAAGGGATGAAACATTAGAAATTATTAAAATAGTTCTTCTGATTTGTGGTGATTTATAAAGCAATACCTTCTGCTTGGGGCAAACTTATTAAAAAGATCACATCTACCAGAGAGTTTTAAATTCTAAATAACATTTATTCAAAGTTGCAACATCCTGTTAAATCTAAATCGCAGGGCTTTTAATTCACTAGATAAGTAATACACGAGTTTAAGAAAAGTTAGGGCTTTCTTTTTACCTGTAAAACTCACGTGTACTGATGTAATTAAATCATGTATAGTGTCATGTCATTAAATTTGACAAAAAAATATTTTAAAACTTCATAACAACCTGGGATTTAGTAAGATCACCAAGGTAGCTATACAGTTTTAATAAAATCCAAGTTGATTTGAAAAAGTTATAAAAAAAATTAAAGTGTACTATCTCTATTTTGTTCGAACTGCAAATTCTAGCTTTTTTGACTTAGATTAATTTAATTCTTAAATTTGACAGCAATACAACAAAAAACAAAATGACCTGGGATTCAGTAAGCTTAGTATACATTTAAGATAGCTGCATAGTTTGATGAAAATCCAAGTTGATTTGAAAAAGTTATTAAAAAAATTAAAGTGTACTATCTCTATTTTGTCCGAATTGCAAATCCTAGCTTTTTTTACCAAGATTACTTTAATTCTTAAATTTTACAGCAATACAACAAAAAACTAAATGAAATGGGATTCAGTAAGCTTGATATATATGTAAGATAGCTGCATAGTTTGATGAAAATTCAAGTTGATTTGAAAAAGTTATTAAAAAAATTAAAGTGTACTATCTCTATTTTGTCCGAATTGCAAATCCTAGCTTTTTTTTACCAAGATTACTTTAATTCTTAAATTTTACAGCAATACAACAAAAAACTAAATGAAATGGGTATTAGTAAGCTTGATATATATGTAAGATAGCTGCATAGTTTGATGCAAATCCAAGTTAATTTGAAAAAGTTATTAAAAAAATTAAAGTGTACTATCTCTATTTTGTCCGAATTGCAAATCCTAGCTTTTTATACCAAGATTATTTAAATTTTTAAATTTTACAACAATACAACAAAAAACTAAATGAAATGGGATTCAGTAAGCTTGATATAAATGTAAGATAGCTGCATAGTTTGATGAAAATCCAAGTTGATTTGAAAAAGTTATTAAAAAAATTAAAGTGTACTATCTCTATTTTGTCCGAATTGCAAATTCTAGCTTTTTATACCAAGATTACTTTAATTCTTAAATTTTACAGCAATACAACAAAAAACTAAATGAAATGGGATTCAGTAAGCTTGATATATATGAAAGATAGCTGCATAGTTTGATGCAAATCCAAGTTGATTTGAAAAAGTTATTAAAAAAATTAAAGTGTACTATCTCTATTTTGTCCGAATTGCAAATCCTAGCTTTTTTTACCAAAATTACTTTAATTCTTAAATTTTACAGCAATACAACAAAAAACTAAATGAAATGGGATTCAGTAAGCTTGATATATATCTAAGATATCTGCATAGTTTGATGAAAATCCAAGTTGATTTGAAAAAGTTATAAAAAAAATTAAAGATGCCTATCTGAATTTTTCTATAATAATTTTTTTTTTACATATTGTAAAATTAAATTCTTTCATTTCACAGCAATAAATCAAACTACCTAATAAGCTTGAATTTTGTAAGATCAATATTTAATTTAGTTAGATGGGCTGATTTACACCAGTCGAAACTAAATTTGAAGGTCAAGACTAGTCGAGACAGGTCGAGACTGGTTGAGACTGAGTCGAGACTAGTCGAGACAGGTCGAGACTAGTCAAGACAGGTCGAGACAGGTCGAGCCTTGGTCAAGACCATTTCAGACTACACAAAGATCATCAAGTACTGAATCAGACTAATTAAGTAAAGTCGAGACCTAGTCGAGTACACTTAAGTACAGTTAAGTACAGTCGAGACAATGTCGAGACTAGTCGAGTAAAATGTGTGCTCGATTTTACTGGTCGAGCACAAAAACTGGTCAATTCAGACTCTGAGGAGTTTGTAGTGTATCCTCATCAGGTATCCCTAACCTATATGTTTCCTTTCTTGTAATACTTAGAATGGTTCGAATTTGGTTTCAATTATGGGGATACTCCAGAAGCGGATTTAGAGGGGCGAAGCCCCCCACCCCCTTTTTTCTGGGAGAAATTTGATTGATTAAATAGGAAATCACTGAAGCCTGACTGGAGCAGGCCCCTCTAATGCAGTCAGTGTACTCAAATAACAATATTGAAATCAATCAGGTTCAGGACCAATCCATATATTATTCATTTAAATAATACCTAATTCTGTTGACGTGCAAATGTGAAGTGGACACACACCCCTTTTTTCCCCCACTGAACAGAGGGGCAATATGTATATAAACCACTTTTATTGTTATAGTATTGCATTGAAATGAGTGAGATAAAAGAGAAAATAAGTTTGAATATGAATTTGAGAATGGAAATGGGGAATGTGTAAAAGAGACAACAACCCGACAAAAGAGCAGAAAACCGATGAAGGCCGCCAATGGGTATATAACACAGGGAAAAAATTCAGCACTAGAAGATGTTTTAAAAATGAAAATTAAGCACAAGAATGTGCCCACAGTACATGGATGCCCCACTCGCACTATCATTTTCTATGTTCAGTGAAATTGGGGTAAAAATTCTAATTTGGCATTAAAATTAGAAAGATCATATCAAAGGGAACATGTGTACTAAGTTTCAAGTTAATCGGATTCCAACTTCATCAAAAACTACCTTGACCAAAAACTTTAATCTGAAGCGGGACAGACATAAGGACGGACAAACTGACACTACAACCAGAAAACATAAAGCCCCTCTACTATTGTAGGTAGGGCATAAAAATCATAAACAGGAATACAGTTCAATAACTTCATACCAGAAATTTATGAAAAAGGGGGGTTATCTTAGATATAAATCAGTCAACAAAATTTAACGAAAAATGGTCAAAGCACTTTAAGGTTATTGTCTGAAAACTAGAGAATCACTCCTTTCATGAATAAAATCCAATAACTCGGAAATGTGGGGGTAAATAATTTATAAAAAGCGAAAGGGAGCTTAAATAAATAGATATAAACAATTCACCAAAGTTTCATGAGAACTGCTGAAAGTATGTTTTAGTTTTTCTCCAAATACTAGATAATGTTAATGTCTGACATGTTAAAGACAGACGGACAAAGATATACCATAAGACTTCCTTTAATCAGGCGTATAAAAAGGGGGAGGGGTGTTCTTATCCCAAATTGTCTTTGCTTCATGAATATTTTATAAAAAAATTGTTTAAATATTAAGGAGATTTTGTTTTATCATTAAATCAAATTTATAAAAAAAAAATGTGAAAATTACAAAGAATATTCATTTCTTAATAAAATTAATCTTCAAAATGACATCAATTATCAATCTATTCAATTAACATTAAAAAAAAAATGAAAATTAATAAAAAAAAATATTTATTTTATATTCCTTTACTGTATTTGAGCATGAAGTTGATAAAAAAACAGTGACTTGATTATCAAAATCTTATGAAGAATATACACACATAGATAATGTAGAAATTTTTCAAGAAAAGACAGAAAATGCCAAAATGTTGACTGTCTTATCAGATAATCTATATGTAACATCTGTGGTCAGTTTATTGGGAAGAGTGATATATAAATTACAAGTACTTCAAACTGTGAAGGTAATCAGTTGTGAAATTTGAGATTCCCTCAAATCTGAGGGCATTCTTCGGGCTGTACTATAAAGTATACACCTTGTATTACAGGAAAGAACTTATAATGAAATTGGCTTACAACATGTCTAGGCAGTTTACAATCATGCCGTGTAAATTAGTGTGTGTTAATCGAAAACAAAACAGACAAACTGAGTACTTAAAATTGAGAATGGAAATGGGGAATGTGTCAAAGAGACAACAACCCGACCAAATAAAAAAAAAAACAGCAGAAGGTCACCAACAGGTCTTCAATGTAGCGAAAAATTCCCGCACTCGGAGGCGTCCGTCAGCTGGCCCCTAAACAAATATATACTAGTCCAGTGATAATGAACGCCATACTAATTTCCAAATTGTACACAATAAACTAAAATTAAAATAATACAAGACTAACAAAGGCCAGAGGCTCCTGACTTGGGACAGGCGCCAAAATGCGTATTTGTGAGATCTCAACCCTCCCCCTATACCTCTAACCAATGTAGAAAAGTAAATGCATAACAATACGCACATTAAAATTCAGTTCAGGAGAAGTCCGAGTCTGATGTCAGAAGATGTAACCAAAGAAAATAAACAAAATGACAATAATACATAAATAACAACAGACTTCTGGCAGTTAACTGACATGCCAGCTCCAGACTTCAATTAAACTGACTGAAAGATTATAATTTCATCATATGAACATCAGGCACAATCCTTCCCGTTAGGGGTTTAGTATCATCTTCTACAAGGATTAAGGTATTACAATCACAAAGACGATATAGACTTGTTGTTCGGTGTGAGCCAAGGCTCCCTGTTGAAGGCCGTACTTTAACCTATAATGGTTTACTTTTTAAATTGTTATTTGGATGGAGAGTTGTCTCATTGGCACTCACACCACATCTTCCTATATCTATGATATACTACATTCATTTTGGTAGAGATAAAAACAAATGTAACTTTAATTTGATGTCTATTTTGTTTTGAGTTCCTCAAACAGAGACATGCATTTATTATATACATTTTGAAAAGCAAATTACAGTTAACATAAATAAATCATTTTTACATTAAAATAGATACGTGGACGTAAGGACATATTTCATAGTTTAACCAAACATATTTAAAATTTCAATAGATTTGATAAGGTCTTGAATTTTTACTATCATGATTCTTGAATTTATATCTACATAATGACATATGATTAAAATTAAATATGACAATAATCTTACTTATCAAATTTATTATTCTCATCCTTCGGTAGATATCAACTTTAAATATGTCTTAAACTATGGTGTATGCTACATCCGATATGAAATCTATCATGTAATACTCAGTTATTATTGGATATTCATGTTTTAAATCATTTTTGTTAACCTTTTGGCAGTGGCAAATATAAAAAACAGTATATTGCAAAATTATTTTTCAGGTGTTATACCACCAAATCATAATTCGTCACATCCGATCGAAAAAGGGTCGAAACAATATTCCCTTGAATTTGACAGTTGTAGGTGAATAATCTTACATGTCATTGCAGTTAATCATGTCTTGGTCAAAAACATATATCTTGCATATTGCAAAGAACCCTTTTTTATTTAGGCTTTCTATACAATATTTAGAAAAAAATGAGGTTACATGGATACTAAAGCGTCTATAAAAAAAAGAAAATGTTTTGTGTTACCCTGGGTAAATACATAAATAAGGGGTGAACATTTGACCGGTTATTTTCCTATGTGCAATGAAATGTTATGTGAATTTTTATCCAAATATTGAAAGGATGAAATTTGTCTTATCCCAAGTATTTTTTTATTTGAAACAGAAATCAATTCTGCACATTTTTTTAAAAGTGCAAATTAATTTAACAAAAACTAATTAGGGAAAATCAATGGTGCTATTACACCTATTACTAATATCTAAAAATACAATCATATAATTATTTTAGTTGACACTCCGAGTCAATTTGGCATACTTTACACATGTTGCGAGTAATTTACAATTATATCTTGGTTGTTAATGTTTATATAGACATAGAGTTATGTAACTCTTTTTCTTGCATTTACATGATTAATAAAAATAATTAGCGGTTTTAACAACTTCAGAGAGAGAGAGGGAGAAATTTAAGGAAGCCTGACTATTTGTCTTGAACAGGTATTTTTTCCCTTACCACCTGTGCACATATGCGTGTGTTTGTTTCTTCCAGACTACACAATGGTTCAACCGTATTTTCAACTACATGTTCTTGGACACTTTTATTTGAAATTGTAGGTGACCCTCCCTTCATTTCCATGGATTCAAAACCACTGGTAGTTAGTATTTTGATAGGTACTCGAAGATGATCGTACGGATTTTGGAGCAAGACATTAGCCCGTTGATCTGTTTCGCTATCATGCTTATCTAAGACAAAGTTTTCCATCTTTTTCAGATGTACCAAAGAATGGTACGGATGTAGATATCCTTCATCATCTTCTGTTGGGGAAATCGTAGAAGCGGTATTCGAATCCGTCTCGCTTTCATCTATGGTGTTATCGATGTTCAGGTTATCATTAACCAAATTTGTTTCATCTATTTCTTCATAATCATCACCTAGCATACTAATCTGAACGACTTCAACTTCTTCTTCAGGCACAATGACTGACTGCGATAGAGTTTGACTAGCTAGTGGCATGTTTCGACTCATAGATATTCGTTTATTCAGTTTGAAGAAAACGTACATAAAGCTCATACAGATTATGATTACAACGGTCATAGCGCAACCTATTACTGTGTATATAACCTTTTGCCCATCAAAACCTATGAAAATAAAATGAACACTTCATATACCGTGGCGTATAAATCAAATGGACCGAGTTGGTCATTGTATAAGTTAGTATGTATATATATATATAATAAAAAAGTACCAAATAAATTGGAAACTTACGTACATGTAATTATCTTTTTCCAAAACTTTCCTAAAACAATAATATACTTTGAACAAATATTAATTAGGGGCCAGCTGAAGATCGCCTCCGGGTGCGGGAATTTCTCGCTGCATTAAAGATCTATTGGTGACCTTTTGTTGTCGTCTGTTATATGGTCGAGTTGTTGTCTCTTTGACACATTTCCCATTTCCATTCTCAATTTTATAATTTTATTTAAACAAAATCTATAATCTTTGATTTTTCTTCATAAACTTTGAAATTCTTAATAATTAAAAACAAAGTTTAATCGTTGATGACAACAAATGGTTTTCTTGACACTTGGAACATGATGAGCAAGAATATAGAACAGTGTTGCGCGCGGATGTGACATGTATCATTTTTGTTAAAGACACTTGTTACCTCTTTTACGTATCAACATACATGTATCTTTTTTTTTTCTTAAATGCTTTGACTGAATATTCATTTATCGCTTTTCGCTTGCCAGCATTCTCTCTTTAAAAAAAGAAACTGAACACACGAATGAAAAACAAATGCAATAAAGCGGCCTTTACTTGTAATTTTACACATTACTCCAGTAAAACAAAGTGTGTTGCACAATTGTGTATCGCCGGAATCGATGAACGAGAGAGCATGACGCGCACGGGACATAGTTCCGACAAAGTTGTTCGCAAAAGGTTATCATATAAAATATTGAAGATTGTCAGTAACAAACTGATCCAGCCAAAAGGACAGTCCAGAAAAAGTAAAACAATATTTATGACATTACTGTCATGGAATGCAAACTGTCGACATTATAAACGATGGATGTGTATCAACTGATGTCAACAGGTATAGCGAAAGAGTTCTTGCAGAAATAATGGGGAACCAAGTTTTTCCTTACTGACAAATAGTGTTCCACTTTCCCTAAACTGAGTGACTGTTATTCAGTGGATATCATTTGATGTTGTCTATATATTTTGACTAAACATTAACTTCTCGTTGACGCGTCATCAAACAGAGACATGCATTTATTATATACATTTTGAAAAGCAAATTACAGTTAACATAAATAAATCATTTTTACATTAAAATAGATACGTGGACGTAAGGACATATTTCATAGTTTAACCAAACATATTTAAAATTTCAATAGATTTGATAAGGTCTTGAATTTTTACTATCATGATTCTTGAATTTATATCTACATAATGACATATGATTAAAATTAAATATGACAATAATTTACTTATCAAATTTATTATTCTCATCCTTCGGTAGATATCAACTTTAAATATGTCTTAAACTATGGTGTATGCTACATCCGATATGAAATCTATCATGTAATACTCAGTTATTATTGGATATTCATGTTTTAAATCATTTTTGTTAACCTTTTGGCAGTGGCAAATATAAAAAACAGTATATTGCAAAATTATTTTTCAGGTGTTATACCACCAAATCATAATTCGTCACATCTGATCGAAAAAGGGTCGAAACAATATTCCCTTGAATTTGACAGTTGTAGGTGAATAATCTTACATGTCATTGCAGTTAATCATGTCTTGGTCAAAAACATATATCTTGCATATTGCAAAGAACCCTTTTTTATTTAGGCTTTCTATACAATATTTAGAAAAAAATGAGGTTACATGGATACTAAAGCGTCTATAAAAAAAAAGAAAATGTTTTGTGTTACCCTGGGTAAATACATAAATAAGGGGTGAACATTTGACCGGTTATTTTCCTATGTGCAATGAAATGTTATGTGAATTTTTATCCAAATATTGAAAGGATGAAATTTGTCTTATCCCAAGTATTTTTTTATTTGAAACAGAAATCAATTCTGCACATTTTTTTAAAAGTGCAAATTAATTTAACAAAAACTAATTAGGGAAAATCAATGGTGCTATTACACCTATTACTAATATCTAAAAATACAATCATATAATTATTTTAGTTGACACTCCGAGTCAATTTGGCATACTTTACACATGTTGCGAGTAATTTACAATTATATCTTGGTTGTTAATGTTTATATAGACATAGAGTTATGTAACTCTTTTTCTTGCATTTACATGATTAATAAAAATAATTAGCGGTTTTAACAACTTCAGAGAGAGAGAGGGAGAAATTTAAGGAAGCCTGACTATTTGTCTTGAACAGGTATTTTTTCCCTTACCACCTGTGCACATATGCGTGTGTTTGTTTCTTCCAGACTACACAATGGTTCAACCGTATTTTCAACTACATGTTCTTGGACACTTTTATTTGAAATTGTAGGTGACCCTCCCTTCATTTCCATGGATTCAAAACCACTGGTAGTTAGTATTTTGATAGGTACTCGAAGATGATCGTACGGATTTTGGAGCAAGACATTAGCCCGTTGATCTGTTTCGCTATCATGCTTATCTAAGACAAAGTTTTCCATCTTTTTCAGATGTACCAAAGAATGGTACGGATGTAGATATCCTTCATCATCTTCTGTTGGGGAAATCGTAGAAGCGGTATTCGAATCCGTCTCGCTTTCATCTATGGTGTTATCGATGTTCAGGTTATCATTAACCAAATTTGTTTCATCTATTTCTTCATAATCATCACCTAGCATACTAATCTGAACGACTTCAACTTCTTCTTCAGGCACAATGACTGACTGCGATAGAGTTTGACTAGCTAGTGGCATGTTTCGACTCATAGATATTCGTTTATTCAGTTTGAAGAAAACGTACATAAAGCTCATACAGATTATGATTACAACGGTCATAGCGCAACCTATTACTGTGTATATAACCTTTTGCCCATCAAAACCTATGAAAATAAAATGAACACTTCATATACCGTGGCGTATAAATCAAATGGACCGAGTTGGTCATTGTATAAGTTAGTATGTATATATATATATAATAAAAAAGTACCAAATAAATTGGAAACTTACGTACATGTAATTATCTTTTTCCAAAACTTTCCTAAAACAATAATATACTTTGAACAAATATTAATTAGGGGCCAGCTGAAGATCGCCTCCGGGTGCGGGAATTTCTCGCTGCATTAAAGATCTATTGGTGACCTTTTGTTGTCGTCTGTTATATGGTCGAGTTGTTGTCTCTTTGACACATTTCCCATTTCCATTCTCAATTTTATAATTTTATTTAAACAAAATCTATAATCTTTGATTTTTCTTCATAAACTTTGAAATTCTTAATAATTAAAAACAAAGTTTAATCGTTGATGACAACAAATGGTTTTCTTGACACTTGGAACATGATGAGCAAGAATATAGAACAGTGTTGCGCGCGGATGTGACATGTATCATTTTTGTTAAAGACACTTGTTACCTCTTTTACGTATCAACATACATGTATCTTTTTTTTTTCTTAAATGCTTTGACTGAATATTCATTTATCGCTTTTCGCTTGCCAGCATTCTCTCTTTAAAAAAAGAAACTGAACACACGAATGAAAAACAAATGCAATAAAGCGGCCTTTACTTGTAATTTTACACATTACTCCAGTAAAACAAAGTGTGTTGCACAATTGTGTATCGCCGGAATCGATGAACGAGAGAGCATGACGCGCACGGGACATAGTTCCGACAAAGTTGTTCGCAAAAGGTTATCATATAAAATATTGAAGATTGTCAGTAACAAACTGATCCAGCCAAAAGGACAGTCCAGAAAAAGTAAAACAATATTTATGACATTACTGTCATGGAATGCAAACTGTCGACATTATAAACGATGGATGTGTATCAACTGATGTCAACAGGTATAGCGAAAGAGTTCTTGCAGAAATAATGGGGAACCAAGTTTTTCCTTACTGACAAATAGTGTTCCACTTTCCCTAAACTGAGTGACTGTTATTCAGTGGATATCATTTGATGTTGTCTATATATTTTGACTAAACATTAACTTCTCGTTGACGCGTCATAAATGCTCCATTGTCGTTCAGTATAGCGCGGATGCCAAAAAGCAGGGATACCCAAACAATATTGAATTTCTGCAATTTGATGAAGTCTACAATGGGATCGACCAGTACAGTTAAATTAATGTTACCTGTTGATTCCTTAAATTTAGATTTATCAGTACTCAACCTGTCAGTACTCAATCTGTCAACTCTCAATCGGTTAGTACTCGATGTGTCAATGCTCGATGCATCAGTTGGTTCTTTATCGTGGGTTTCATTCAATCCTGAAACAAATTTGGTTAATATACTTCCACTGATGTTTGTTATGTTTAAATGTTTAAAAGCTCTATGGTCTAAGAGGTCAATATGCAATCGTACCAGAAGGGTGGTCTTACATATAACTTAAAATTATGGATTCATAAATATTCTAATTTTAGTTGGTTCGTTGATAAAGGAGAACCACATATTTAAATGTCACCAAATTACAAATTTTCGTACGGAATGTATGCAGAATTTTTGAAAACCACAAAATTAAATATCTCCGAATATGCAACTCAAACCTCGAACTTTGGTACCCACAAAATTAAATGAATCCACAGTATGTCAAAGAAAAGTGGGACGAAAGATACGAAAGGGACAGTCAAACTCATAAATCTAAAATAAACTGACAACGCCATGGCCAAAAACGAAAATGACAAACAGACACACAATAGTACACATGACACAACATAGAAAACAAAAGAATAAACAAAACGAACCCCACTAAAAACTTGGGGTGATCTCAGGTGCTCCAGAAGGGTAAGCAGATCCTGTTCCACATGTGGCACCCGTTGTGTTGCTTATGAGATAACAAATCCGGGAAATGGTCTAATTCGGTAGGTCACATTCATTAAAGGGAAGGGGATTGTCATTACGACGTAAGGAACATATCCGATATCATTTGTGAAACGACCGGGTTATCCCATAACGGTCAACCAACTCGTGATGGCGTCCGTAAAATTTACGAAGGGATGATTTCAACTTCACCATTTTTTTGTCAAGCTTTGATTCGACGCTGTTCAATGAAGGTTAAATTAAATGGTTAATTTAGAAGAGCTCCCATTTTCTCTAAATTTTCTATAGGAAACAAGAAACGATGCAACGAAAGACAACACTGTTAAATTCTAAAACCAGCGTACAGTAAAAATCAGTTCAGAAATAGCGATGACCTCTATGATATATCCGTCAATTCTCCTTTATATATTTCGATTGGTACAGACAAGGATAACCAACCAACCTAAATTATATCCTTGAAATTTTGTTTGTTTTTGCCTCATGTGATGCTCACTGATATTGTCTGGTATCTTAATTCTTCTGTTTAATTCATAAATTGTCAGCAATTACATTTTTGTTTGCTGCTTGTTTACAACAGATGGAATTTGTAAGACATATTTTAAAAATGACCCTAAAATGCTGAAGGTCACTGTTGTGACGGACAATATTGTACCACTGGAATTGAGATATAGTCCTAACAATTACCTCTAAAATACGAGTTCTCTATCGGTTATTTGGGTAAACCTAAAATTTTACTGAGACATGATATGTGAAACAAGAACATATCCTCTATCTTTAACAGGATATATTGTTGTGGACATTTAAAAGACACGTCATGAAAAATGTCCAAGTGCAGTAATATCAAAATATTTTTAAATGAATATCATGATCCTAGAATAGTTTTCATGCATATAGCTAAGCATTTTATAAATGAATGGCAAGACAGTTTAGACTTTGTTGACAAAATTCGAACATTTTTGCACAAAGGCACATTTCTACTAAACAATGCAAGTTGTCGCCAAATTAAATGAAGAGTGTATGAAAATGAATATTCGACAGATTCTCTGAAAGTTCGAGTTACCTTATTAACTGCAGAATTTAGTCTAATAAGACTATTCAAATTAAATCAGGGTAGTTATGGACAACAGTTTTCCCGAAATGAACGATTGATGAAAAGACCAAATCCGGAAAATGGTTGAATTTTGTTAGGCAAATACTGAAAAACAAACAGCAACGCAACTTTTCATACTATTATGGAAGTAAATTATATCAAAAGTTAGTAGTATCATAAGTCTTAAATGTTGGGTTATTTTTATTTATTTACAACAAACATTTTTTTTTCATTTTCAGATGTTACTACGGGGTAAAAGAGAAAGTCTTTCAGTTAATTCTATATATGTTGTGTCCATATTTGACGTTGTAAACAACATAACTATAAAGCAAGGATGTGAAAAATCGTGTCGTATGACTTTTTTTTTAAATCATCTTAACGATATGCGTCCATCTTTGCTTGACATCATGAAAGTTCCCGTAATTTGCCATCATAATGCAAAATACCTGACGCCATAATGGAAACAAGATTTTTGTACGACATCAATAGTCCAAGCGGTGCAGATTCACGAGTGAACCTGCGCAGATTAGCGATTAGGTGTACTAAATTAAAACTAATTAAGTTCCCTCGACAATTCCGTTACTTTTAGAACTCATTATTATTTGTAGCAAATTTATTCGTAAGGTCGAATAAATGTATCTAATCATTTGAGTTAAGAAGGATCCATAATGAGTATTGCAACACACTGAATCCTTCTTATGCAGATCTAAGTCTGTAATGGCAAGTTATCAAACGCTTCTCATCAGACCTATTATACCTACAACTTGTCGAGAAAGTTGATTACCAATTCGAAAACGTACATTAATGTTACAAAGGATACTCATATTACTAATCATTTTAACTATGCATGTTAGTATAACAACAACATTAAATGTAGCATGATATTTAACTTTAAAGTACAGAAGGAGACTTTAGATATTCCAACATTTGTATATTTATACTTGATTGCAAACACCAACAACAAAAAAGAAAAAAAAACAATATTTTACATTGTTTTTACTAATATCACTTGATCACAGATTAAGTACCATATTTTAAAACCTTTTAATAACGCACGCTAAAAACAAAAAAGGAAAACAGTATGTAAAGAACCGGCAAAGAATATTTTCAAACTAGGTAGGATATCATACGATAATTTTTTTTTTCCACTTTATACAAGCAAATAAAAAATCCTGCAATTTATACAAAACACATACTTTATTTAAGTCTTACCATTTACTATCGGATTAAACACATTTTTTCTAGAGGTTATTGATGTGTAAACCGGGACGAATAACTCACAAACTAAATAAAAGTCAAGTCAAGTTTGTGAGTTAGAGACCCGGTTTACACATCAATAACCTCTAGACAAAATGGGTTTAATCCTTATAATTCTTCAGCCAAATATACGCGATTATTAATTTACATTATGACTTTGATGTCTACTATATGTACCATCAGAAGCACAATGGCATGTCGTAACTAAGGAGTAAGCCGCCATCTTGACTTTCTAAAAAACTTAAATGTTCGATAAATGCAACAGAATCTAAAATGAACTAGCACCTACCTAAAAAACTTCATTTTAATTAGATACGATCCGAATTTGAAGCGTACAAGTAACGAAATAATCTTCCGTCTGAAAGTTTTCAATCGTATGACGTCGTGTTTTGCCATGACGTAAATTCGCCAAATCATTCGTGAAATTTCCCGGAATTTTATTTTAAATTTTATTTTATATATTTTCGAAGCTTTAGCATTTAGTGCATTTATTTTATTTCTTTTTTTATGGTTATACATGCATTAGAAACAATTAGTACATGTATTATGCAATTATTTTATAATCTCAACTTGCTAAAAATCCCAGTATCCCTGCAAGAATGTGTATCGCGCATGAATAGATTACAAAAGTAGTTTAATTAATATAACGGATATCTACATATGCAGGACAGTTCAAGATACCATGCTTTTCATTTTTAACGTCATCAGTACAATTAAATCCACCGAATTTTCAATATTAATGCTGTTGTAACGGCCAGTTTTAATTCTGATGCGAACTACACAACATCATTTTTTTCTAAATACTAGGTATATTAACAGTTTAGATAAGTGTCTAAACCATATACATTTTTGATCACCAATAAGTTCTTTTTTTTTAATTTTTCATTATAATCAGTAAAATGCAACAAAGAAGGGTCACCATTGCGATATTTATGCGATATAAATAATACAAGTCATTACGCATCATATATTCTAAAGAATTCTAAAAGAAATTTAATATACAGGAACAAGTTAATTATTGTTAGCTGAAAACGACACAGCTGTACAATTCTGATCGGATTTGGACAATTATGCTGAACAAATTATGATTAAGTAGAATCTCTAAAGATCTGTCACCCCAATTCAGATGTCAATATCATTCGGTACTGACATGATACCGTTCGTCAATTTCCTCTGATGATTGGTGAAGTTCTTCTGAAACTTATATTCTAACTATTTCAGACACATTTTACCTTACGTATTGATGTATTTACCTATTACTTTTTGTCATATATAGCTCATCAAGTATTCATGAATTGATGCATCCCAATTTTAGTTTGTGTGTTCCCGATAGTATTAAAATTCACATCGAAAAAAACGTTATTTCATTATTAAAGGTATATATAACAGAATATAAACTTCTGAGTTTACTATGTAATACATTATACAATAAAATAATATGCGGTTATCCCTCTTAGAATAGTTATGGAAACACACATCAGATTTCGATGAATTATATTTAAACAGCTGTCAGTTATGCATAATATAGTATTGATTTAGAAGTTTCACCCTTTTGCTTTAACAAAACATTGATATCATTTAAAACAGAAATAAATATTTCCTCTTGACCCACATTTATATCTGCATATCAAAAATATAGTTTCGACCTTGTGATGTAAGGAAATATTTATAGGGATTTCCCTTTACGACTTTGACAATTATTTCATCGTCATTCAAATCGGAATTTAGATATTTCCTCATCTGACTCACTTGCATTGAATTCGTTGAAATATTTCCTGTAAGCCATGAATAGAATCATGCTTTTTTATGTTGACAGACACATTGGTAACAATGTGCTCATTATATATATTAAAAGCAAAAATGAGAAATAAAAATGAAAAAAAAACTTTCAGAAAGAACCGAATTGAAAAATATAAAATAATGCACGTGAAAATGTATCACGTCTGTTAAAGAGCTAGTTCGGTAGCTTGAATAACGATTTAGTGCAAAAATTATCTTCGCGATATCAAAAAAGAGTCTTAAAGAATGTAGAGGGGTCGTGAAGATCAGACATCGACAATAGTGTTGACCTTACGTATTTCAGCTCAAAAACAATGTTGTATGCCATAAATTTATGTTTTAACCTGTCTATTTAAATATTATATGATTTGTAATACTATTGACAGTGATGGCATGCATGGTGTAATTGGGAACATTTGTTTTAGTCAAAATCAAATGTTTACTACACTTTCAAGATTGTACATAGAAGTCGTGATTGGTTTAAGCTTGTAGATAAAAGTATGAAGTTGCCAATTATATAAGAAATAATAAAACCTTCTTTTACGATTGTTTCAAATGACTTCACGCCAAAAACAATTAAAAAATATCATTTGGTACAAAATATCAAACAAAACAACAACAAATCACCAATTTATAATGGAGTATGGTCACACATTGACCTTTACGATTGAATTGATGCGTTCACCGATCTGTCACAAAAGAGGGACAACATATACCAGAGAGACAGTCAAACTTATAGATAAAAAAATTAACTGACATCGCCATAGCTAAAAAAGAAAAAAAAACATACATACAAACAGAAAAATAAAAGAATACAAGTAATTATGGTTTTATATTAACAAAATGAAATATCTTTTATATATGACATGAAAGCGTATTATGGCATTTAGTTTTTTTTCTTTATAAATTTGTCAATTCTAATCTTGGAATTTTCAACATTAAACTATAAAAGTTCATCTCAAATCTTCTGACTCTCATCAGTTGAACACTGAGGTTGTTTTGCTGGCTTATTAGACTTTCGCCTGTGCCGAACAGACATTAATCTGCCATACTTTCCTTTATTTGTCGGTAATTGCTATAATTGTAAACAGAGATTCACATCCAAATATTCATTAATATACATTAATAAATTAAAAACATGTTTTCATACATATTTACATATGGATATTTAAAGGAGAAGGTCCGGTAAGGACCGATTTTGGCCTCCAATTACCGGTTCATCTGGCGAAAGATTATGACCACTTTTTAAACACTTAAGTGTCTGTTTTATTTCATTCATATAGTGTTTGTGATTTTTTTAAACTTATTTAGTAATAAAAAACGACCCGATTCAAGCTCAAATTTGAAAAATCTACCAAATATGCCGGAAAATGTCACTTTTCAGAAGGTTTTTGTAAAAAATGAAAGTGGCCGCATCCGTGTTCATCCTCAACCTTTACATATGTTATGAATTATCATCAAATACAACTAACATTTTAATATTAAGGAGGAACACGAATGCGGCCACTTTCGTTTTTCACGGAAACTGTCTACAATCTAACTAAAATGCTAGAATTGTGAAGATTTCAGTAATTTAGCATGACTTAATGGTGCTATTTCCCGATATATGTATACTGTATTATCAAAAACAGCCCATATTTATGTAGCAGAAGCTTTCTACCGTCCAATAAATAACTAATAGGTTACATTTGAACAACTTTGTAAAACTGCTATATTTTGGGGCCAAAAAGGGGTCCTACTGAACCTACTCCTTTCACATTTGCACAAGGGAGGTATTTTTTTTGTAGTTGTCTACGTTTTTAGCTGAACCTATATTTATATTTAGGAGATAACTGTATTGTATTTTAAGCTTGGCCTTCGTAAAACGTCGACTTTACTGTCGCAAATTGAGTTTACCTAGCGACGTGGAGCGGAGATAGGTAAACGGATATTTGCGACAGTAAAATCAAGTTTTACGAAGGCCAAGCTTAACATACAATACAGTTATCTCCATTCTAATGCCACATATTAACATAAATTTCATTTGATTAATAGTTTGGCTTGAAAATGCCATAAATGAAAAAGTCCGCGAAACTGTTGCATCGTCTTTAGCATTTAAACAATGTGACGTCATATGTATGCTCTGGTTGTCAAGTTGGAAAGCAAGTCCTTCGATATGGCCGTTTTCGTCAAGCTCTATCAGCAACAATAGCAGGGGGAATTAATTAGGGGGCGCTACAGTCGTCCGTAACGTCAAAAAGTCCGCCAAATCAATCGGCTAAAAGATTGACGTTTAAAGTATTTTTTGCAACTTGTCATGCTTTTATTATAACTAAATTTAAAAATTTGTAGGTTTTGTGACCAATATAATTTCTTTATGACATAAAAACATCACAAAAATAGCTTGGTATTACTATTCCTTTTTCCTGTCCGTTCTAAAAAAAAATAGCCATCTTTTTTGTTCGCCAAAAATATCGATTTTTCCTAATTTGACGTTTGCGTATCCAAATACAGAAAAGAACAGTTATAATCTTAAATGAAACTTGGTAACCTATTTCATATTTATACACTGTTTTGAAGCCATCATTTTTTACTTTTATACATCAATTTTAGTGACCACCAGCCATGTCAATTTGTATCTGGTTTTAGATATACGTTTCTACTTCAAAACAGTGAAGTTTAGCTTCTTTTCATTGTACCTGTTTCAAAGTGCTCTAAAATACTGATTTTATTAAAGACATGAATGAAATTTTGATTAAAAGTTGTTGATTTTCACAATCCCAAACGATACTTGTATTTAAAAAAAACTAAAACCCCTTTTGATCCCCTACACAAATTGACGGTGACATTGTTTTCTTTTTTTAACATACGTCATGTAACGTTACAAAATATGTGTCAGGGTCATGAGCATAGTAAGAATTTACACATTGGAAAAGTGAAACAACAAACAAAGATCTTCTTAATTGCGTTTAAAGCTAAACGTCTTGGAAAATTCTGACAGATCTGAAAAATTATTGGTAGCCCACTGTATGGATGGACAAATGCACAAAAATAGCAATAGAAAATGCATTGCAAAGAAAATTCTGTAGGAAAAAAACATATGAAATAGGAAATGAAGGTCAGTTAATAAAATCTTGCTTATGTTATTATCTCTTTACTTATTAAGCTATATTTCCATTCTCAATTTTATGGTAATAAGAGCAAAAACTAGCTTATCAAGCCAAGTCAGCCAAACAAGAAGTTAATTCATAGAGATGTGTTCTTACAAAATTGAATTTATTCAAATGGCAAATTCTTTAAGCATCATTGATCATTATTTAAGTAAAAAGCACGAAATTTATCCCACCAGTTTCATTTCATTTCCTATTACTAGTATTTAGGTAAAGTATATATACAATACTTTGTTTATAAATGTAAGCAGCTGAAATAGCAACCTGTTCAAGAGGAGAAGCCCCATTTTTTTCCAAAAGGTTTACTTTCATAATCTTGAGAAATAAGACAAAGGGCTACTGTGCAGGCTAATCTAATAGTTTAAATTTACAATAATAATGATTCTGAAATTCAAAATGGGGTCACTTTCACTTATAATTTAAAGCATATTCTTTTTACAGAATTTCTGTCAATATTTTTGGTAAAAAATTTACAAATCCCTTTTTTGTATTTTACTGTTCAACTACAAAACATGGGCTTGAGTTTAAAGGCTCTCTCTTAATTTGAAGAAATTTGTTGTGACTCTTGGTCACACTTTATAGAATATAAAATATATATGATCAGTACTATTTATTTTTAAAATAATTATATCAATTTTCAGAAAGATTATTGAAATTGTATAAACTATGTTTTATTGCACTAGATATAATCAGAAGTGTTTTAAAAAAAAATCTGCTAGGAATGACCCCACATTTAAAAATTACATGTAGTATCCATTTCATCCGCCAGATCTAATTTCTTTCAATATTGCTAGGTTCTTAATTTTACATGTAGGTGTCATTATCCACATTTCTGAATTGTTTTTTTTTTACTACAGTTATATTTTGTCTTTTAATTTTTTTTTACATTTAGTCCTTCTCTGAAAAATAGGGAATGTCTCTTCTTTATGTTATCATAACATAGTTATAAATCAAGTTTCGTTTATTTTCTTCTTAATTTTTTGTTAAGTGAACTGCTTTTTTGATTT
Organism: Mytilus edulis; assembly: GCA_019925275.1. Taxonomy (NCBI): domain Eukaryota; kingdom Metazoa; phylum Mollusca; class Bivalvia; order Mytilida; family Mytilidae; genus Mytilus; species Mytilus edulis. The sequence continues at coordinate 75,076,812 of CM034361.1, read as the reverse complement.
TTATGCATTTTGCTGGGTTTTTATTTTTGACTTGATATTAAGGGGAGATAACCACTTGCACAAATCGGCATAAAAACCACCGCTTCGTTTTGAAATCAATTTGACGTTTACGTATCCAACATTCTATTGCCGAGATATTCATATCCAGTGTTTGTCTTAATGAGATGCTTTATTAAATTTAAATTTAGCCCATCATTTTTAGTTTCCTCGTTAATATTTAGATTTTTCTATCAAGAGACTTGACAACTTTCACCCAAACTCCAAGTTTGTAGATAAAAGAAAGAATAAAGGACTTTGATTTGATGTGTGAGCTTTGACGAGAATAAACTATGGATACTCAAGATTAGTTACGTCAATAACTTTTTATTACGACAATATTATTTAAAGAGTTAAAATGAGGTTTGTCTCGTCCGTTTTTTTACTGAATTTTCACGGTCACGTGACTCTATTGTTGCTGATAAACTTGGGGTCAAACCGTGACCTGCTTTCCAACTGTGAATACTAAACGTATTTCTACCTTTCGTACGCTTCAGAATGGTTTCAATATAGACAAAAAGAAGATCTTGAGGCTCAGAATGTGACTATCTTGTTTATTTTTTGAGAAATTACGAGGTAATTACATACCCAAAAAATATCGGAATTCAAAATGGTGGCTTTCTTAGTTACGGACTGGTAGAACGTGGAATCTAACCCCTCAAAATATTTGACAACGTCCAATGAAAATTGTCGTTACAAACTTATTGCATTATAATCAAATATATTCAAAGAATGACAGTTTCTTTTTCATAATATTTTAAAATCAAAGTTCATTGATTTAGGGACTTAATTGATATACATACACTAATAAGTCCTTTAATGACTCTAAAACCACTAAGCCATTAATATGAAATGTATGGTGTTGACATGAATATTAATTATAGAGTCACTTTTATAAATTTCCTGTTTACAAAACTTTAAATTTTCGAAAAACTAAGGATTTTGTTATCATAGGCATAAATTATCCTAGACGTTTTTGGCACAACTTTTTGGAATTTTTGGTCTTCAATGCTATTCATTTTGTACTTGTTTGTATTTATAACTATTTTGATCTGAGCGTCACTGATGGGTCTTATGAAGACGATACGCGTCTGGCGTGTTAAATTATAATCCTGGTACCTTTGATATAATAACACATGTACATAATATATGAATAACACACCAATAGTCAATACAACTTTATGAAATAACAATGAATATCAATATGGATTATCATTTAAAAGTAGTGTCACATTTTAAATTTGGCAAAAAACAAAAGACCGATATTATTGGCATATCCGCGTATACCATCAACGAAAAGTAAACCCCTCTCTCATTTATATAAGGCCTTTTTGAAATACTACTTTAAACAAATGCACGTCTATTTTTCTGTATGATTGTATAAAAGTTTAGCCGCAACAATGATTATAATTAGATGAGTTATACGGCAAGAACACAATTAACTAAGGGGCTACAAGTAAAATAATGCACCATCGGGGTATCCATTTTAATATCATGCTTTAAATAATGATGGAAAGGCTTACAGTTCTATAAATTTATTATAACTATGATATATGCATTTTTGTTTACTAATACCCCTTCACTATTGATTAGACAAGTCTGTATATAATAAGACAAAGTGGCCAATCGAAAGTATAAGAGGTCACATAGTGTAAAGCAATACAAACAACATGTATCATTGGTATGGAAAAGAAATCTTTAACTATTTCGCAGATTTCCTTTAGATTCTGTTGTACCGTCGAGGCTGAACCTATTTGATTCATTTTTTTTATTTGGCATTTTGCTTCAAAAAAGTAGCAGTATGTTTTATGACACATACAACTCAGATAAGATACTTTTTGTTCCAAATTAGTGCACTGTATGATACCAATAAGAAGGGGTGCAGGGGTAGATCCAGTCATTTTTAAAAGAGGTATCCAAACCAAGGCGATAGTGCGAAGTGTGTGTGTTTGATGGTGATGGGGAGTTGTCCAACCATATGTCCCATTGAAATGCATTGATCGTCCAAAAAACGGGGATTCCAACCCACGAAATCCACTCCTCCCAAGATGCTACTGGATGGACATGATTATGAAATCGAAGCCATGACATGAGGGAGTTATATTCGAGGGAACTGATAGTCGAGCAGGAACCAGGTGACGACGGTAGTGGTAACGGGAAAATTTATGCTTCACAAAAAAAATTGTTAAGGGTTAGGCAAGTGGGAATCATCCCATGTTCACCCTCTCAATAATATGGGTCAGTGTTTTAAGTGACGAGGGTAGTACAAAAGTTGACAATTTGAAAAAAAAATAAAATAAAAAAAAAAAGATTGCCCTTATACGCTTCCGTGTTTTCGTAATATATATATAGCGTTAGCATATTTATCTAAAAAAGAAGTCACATATTTAGTATCTGATTTAAACAGTTACTGCGAATGAGAAGAAACAATACACTTATTATAGTTTGCGTTTTAAAACGAAATATTCACAGTATGTAAATAAAAATAAAACGAAGTAAGATAATAACAATTTGTTAAACTAATTACGCTTATATCTTAAATAAGAATATCAATAAAACCCATAAAAAAGGAATTTGCACAATAAGGATACCGATGGAACTCCCATAATTAAATCTCAACGTCGGCGAACAAAAGGAAAGGCACAATATGGACGACAACCATAACATAACTTGAAAAATTCTGCAAAATCCACACGACCAGGAAAATGTGAATCAAGTAACCAGTTTTTAAATACCAGTATTTTGTCATTGTTAACGTTTAACTATTTTCTTAAAATTAAATACCGATCCATTTGGGTTAACAAATGCAGCTTATTGTCCTAGATTTGTTAACAGTGAAAAACAGAAACATTCCGAAAGGTAGGATTAAGCCATTTTTATCATAACAATTGTCGTATTGTTTAGTGTGTTTTTGTCATTGTAAGTTATAGTTTGCCTTTAGAAATTAATACGCAGTTTCCTAAACATGTGTAAAAATGTAATGAAACAATGCAATGCATCTTTTTGTAATGGTTAAAAGATATTCTGGTAAGTTAAGTTTTTAAAACGATAAATAATTAAACGAAGGACCACCGAACACTCGCCATAATTGAAATGTCCACAGAATTACAGAATTGTTGTTTTATGCGAACAAATATTTTTTTTTTGCAAAATATGATAGCCCACATAATATAGACTTTTTAACAGTAAAACTGTACCCTGTAAACAAAAGCTAATGATATTAATTATTGTATAGCAGATAGTTACAATTCAAAACCTACGCTTTTTTATTTTCTGTCTTAAGTTTATATTGTATTTAGTAAACCCGCATTTTCACATATTATAAAGTTGTATTATAGCAGACCTAAAATCTATCGAGAATATTTGATTTATTCATAATTAACCTCCAAAAGTCGTCAATATGACAGATACTCATTTTTCCGAATTTAAATGGCTTATTTAGGGTAATTCACATTTTCCCTTTTCCCGAATGTGGTCTACTGAGTTACACTAATCACCAAATCGCTAACGTTAGCAACACGGTTAGGAAGTAGCAAATGAGAATCTTACCTATCCGGAGCACTTAAGACCCCATGAACGTTTGTTTTGGTCTAAATTGCTCCGTCTTTGTTTTCTATGTTGTGTTTTGTATACTGTTGTTTGTTTGATGATTTTTTTTAACATGGCTTTGTCAGGCTTTTTTCGACATAAAAGTTTGAATGTCCCTTTGGTATTCTTAGCCTCTCTTTTGTTATACAGTACCTTCAGGAAAAAAAATGCCGTCTTGGTCCTGTAATAGAATACTCATCTACTAAGTTGAAGTTTTCATCATCATCAACAATTTTGTAATTATATTGATGCTCCAAATACACACATGAATCTTTGATACCGTGAATTGTAGCAAAGATTTTAAACGTTTTTGAAATATTTCTGGTATAAAATATAAATTACAACAAACATCAGTTTGAAATAATGACACACTATTTTTGCGATCATATGGGGAAATAAAACAGGGAGAGCCAATACCAACATACATATGTCTTTCCGTTGTAACTGTATACACACATACATTTATACAGAAAATGATACAGTTGTTTAACAATTAACGTAAAATAGACTGACAAACAAACCACAATGAATATTGCATGCCAGTTTAATTAAATTGATATGATCGTCTGACATACTTCAAGTATTTCATAGATCATTTTTAATTAAAATTGTTAAGCAATGCCGTACAAATATCAAAGTTGTTTGCATCAGATATGTTTTCGTGTCAGTTTATCATTACAGGTATTTTGTTTATTGAGTACTTTTTTTTCTTTTATATAAGTTTTCTTGTTTCAAAAGCCATTCATTTAGAAAAAAAAACTCGATTTATTTGTTTCATCATTAATTATATATATTAAAAAAAACAGTAAGATTTGCATTCGTGTATGTAACAGTAAAACAACAAAAATACCGATTTCCGAGGAAAATTCTAAACGGAAAGTCCGAAATCAAATGGCAAAATCAAATGCATAAACACCTCAAACAAGAGGATAACTGTCATATATCTGTATATTTCGTATTTGCTCCTGATCAATTAGGCTCAGGACAATGAGTACAAAACGAATATAAATAAAAGGTAAATCAACATAAATATAGACTTTAAGGGAAATTCAAAACGGAAAGTTCTTTATAAAATTGCAAAATCAAAAGCTCAAAAACATCTCACAAATGACAATAAAGTGACGTGTATTTAGAATTTATTCATTAGATCTGATTGTCATTCGATCTAGATTCAAAGAGACAACATATTAAGTAAATCAATGGAGATTCTCAGTATGCATGATTTATAACGATTTTAGTATCTAATCATTGACAATAATTTTACAACTGTTACATTTCAAATTTTAGCACAACAGCAAAACTAAATTGTTACTGAGAACTGAGAAAAATCACTTATGCGAGATTGACATATTATATTTTGACATTTTCTGATTGTAAAACAGTATTAAATTTCAATCATGTTTCGTTCTTCAATAATATTATACACGTTTCCATTGTCCTGAAAGTTGATTATATCTTGCTGTTCCTGGACATTTCGCACATTTTGTTGTATTCTTTTCTTTTTAGAAATAGGTGATTTCTTCAGCTTTTGAATCCTCTTTCGGCATACAACTGCAACTGTTATTAAAAGTGCCATACTACCAGTACTCGCAATATAAACCATCATATAGTTATTTTCTACAACGAATGCAAGCAAAAGATGTATAAAATCTTAGTCTTTTATAATTTTTTTATGTGGAAGCCTCCAATACGTTTGAAACAACCCAGTAACACACGTATTATTGTAAAAAAAAATACCGTGTAATTTTGCGTACGACCGATCCGCCCTATGAAAACAATTAAGCAACTATAACCATTTTCATAAAAGTACTATATCTATTATCCTTATACAAATATTATTATAATCTGTATTGGTTAATTATAAGTCATTTGTGTATTTATAAGTATATACATTTAATTCTTTATTTTGCTACTCATTCCTATGCCAAAACTTATGATAGTCGTAATGACATCCATGGTAAGATAATCTTAGATGACCTGTGTATTTTAAAGACATGTCCATGGGAATGCATGTTTATTGACTAATTCTTGTAACATGTTTACTGAACACAAGACTAAATAAAGGGACAAGTCCGCGGTTGACCGGTTTGTATGATAGAACAGCTCCTGACCAGATGCAATATTGGCAATATGATTAAAGCGAACAAAATTATTTAGTATTTTTTTTTAATTTTTAAATAACTTTGGTACATGTATATTATGAGTGGCCGTTCACCTCTTTGGCGTAAAACAAACATGTTTAACGTGAAAACCAACGCGTTGAAAGTGAATACCACGATGACACGAACGGACACTTTTATTTTATTATATACTATACAATCATTCAAAATTTACTAAGTAATGATACCGGCCTACACTATGAACTATAACGTACAAATATTGTGTGATTCAAACCACTCTGGGGCCGGTAACAAGAAGCATTCGTATGTCTTACGAACGCCTAAAGGGCGTCTTAAGATTTAAGAATGTAACAAGACCCTACCTCAGACCTATCTTAGAATGATTGCCAGCCCTTAATGTTTTGAAAAAGTGCATGATTTAAGAACGATTCTTACGTCTACCTTAAAGCAATCTTACTAATTCCGGTAATTTCCGGAAATCATTCTAAAATTTTGGTCAGTTATTAAGTGTTCGTAAAACAAACTTAGCGACTTACGGTTGTACCAAGAATAATTCGCAATAGCTTCACTTGACATTTTTTGTAAGAGTGGTCCTGACTACTCTTAGCTGTACATTCACTTGTTAATATTAGAACAAGTTGCTTAAAAAAGTTAATACGTCAATTTTAAAACTTTTTTAATTCTAATTATTAATTCATCTGAATAAGAAATTATATATCAGTGCTTTCTTGGCCATGTATGTGGAGGATGATAGTTTCTCTTTTTTGTAAATCATTACAATTTTGGCTTGTTGAGAGAATTGTTAAAAATAAAAAGGAGAAATTTGTGATCTTTTTTAATTTTAAACCAGAAAAAGAGTTCCAAATGGTGAAATTTAAGTCATCTCTTCTTAAATTTTACGGAAGTCATCATGCATTGGTTGACCAATTATTTACCCGCTTTGTAATATAATGAGCAACACGATGTGCGCCACACATGGAGACGGATTTTCTCATCCTTCCGAATCATCTAAAATCATCTTCAGATTTTAGTGGGTTGGGTGTTGTTGTTGTATACTTTTTTTTTTTTTACATTCATGCCTATTGTGTCTTTAAAAATGCCTGTAACAAAGGCAGAAATATGACAAGTATCGTCCATTCGTTTGATGTGTTTAATCATATGATTTTGCCATTTGATTTAGGATTTAATTTCCGTTTTGAATTTTCCTCGGAGTTAAGTATTTTTGTGATTTTAATTTTTGTTAGAAGGCTTTTAAAATGTGACATAAAATATTGTTAAAAGTGAAAAAATATAAGAAGATGTGGTATGAGTGCCAATGAGACAACTATCCATCCAAATTACAAATTATAAAAGTAAACCATTCTAGTAGTGATTTGACCGAAATGAACGGTAGGATAGAAAAATAAGCCTACGTCATTTGAGACTCGTCATGTATATTCGATTCAAATCCTACCATTGGCCTGGTAAATAATAGGGACCTCAAAAGGATTGTCCTGAGACAAGCATATTTTTATTAAAATAATAATGTTCTATAAGCAGTTAAAATAATTTTATGTTTGAAACGGTGCAAATTTTTTAATTCAATTTTACTTTTATGAAATAAAAGAGCCGGAAGAATAATGGTGGTCTGCGGTCAGAATTATTTTCCTTAGGTTTAATGGGTAGTTGATTGTTATGCGCATTTAATCGTTAATTAAAACGTTTCTATGATTCATTTAAGGTGATTCTAATTTCTTTACGAGGAATCAAAAACAGAGATACCAGAAAATTATTAAGAACTCGTAACATGAAAACTATTACGATGCAACTTAAGGGAGAAATAAGAGCGATTTACGAACCTGAGGGAGATTTTATATACACTCTTTGAGTGATCTTAGAATTATCTTATCTTCCCCTTAATTCAATACTTACGACCTCTCTTAATAACATTTCTTGTTAACGGCCCCTGACCTATACACGTGTGATAAGCGGATGGTCGTAACTTAAAGTTACGACCATCCACACATTGATGTCAACTCTAGGGATACATTTTTCTTTTCCGATTTTTGTGCAGTAAAGATTTATTTGAGCCAAACCGCTGGTCTTTTACATACTAATCGCCATTACGTTGATATTGCCACACAATTGGATACATAAAACATTCTGATTCCCGTAAATAGTCATTAAATAATTCGAGCATGATGGTCGTAACTAAAACACAAAAATGTTCAAGATGGTCGTAACTTAATTTTTATTTTTAACTCTTTATGAAATAGGACCGAATAAGCTTAAGACAAGTCAAAAGTTTTAGATGTATATTTTATTATATTAATATATTATATGATATATTTGTGAAGTTGATTTCACCAAATGATAAAATTAAAAGGGGTAAAGAGAGGGGTACATGTAAAGTGCGAACTTGACGGAAGAAAATTGGAACGAATCGCGAAAAAACCCCACAATACTGAATGAAATGACCAGTCACTGTTGCTTATAATATAATGTATAAAATTTACCAAGAGGCAAAACATTTATATAAGTGGGTGAATTAATTATCAATGTAAATTTCTCAAAAGTGAATAGTTCATTTTAAAACAATAAACACAGCTCTGGTTATGATCATTTTTAGTTACGAATAAAGAAAAGAAGTATTTTTTCAACAAATTTGACATTACATGAAATAAAAGTTTCCTGATTTATTTTCTTTAGATCTTGCATCCATTGAAAAGATAACCATTTTAAAAACTATTATCCCTACTAAGTGGAATTTAAAAGAGACATCTACAATTTAATTTGATACTTTTAGTCGAAAGAGCATAATTGAGGATCAAAATAATGTTATAGGGGTCGTTATCAAGACTGGGCCATACCCGAGGAGTCGCAGGTCCGTTTTCTTAGCCTGGATTTTGAAAAGTCGTATTTTCATTTGGTAGTCAAGCTGATTATGAGGTGCAATGTCAAAGTTCATGTATAGCTAGTACCCATTGTTATAGAAAATTCTAAATACGCCTTTTGTTACCATACTATCCGCTATACATCTTTGTTTTTCTTATTGAAAATACCCTGAACCCTGGACGACAGTTTTGTTTATTCCCAATTCATAAAGGGAACGATGCATCCGTTCATATTAACTATCGAGGAATTACAATTACTGATTCATTTAGAAAGCTTTTTAAGAAGATACTTGATACATGTCTTTGTAAATTCTTAGATAAATATCATATCATTGATGATAGCTAAATTGGGTTTACCAAAACAAAACATGACCATCTGACCACATGTTCATTCTATAAAACTATTGTATTGTAATACAAAATAAGTTAGAGTGTTTGCCTGCTTTGTCGATTTCCAAAAAGCCTTTGAATCTTAGATGCTGGCATTCACCAAGTAAAACTTAAGCTACTGTATATAGTTAAAGAATAGGGTAACATATATCTTTAGAACTAAAGTTGGGGTAAAACAGGGAGACAATTTGAGTCCAATTTTGTTTAAAATTTCATAAATGAATTTCCTGAATGTTTTAAAAGTTCCCCTGATCCAGCTGCTGTTAATTCACGACCAGTCCATTCTTAACTATATATGCTGATGATGTTGTCATTTTTGCAACTTCGGCAAAAGTACTTCAGAGTAAACTTGATGTATTAAGTAATTACAGTTAAGATTGGTGTTCGAAAATTAATTCCATTGAAACTAAGGTGCTTGTATTTAACAAGGCAGGAAGACATAGCAAACATGATTTTTACTTTGTAAATATTTAGGAATAACGTTTAGTGCATTTGGATATTTTCCTTTACTCAGAGAAAATTTTATAATAGGGCGTTAAAAGCCTACCATAAGCTAAGCAAGGACTTTCTGCCACTGATTACAAGTTTAAAATAAGCCTTCATGTAACTGAGCATACAATTAAACCTATTCTCTTATATATTACTGAAATATGGGGATATTTCAAGCCTTCGTAAAAAATAAAATCTATAACTACAAATAAAGATCAGGCTTATCTCATGTATCTTAAGCTTCTTTCAGAAAGACTCCACATTAAATTTTGTAAACATTTACTTGGTGTTACTAAAAAAGCAACACATTTTGCTACTCTTTCTGAACTCGGTAGATTCCCTCTGCATTTTGACATTGCAAAGTTTATGATTAGAAACTGGCATAGGCTTGAAAATTGTGGATCATCTTTTCACTACAAGAGGAGGCATATTTAGGGTCATAACTACTACACGAGTCATGTATTCCTTCAAGGTATGGATCCTTAAACTTCTTTCTAAAGAATATTTAAGGGGTTAGCAATTTACATTGTTTAGTATATGCTGATGATAATGTATTTTTATCTAACTTCAGCAAAAGGACTTCAGTAAACAATATTCATACATAGCTTGTAGCCATGATAATATTCAAAAGATAGAACTTTCTGCTTCAACTCAGCCTGCTTTTCTTTTAAATCTAAATACATTCATACAATATAAACATAAACATTATTTTCAACGTGCATATGTATGTGATAGTTGCCGCAGTATATTAAGTTCTACCTTGTAATATTATACTGGCTACAAACTACTACTATTTGATTCAACGCGTGTAGCAGTGTAAACTATATACCAACAACATTCATACTTTCTAGGTTAACACAATGTTCATCTGCGACATCATGGATTAAGTTTTTATTCCGTACCAATACTTAAAACAAATATCGATGATATACTGCAATCGATAAAAAATTAAAAACAACTCGTTATAAACACCAGGACTCCGAAGCGAATTTGTGAATTTTCATTAATCATAAACGATCAAGAGCCGAATATTTGAAAACCAATGGTATATAAAATCTGCAATAGCTGATTAAAAATTAAGGAAGATTGTTCAAAATTGGACGATAAATAATTTCATCTGCCGACATGATTGCGGGTAAAAAAAAGTCTTAAATAAAAAAAAAAAAAAAGACAATATACACGTGTAATCATCAATTTGATGCCTTAACGAACAGTACAATATATATTAATACTCAACCCTTACATAATACTTGGCTTAATGTGAGTTGATTAGTTTTCACTGTTACTTAACTTAATTCCTGCATACCATTATCAGAGTAGCAAATTAAACTTTATTTAACAACCGAGTTTATAAACATGGTTATGTGCGAAGTGCTTTTTAAAATAATTTGATAAAAGTTCGTCAAACTACTTGAGTAACGGTCATCTTTAAAGGTTACGACCATCTTGTGTCGGTTACGACCATCATCAAAAATACTATATTTGACATTACGGCCATCAGAATTTTGAGCTCGAATTTTTTAATGACTAATCTGCAAGAAATGGAATGATTTGAATGATTTTATGTGTCAAGTTTGGTGTCAAATAACAACGCACTATTAATAAGTGTATATAAAACAAGCGGTTTGACTCAAATGAACCTTTTACTGCACGAAAATCGGAAAAGAAAAACTTATGTTCAGAGGTGTCTCCCATATTCAGATGGTCGTAACCTTACCACCAGTGCTTTACAAACTAATGATCTGAAATCCCGCTGTAATATCATAAGAAACTAGAGGAAATATTGGCATTCTAAATTTGATTCCAAAGGTGACAGATGTAAAATGTATAAAATAAACCATTACGTAAATGTTTTAAACATTTCTTAAAGGATTTACAGCATTTCTTCATCAGCAATTAATCTGTGAATCAATCGGGTTTTACTGTGATTTGTATTGTTTGTTGATCTGACTGCAAATTAGAATAGATAGAAATAAGTAAATCTTATTCACACATTCAAATGATTTTGATCACAATATACAGAATACATATTTATTCTTATTTATTAGGCATTTTCCATAAAATGAATTCAACATGCTATATAAAGCAATCAATGGTGGGATGGCAAATTTTGAAGAAGAAAAACATGTGTTGCAAAAAGGTTACAATGAAATGAAAATGTGATACAGTTAAAACAATGATATGATAAACAATGAAATAAAATAAACTACTAATAACACGCAAACACTTTACTTACTCATTGAAACTACGTTATATGCAGTAGTAAAACTTGTCATGTCCGTGGACTTTGTGGATTGACCTAAGCACGAACAAAATTAAGAATAAATGGTTATTAATAATGGTCAATGTAATGAACGACTATTCATACTATTTACACATGTGATGATGGAACTTCGTAATACTGTCCTCATGTAACATGTTGATAAGAAACGTAGAGCTCTTCCATTTAGTTTATTATCTTTTCCTGAATCTCATAGAATATTAAGAACAAGGTTGTTGAATGTGTTCTGTTCAAACCCGTACATGTAATATATAAATAAAATTTCATATGAACACAAATGAGAAAACTTTTCACCAGAGGCAAAACTTACATAGAAGTAAGCAAGTATAGGTTACTTACGGCCTTCAAAAATGAGTTCAACACACACTGCAACGTCAGCTATGAAAGGCCCCGAAAAGACACATGTGACACAATTCAAATGTGAAAAATAAAGACCTAATATTTATACAAAACAAGGACAAAATAAGAATATTATTTATACACCAACTTACGGCTACCACTTTAAAACAAATCTTGACTTGGGACAGACACATACATGCTGGTTTAAATGTTTTATCAGTGCCAAACCATCTTCTTAAACCAGAACAGCGGTGTACGTTTGTAAAAGTACAACTCATGTAAAAACTTTCAAAAATTAGTTAAAAGGGCTTAACTCATCCGATTGCTACAAAGCAGAAAGAAGAAAAAAAAAGAGTAATTATACAGATATACATTCCTTTCTGTATGGTCAATGTAACTGGTACACGATGAATAAGACTTAAAGATACGAGATAAACCTGCTTGTTCATAGCTTTCCCCAAAAGAGGTGTACAATAAATAACAATAATATATTCTCTTAAACACAATTATTTTAAAAATAGATTTTAACAAGTGACATAAATCGTCAAATTCAGTATTTTTTACGACTATCATAATACCTATTTGGTACACATCTTTTAGTCTTGTTTTGATTGCTTGCATTGTCATATTATAATCAAAGCATACGGAATGATGAAAATATTGTTTGGTGTACGGATAATTCGCTTGCATAAAGAAAGTTGAATCGATTTATCTGGTGACTATTTCTATCCAAAACTATCAAGTTATCAATATCCTGTATAAATTAATGTACAGTTAAAATTCATTTGTGTAAAAAAAATGCACCGTTGAATTTAATCTAATTGATGGCCATTATTATTGATATAAATGAGCCTCAGTGATTTTGATATATAAAAAAAATCATACTTGAAGTTTCTCTCTATTACAATAATCTTTTCCGAAGAAAGTAGTACATCTTTCAGAGAATAGTGACATTGCATTTCATTCAACCTTGATATCGTTACTACCAGCAACTTCACAGGTAACAGTCTTAGAAGGTATACACAAAGCAAAATCTATTTCAAGCATTTATTGGAGGTAACTACGTAGTTCCAGTATAATTTGGTTGTTGTTTTTTTTAAAGAATTACCTGTAGTGTCCTCAAAATTGGTTGATTTTGAAACAATCGTTGTATGTTTATCTATAAAATGTAAAAAGAAGTTTTATATACGATGTATGAGATGATCCAACAGAAGGGTTTACGTGTGAAAGAAATGATTCAATTCGCCGGAAGCTAAACGACCAAAATGTACCATAACATAAAACCGGCTGCAGACAACTTTGCTGGAGGTTGTTGAAACGATGTTCTCTTTTTTATTTCTAAAGGAGTAGGTCCAATAAGACCCCCTTTGGCCCAAAAAAATAGCAGTTTTACAAAATCGTTAAAATGTAAACTTTCATTTATTTATTGGACAGTAACATGCTTGTGGTACATTAGTATTGGCTGTTTTTTACAATACAATGCACATATATCGGGTACTAGCACCATTAAGTCATGCTAAATTACTGAAATCTTCACAATTCTAGCATTTTAGTTATATTTTAGACGGTTTCCGTGTAAAACGAAAGTGGCCGCATTCGTGTTCATCCTTAATATTAAAATGTAAGTTGTACTTGATGATCATACATATCATATATAAAGGTTGAGGATGAACACGGATGCGACCACTTTCATTTTTGACAAAAACCATCTGAAAAGTGACATTTTTTGGCATATTTGGTAGATTTTTCATATTTGAGCTTGAATCGGATCGTTTTTAATGAATAAATCAATTAAAATCTTTCACATAAAATAATTGATTCAAATTAAATAGACACTCAAATGTTTAAAAAGTGGTCAAAATCTTTCGTGAGATGAACTTGAAATTTTGGAGTCTGTAAAGCTGTTGTTTGCCGAACTGCTAATAAAAATAATCAATGCGACATATACAAATTGATGTATATGTTTGGTGAGTATTTTTTTTTATACAAAAAACAATAAACTGCAGGTCAGTATTGAGGCAATTTACAAAACATAAAATGGAATATTTGATCGGCTTTCTTTAGCGGAATTTTATCTTATAACTTATTATATTTAGCAATGTTATTGTACAAAGTTGAACACCTCAGGTTTCGGACGTTTCGTCCACAAGGGTATCACCAGCCCAGTAGTCAACACTTCGGTGTTGACATGAATATCAATTATATGGTCATTTTGGTAAATTTCCTGTTACAAAACTTTGAATTTTTCGTAAAACTAAGGATTTTCTTATCCCAGGAATAGATTACGAGCATCACTGGCACGAGACATGTATTGTCGAAATGCACATCTGGTGCAACAAAATTGGTACCGTTGATTTTATGACCTAAGTAGTATTTTGGATTTTTTTTTGGAATTTTGGAACTTTTTTGGAATTTAAGGTCCTCAATGCGCTTCCACTTTTTTTTTCTTGGCTTTATAACTATTTTTATCTGAGCTTCACTAATGTGTCATATATAGACGAAACGCGCGTCTTGCGTATAAACTAATAATTCTGGTACCTTTTGTGACTGTTCATATGAACTTGTATTGACTTGTATGTTAGTAATTTTTAGATCCTTCAAACGTATCATGGTATGTATCCGCAGAAATAAGTTAAACGTCACGAATCGAACTTTGTATTTTTATTGTTTTTAAAAAAAACGTTCCTTTGTCCGTCCGTTCCTTCATCTATGTTTTTCTCCATATGTTGAACGTTTGATCGTTTTTCAGGTGTTGAATATGTCGCAGGAGTAAAACACTTAGGTATATTTCTTTGCCCAAATCTGCAAATTTGGAGACAGATATGCAATTTCTTGCTGTTTATTTATATAAAGAAACTTAATGATTCATTGCATTATCGAAAACGTTTTATCAAATACCAAGTATTTGTGTTTTTAGAATCAATTTTTTAAGTACAAAATTTATACTGGACATTTAGTGAAGTTGTCATTTTTTACTTCTGGCAAGAAAACAAATCCGGTGGCACGATTTTTTTTCTTAAAATATATAATAAAACCTATTTTCTAATATATATCTTATTTCAAAATTCTATCTCATAGATTTTTTTAATGCACAAACATGTGTTTTTTCATGAACATTCTGAGAAAATTCTGCTATTTTGAACGATTTGTACCTTGAACAAAACCGCGTTGACACATACTTTTTATTATTTTTTGGTAAACAAATCATAGTAAAGTCTTCTTTTTGGCAAAGTATAAAAAAATTCTGTCATCTTTTATACCCCTGAACTACCTTAACGCAACTATTAGTAGGATAAACGTCAGCTGATGTCAAATTGGTTTATACATGTACTAACATGTAGTACACACATATTTTGTAGAAATCCTTTTAAAGGTTGATGTTACATAATGATAAGCCTAAGATATGGGATTAACTTAACATCGAACTATGAAATTCCGGACGAGATACGATGTCTGGTTTATACCAAAATTACATCATTGGGACTATGGGCATAACATTTTTTTCAAAATAAATTATTTCAAAGATACTCACAGTTGTAAAGCATACTATTGATATTTTGTTCATTATTAATGGCATATCTATCTTATTGCGAACAACGAAAATTGCTGCTTTTAGATTAAGATTCAAAGATTTAAACATGACACTGAATATGTAGTTAATTTCTCTAGAAAAGGCCACACAAATTCTTTTAAATTTAACCTCATGTGCACAGTTGAGATGTTGGTGTAATCCTTAAAATTTGTTTGAGAAAACGTATAATGAAGTTTTTAGTTTCAGCATTTTTTTCTTTTTTGTTGTTGTTTGCAATAAAACGTGCTGAAAAGTGATATCAAATCATAATGCATCAATCCAAAGTGGAATTTTTGTTGGCAATATTCTATCTATCAACCGTCATCGATCATGTGAGTTGTTTTACCTTGACAAATGAGCTAAATAAATTTTGAATTTAAAATATCTTTGCTTGAGAAAAAAAAGATACACAAAAGTATTAATTAGATTTTCAAAAGACGATTGCTGTCAGTGGTTTAAGTCTGTTATATGCGCCCTTCGAAAATTGTTTTGTTACACATAAGGCAGGAATGTGGCGCCCACCATACTTATCATAGTTAGTACTTATTCGGTGAATTCAAAGTCAACGGAACTTTGATAAATTTCGATAGCAACAGTTGGAAAATATTGATAATCATTTGAAGAACAGATTTGCCATATAATTCAACTAACTAAGAATCTGTCCATCTCAATTGTATCCCCGAAAACACTAAAATAATATTTATTAGAACAGATATATACTATCCTTTCATATATTGATTACTTACATATTACAGTGATAGCAAGAATATAAACAAAAATAAATTTTCAATAATTACAACTAATCGTATTACTACTCGTAATTATGATAATATAGAGATGAATACATGGCCTTTTTCATATCAGCCTGCGTATCATCCCGAGACCCCCATATCAGTCCGAGACGGATATGGAAAAGGCCATGTATTTATCGCTTTATCATATACTTCCGACAATAGTTTTTTGTAATGCTACTCAACAAATGCAAAAACTAAAACAGTCAAACACTTTATAAAAAAGTTAAATTATGAATCAAATATACTATACTTATCTAACGACAACATTACTTAATATACCTCCTTGAGTATTTATGATAACATTTCCTATAGAGGCATTTTGAAACATTGAAAATGTGGAAGAGTTTTATGATCATTACTACTCCATATTGTTGTACTATAAAATGATTCATAATATTATCAATGACATTTGTTACTAAGTACTAATAGATAAACTCATCATAGATACCAGGACTAGTATATACGCCAGACGCGCGTTTCGTCTACAAAAGATTCATCAGTGACGCTCGAATCCAAAAAAGGTAAAAACGCCAAATACATAACGAAGTTGAAAAATTAACAACACACAAAAGTTCCCTTAAATTTTGAAATCGTCATAAAAATTATCTGACGTCACAACGGAAAAGTAAACAACCGATACCGGAAACACCGGAAGTAACTTGCACGAGAGGCAGTATTATGGGTTTTGTGCACAAGATGCACCTGAAATTGGTTATCAGCCCGGGTGGGAAATTATGGCTTGTGTACTTCCGCTCATTACACATATGCAAAAGCTATCATATCAATGCTAAGTATATGATAATAATTATTATTGTATGAATACATGAAATCTGATATGAACGTTACTATGTGTAAACATATTGAAATATGAGAGCATAACTATCTTTACTCGGGTTGTGCTTTAGTATTCATATTTTCTTCGTAGAATAAAACAAATAACTGACCTGTTGCTTCACCATTTGATACACATCCTTTATCAGCAACACATCTAAAATAAAACTCAGAAAGTTGATGTTTTGATATTGATTTTGTTTTGGAATTGCTAGAACGGTAATTTACATATTACCACCAAATTGGAAATCAATCGTACATCCATATGCATTTGACATTGTTAGAAACATATTGATAGTGTAAATACTGTACGTGATGACTCTTAATCAAATTCTACTTGGCAATATTTGAGGATTTCTGAAAATGAAGGTATAAACAACATGGAATATTTTGTGTCGTTTTTGTAACAAGCAGTTAAACTATTGTTGATAAATATTCAACTTAATAAATGCATAAAACAATGCATTTATGACTTGAATAATCTAGTCAACATTCTCATTAACAAATACGGCATGATTTAAAATTAGCACGGATACTAATACTGTACCACACCAATAGAAATCTTTGGGTAAACACTCATCAATTTTAAACACTTGTGATGGTGCCGAATCATGTATTGATACAACATCTAAAATTATATTGTTTGAATGTTGAAACATGCATCTTCGATTAATTTGGAATTAAGTCAAAAATCAAATATTGTCTTTTACAGTTTTTAATTGCTGTTACATTGTGATTTATGCATTTATGATGATAAATATATCTTTTTTATGGTGTCGCTATTCTCTCGGCGATTGTCTTAAAACTTAATATTTAAGATATTTCTTGGTTGTACCGTGATATATATTTTCACCATGTTTTGGTTACCAGGAGAAGAAATGGTTAACATTAGTCGGTAATGTTCTATAAAACGACCGAATAACACTTATTGATTGCATTCCAAGATATGAAAAGTATACGTTTTGTTATTTAAGAACGTGTTAAGTTGTAGAATTTTGAATGATTGCCCCTCAAGGTCTCATTTACTATTTAAAAACGTAAGTTATGCAATTACGTAAAAATATAAGAACTGTAGAAACAAAACACATTACATTGATAAAATACGTGTCGCCACTTAAGACAGACATATATATGATATTTGTTATTAAATTGATAATAGAAATGGAGAATGTTTCAAAGAGACAACAACCCGGCCATGGAACCGACAACATCAGAAGGTCACCAACAGTTCTTCAATGTAGCGTAAAACTCCCGCACCCGGAGGCGTCCTACATCTTGCCTCTAAACAAATACATACTAGTTCAGTGATAATGAACGCCATACTTAACTTGTGCACAAGAAACTAAAATTAAAAATAATACCAGACTACCAAGGCCAAAGGATCCTGACTTAGAACAGGCGCAAAAATGCGGTTGAATTAAATATGGTTATGAAATATCAACCCTCTCCCTATACCTCAAGTTAATGTAGAAAAGTAAACGCATAACAATACGCAAATTAAAATTCAGTTCAAGAGAAGTCAGAGTCTTATGTCAGAAGATGTAACCAAAGAAAATAAACAAAATGACAGTAATACATAAATATCAACCGACTACTAGCAGTCAACTGACATGCCAACTGCAGACTTCAATTACACTAATTGAAAGGTTATGTCTTCATTATATGAATATCAGGCACAATCCTTCCCTTTAGGAGTTAAGTATCATACCATCATAATATATATATTCCGGACCATATGAGTATTTGGACCATATGCGTATGGTCATGACCATATGCGTATACTCATATGGTCCGACCATACGCGTATGGTCAAACCGTACGCGTATGGTCGGACCATATGAGTATAATACTCGTTTGGTTAATTAACGGGCCGGACCATATGAGTATTTAGACCATATAGGTATATATCTTTTTTCAAATTACATTATAAACGTTTCAATAATACAAAAACTTTATCTAAAAAAACAGTGATAGTTTCAAACATGACAATTTTTTAAATTTTATAATCCAAAAAACTACGTAAAAATTTAATATTGATGCCATAGTAAGTTTTCATCGCTAGTTACATTCGTGCATTTAGGTTTGTATGACATTCACTTCCACACGGTATCATAGCTTTTTTGCATTTGCAAGAAATTTGTTCACGATCTTTTTCATTTACACATTTTGTTTGCGAGTGAAAAACAAGCCTTTTTTGCAACTGCATTCAATGATACCGAGGTCTTTGGCAATTCTGATGTCTACGGTGTTTTTTAGAAGCTCTAGATCTCAAATATCGTAAAATGACTGCAATACACCATCTTCACAACACAACTTAAATAAACTAATAATATGCTACTTTCCAGTGACTTCTTATGTAACAGTTCATTAAGAAATTTTTGGAATTTAATTTTTTAATCGACATATTGCCATTTACTCGTAATTACAAATCGGTAATGACCATCGGTATAAAATGTGTTTACTTTAAATTTGACAATTAAGTAAAATTAACTATGTGAAACTTCTTATTTTTATTTAGCTTATCTTTTTATTATAATATAATGATAAAATTACCTATATGATAGCGTATTTTGAATGAACGGTCATACCATATGAAGAGTTTAGAAGTATTAAAAGTAAACTGTAACAGAGTGTTAATTACCCCGACCATACGCGTATGGTCGGACCATACAATGTATGAGTATATACCCATATGGTCATGACCATACGCGTATGGTCCAAATACTCATATGGTCCGGAACATATGTAAGAAGAATTTAACCCGTGTCATACCAATAACTGTTGTTTTTAAATAAATGAGTTCCGATGCAAAGACCCTATAAGTGAATCAATATTAACGCCAATATATGCAATTGTTAATGATGTGACAACAATATCGGAACTATATCCCTTCTTAAAATGTCTATTTAAAGGTTTTTTTAGCTTATGAGGTGAAAACTGACATTTATGTGCTTCATAAAAAAAATGTATGTGAAATACCTGAACGTACAAGAAATCTGCATATTGAGCTATATTTACGAACGATGTCCTTATACCGATGATACAATTAAGTGATTTTTTGACTAGTTTGTGATATCAAAAACCCTCATGTAATAATGATTCAGTAATACATAAATTTATGTCGTTAAAAATTTAAAACATTTTTATATACACGATCGAATCGTGCGAGTTGGGAGATACAAACACCGTAAGATATCTCTTGTATCATAAATTTTAATATTAAATTTTCCGTTAATGATAAATATATATCAAGATCGAGGAAAGGGCAGTGGTCATTGTTATTATACATACATTTCATTGGTGTGACAATTGCAATCAAATGCGCATTTTTTACCATAAACCCCTTCCTCACAAGGTATGCATTTCTCTGGTGTTCGATCAAATGGTCGATAAAATCCCGAGTCGCATTCTACAATATTTCAAATAAATATGTATGTTTTGAACACTATTAATAAAACATGTATAAATACGAAAGTATTCATTGTATTCTTCCGATGGGTTTATAGTAATTTCCTTGACCTGGATCGATCAAAACAGTTTTCTTGAGCCAAGAAGTAAAATACAAAACAGTTATATACCTTCATGACAGATACGGTACCTAACATTATACCTAAATCCATGACAGTTAAACTTTTATTTAGGGAGTTTTAATCCTAGTCTTGTTTTAATTAACCAATCACGGACGAATATAGAAAAAAAAACTATGTTGAAAATCACTTCAATACCAAACCTCTGAATCAGGGCTGATGATACTCCCGGTGACTGATAGTCCAGCAGTTGTGGTATCTACCCAGTACTAATATAAACAATACAAATATCATACATTCAATGCGTTTTATTGGATTAACAACACACATATTGAGAATAACTAAAACAGTTGAAGAGCATAGTATGATTAGGAATGACATAACAATAATAAACAACTCCATTTAACGTCAACCGTCCCAGAGGCAATTTCTCTGATATTTCAATAGATGGAATAAGTTTTCTAATACTTGATAACATTTTTACCAAACAGTTCAGGTAACGACCATTTAATTTCGAAAACGGTAGGAGGTAAAACAATTTTATGGTCAAGCAGATGATAAAAATATTCTTTATCCAGATGTCCCACAGTTTTTTTATATAATTTTATTGATTCATTGATGGTTGTTTCGTAAAGAACTGAAAACAACACCATTAATAATTTCTTCATCCGAAGCGCTTTTCTGGATTTACCTTCATCAGGAACGCTTAAAGCCAAACATTTGAAGTCAAATGATGTATAAGTTCCGAAACCGTTAAAGAGCTATAACATGTATAAGTCAAAAATACCTAAAATGATTAGCAAAATTCATCTAAAGCCAACGTTGCTTGAGGGGTTTGATACCTTAGTGTCTTAATAATTTCTAAATTTATCAACGGACAATTTTATAAGTTTGGTAAATCATGTCAGTACAGAAATCCTGACTACTGAGCTGATGATATCCTCGGGGACTGATATCCACCTTTCTTTTTTTTTAATAAATGAGTTCCGATTCAAAGACCCTATAATTGAATCAATATTAACGCCAACATATGCAATCGTTAATGACCTGATAACAGTATCGTAACTATATCCTTTCTTAAAAAAGTCTATTTAAAGGTTTTGTTAGCTCATGAGGTGAATACTGACATTTGTGTGCTTCATTAAAAAAAAAATGGATGTGAAATACCTGAAGGTATGATTCATTTATGGTTGTTTCGTAAAAAACTGAAAACAACACGTTTAATAATTTCTTCATCCGAAGCGCTTTTCTGGATTTACCTTCATCAGGAACGCTTAAAGCCAAACATTTGAAACACAATGGTTTTACTTATTTAAAATATATTTCAAACGCCAAAAAAAAAGTATCGATGTTTATGTAATGTTTGTACGAGACCATATGGGTATTTGGACCATACGCGTATGATCATGACCATATGGGTATATACTCATATACCGTTCGCGTGTGAGCGGGGTAATTAACAGGTTTACTTTTAATACTTAACTCTTCATATAACCCTTTTAGTTGTCACGTCAATAAAAGACACTACCAAAGTTGATTTTTTAATAGATTTAGTAAAAATTAATAATAACAAGATCAACTAAATAAAATAAGCAGTTTCACACAATAAATGTCATCACTAGTCAAAACGATAGTACACAATTTCATACCTATAGTCATGTTCGATATGTTATTACGAGTGAAGGGCAAAATGTTAACTTGGGAAGATAACTTCCAAAAATATATGTTAAAAAAGAAATCAATTGTTTTAACTATGAACCGACGTAAAAGTCGACGCGCAGGATAAAGAGTCTTACAATTTGCTTACTTTTAAAACTTTATGATTACCATTAGCAGTTCAGAATTTTTTGACTGACTATACAGATGTATTAATTAATTTTGATATCTTCCAAAATATGTCATCAAAGTATCAAAAGACGTTTGCATACGATTGTGTGATAAAGAGAGCCGCCAAAAGTTGTACTCTTTAAAAATCAGCTATGTGTTTGTTCTAGAATACAGCAGTATGAGTTACCAATTTTCTTGTACCTACTGGATACGCATTTCGAAAACTGATGTCTGTTAAAAAATGCCTGAGGTAAAAGTATTCTTGTGTTGTTGATTGTCAAAACTATTCTTGGACCCATGCCTACATACATTTATAAATATGAATTGATCTGAACACACATCTAAACTTTATGTATATAAAAAGATGGGCTTTTAGTACAATTACGACAACTCTCAATCAACGTAACAATTTGTTAAAGTAAACCATTGTAGGTTTGAAAGTGGCGTTCAACACGGACCCTTGGCTCAAACTTGATCTTCTAACTATAAAGCCCCATCCCATGACTAGAGTAAAACCATTCAAACAAGAAAACAAACATAATACTCCTTATGAAAACGAGAGACACTTATGAACAACACTATAGCTACTTAACAAGTCACTGAGCATCAGGTTCCTGACTACGGACAGTTGAAAACAAATGTAGCAGGTTTAAACGTTTTGATAGGCGCTAACCTTTACCCTTGACTGAAACCTTTTCTATAGCCTGGTATACGTTTTAGGTGTTAATTTTCGATTTTATTAAATAATTTCTACTATACTATTTCATGAATGATGCGTTTTCAGTTATCCTATAGTTTCAGATAATGATTTCTTAATAAATGAATTCAAAAACGCTGTTTGGATGGTAACTTTGCTGACCGATAACATTGATTAATGGTGAATGGATTAGTATTGGAGAAAGCTGCGTCCTCAATTGTGTTTATATTATATAAGTCTGATTAATTCATGCAGGTGTTGTTCACTCGCTGTGTGTATAAGTGGTCAAGTTCAATGCATTCAAAAAAATAAAATTGGAAAATAATGTAATGTAACCACAAACAGACACCTTTAAATATTGTTTGCCATACCTACGCATTGATTAGCTTTCAATTCGAAATTATCACAGCATACTGTCTCGTTATAATACAGAGTAAGTCCTTTAGAAAAGTAACTGGAAAATAAATAATTGTATTAACTTTTTTTTTGTCTTCTGTTCAATTTATACACCAAAAAAAATATAGTTGATATTGTGTAACACCGAGAAACCTTTACTGCAAGTGATTATTTAATGTCATAAATACCAATTATAATTCCTGATTAAAAATCATGTTGGTGACTTCTGCTGTTGTTTTTTCTATGATCGCGTTATTGTCTATTTGACACATTCCCCATGTCCAGTCTCAATTTTATTGAGAAATATATTTTTGCATTTCATCGACATTACTCTTTATAACAAAATTTTAACCTGAATTCTCAATTCTCAAGATTTTATGTGATGAAATGAAATAAAACCAAGATAGAAGCGTTTAATTAATACGTTTGTTTATGTTGTTGAAGTAGACCAGCGTATTAAAAATAGACAACTTTAACCCCCGAAAGATGCAAATAGTGTCCCTCTATTTGATTATATTAACTTCCTTCAGTATAATACTATGAGGATTTTTTCTTTACGTTAGAAATATTTTAGTTTTAAAGGTTGATGAGCCTGTTAAACAATAAAATTAGAGTTAAAAAGATTATGTGATTTAATAAAGAGCGTATACTAACACGTTGATCTGTCTTGTCTATAAAAAAACCCTGGATAAAGACCATTTACAAATATTAAGTGATTGTAAAAGATCCATTTGTCTTAAAGTTTTGTGTATCATGTGTACATTCTCTGTGCAAACGATAGAAATGAAAGCAAGAATGCTGTAGTGCGACTGTTCTAAGTTAGGTTTTTAACATAACACAGCGTCGGATTAATTATATTTATACTAGTGCAAAATAATCAGACTAAATTCTTATAAAAGACACTATAATTGATTGACATCAGGTCTTTCTAACCCTATCGTATCAGCTATTTTGCATTACTGCAACTATCCGTACTCTCGAATAAAATTGACTTTTAACTGAACTAAATTAAACACATACAATATTGGCAATGCCATTGTAATGGTGATGACAGTCATGCATATAATGTAAGATGTGAAGCAGGAAAATCTCTTGTGAATAAATACGGCGTGTGTGTCAATCGGGAAAAACCAATAAAAGTAAACATTGAACTGGTTCGCTGTAAATACAATTCAAAAGAAAGGGTACTAACCTTTTTCTCCGCGGACAAACAGAACTTTCTGAGAAGCTTGATTTAACAAAGAAAACTGTGAATATTAAAGCAACGACGAAAAGTTGTTTCCAAATTTCCATTTTTATCATCAATATTAAACAGGAAATATATATGTTATAGTGAATGACTAATTGGGCATATATTTTTTGATTTCCTGTCAATTGACATGAATGATTCTATTGATTAAACAATACATGTTTTAAATAATACATTTGTAATATGTATGCTATATAATATCTATGAATTCAGCTTTAAATTTGTGTTGCGTTCTTAATAACGTACAGAGTATACCTAAATAAACATATATATAAAGTGCCTCGAAAATCAATATCTATATATATATATATGTATATATAAGTACTTCTGAGTCATTGACAACCCTACAACAGATGTATCCATTGGATCGCTGTGTACATTATGTATATACAACTCGTCTAAACATCAACCCAACAATGTTAGATCTGTAAATTTGATTTCGCAAGTTTTTTGTCCTTCCCTCGCCGGGATTCGAACTCATGCTACTGATATATCGTGACACTAAATCGCATGCACTGCAGTCGTCCCACTTGACCACACGACCACCTGGGCTTCACAATGATAAAACTCTCGGTGGTCGTGTGTTACCTTTCCTCGTCAGTTTTAATCTAGCGTCGTACTAAAGTACATGATATATAAGGCATGGAGATGTTATTGTTACAGATCAGCTCAATTATCTATAGTAATGGGTCCTACAAACTAATGTTAGATGCAGTCAGAGACAATAATTATATTTATAAGTACGTCTAAGTCAGTGACAACTCTACAACAGATTTATCTATCGGATCGCCATCAATGATGGTGATACATGGCTGTGTACAGTATGTATATACAACTCGTCTAAACATCAAACGAACACTGTTAGATGTGTAAATTTGCTTGCGCCAATTTTTTTTCTTTCCTCGACGGGATTCGAATCCATGCTACTGAGATATCGTGACATCAAATCGCCTGCACTGCATATGTCCCGCTAGACCAAAGGACCACCTGGGCTTCACAATAATAAAGCTTTCGGTGGCCGTGTGCTACTTTTCCTCGTCAGTTTTAATCTAGCGTCGTACTACAGTACTTGATATATAAGGCATGGATATGTTATTGTTACAGATCAGCTCAATTATCTATAGTAAAGGATCCTACAAACTAATGTTAGATACAGTCACAGACAATAATTGTATTTATAAGTACGTCTGAGTCAGTGACAACTCTACAACAGATGTATTTATCGGATCACCATCAATGATGGTGATACATGTACATGGTTGTGTACATTATGTGACTGTATCTTACATTAGTTTATAGGATCCTTTACTCATGTTACTATAGATAACCGAGCTTGGCTGGAACCTGGGCAGTTTTATTTTCAACTTCTACGAAAACACCGACTAGCATTTCGCAGACACCTTATCCACTCCTCTTACTTAAGCTTATAAATGTAGGCTTTCGTTCCGGGAAGTGTTACCTTCTCGTAGGAATTAAACATCGACATCTGATAAAATACACGAATTATTCTTTTAAGTTTACAAAGATGATCATCCTATGTGAAGTGACAACTATATATTATACCTTGTCTATCTGATGTCTTACGATTTAGAAATACCCGGCGTTAGAATATAGAATTCAGAAAAAAAATCCCTCTATTGGAGATTGATGGATATAAACTGCCTTTAAGAGTTCATTTTGACCTACGAGGCATTCTTTGACATCCTTTACCGAATAATTATTCTAGCCAAATCTTTCCTCACATCGTTTTATTTTGGCTATCAATTTTAAGCAAACAAATATGAATTTAAATGGCCCGTATATGCAGTAACAGCGTCACGAATCATGAATCATTGAGGTGAAACTATTCACATTTTTTATAGTATTTTAGTGATTCCAGGCATTGATGAAAATGTAACTGTCTTTAAGAAAAGATACGATGTAACAAATCAAAGATATATATTTTTAGTTTCTCCTCTATCATGTTTATATATCAGATTTGAAAAATAATACGATATCTTATATAATGAGTTTCTACATGCCATTTTGACAATATTTCGAACAACCTTGTTATGTGGCACATTGGCTTTTAAGAAGTGTGGTTACAATTTAAAAGGACATAACGCTATATTGAGTAAAGGTGAATGGTTGATATTGGATTTGTTTATGTGGAATCGTAGTACTATAAAATGAAAATAAAATATTTCCTAATTAACAGACACATTTATATTATTTGATCGTGTTGACTATAGTATTGTACTGACTGATATTTAATTCGGATACAAGAATTTAAAGCTTACCAGTATTTACCATTTGACTCATAATTTCGTTCATCTCTACTCCAAACAAATTTGAAACCAAAGTTTATGAAGATTACATCTAGTGTAGGAGTTAACAAGATTTACACATGGCTTATACAATTTACACTATACATAACTGGGTTATCTTTGGAAACGAACAATACGTAAGATTTTTGTATCAGAAAAAACACCTGTTTTATAAGTCGTTTGATGACACCAATCTATTATCGATTAAAATTCCCCCGAAAATGTGTTTCTGATTACTGTTATATAAAAATGTTACTTCAATTAAAACAAGGAAATTACAATGTATTTTCTTGATTTGCTTAACCTTGTCATAATTTAAATTTTCCTTTCGAATATAAAGAAGAAGATGTGGTATGATTGCCAATGAGACAACTGTCCACAAGAGACCAAATTGACACAGACATTAACAACTATAGGTCACCAATAAGCAAAACCAATACCGTATAGTCAGCTATAAAAGGCCCCGATAAAAGAATGCAAAACAATTCAAACGAGAAAACTAACGGCCTTATTTATATAATAAAAAACGAACGAAAAACAAATATGCAACACACAAACAAACGACAACCACTGAATTACAGGCTTCCGACTTGGGACAGGCACATACATGAAAGCCAGGTGTCGATACTCAATCGGGAATGGTTCGTCATGTTTACAATATTTGTTTGCTTTTGTTAATGTTTTAATGACAAAAATAACCATAAGTGTTCTTGTATCAATCATTTACAGCTGACCATACAATATGGATTTTACTCATTTTTACAGACCTTTGGTATTTTTTACACTTACGTCACTAGGCTTGGGTTGATTTTTATCTAATTGGTTATAATTCTACCTGAGCTTGCTATTTATCTTACCTCCTATACATTTCTATGAACATAATTGGTTAAAACCGTGTATATTCAATATCAGGTTAGAAGGGAAGCGGGGCTTATCAATACACGGTTGGTAGTGATGTTACGTCCATTTATATAAAAACACCGAACTGAGAAAAAATCTTAAGGGTTTTAACAGACGAGGAATTTGACGATGAAGATTGAAATCAATTCATACAACACCATTTTAAGCTAACAAGTTGTTATTGTTGGAATATGTTTTTTTTTTGTGATCAATGGAAGTAGTTTCTTATTATGATGCTAAACGGTATTGAAGACTTTCTCATTTTGACTGGTCACTAGTCTAATATCACACGTTAAGATAGATAGTCGGTAAGATAAATTATTTAAATAGAGTGCTAGTGAAGTAATACGGTATATATGGGGTCAACATATTCCATATGGCGATTCGAGCTTTGGAATTTACTGACGCCTTATACACCGTATTTGGTCACTAGCATACTATTAAACGAATTGTTACAGTCTGATCATTGTGAAAAGAAATTGTCGATATACGCAATTTTATCATTTAATGCAATTCCATAGCCAATATCGTAAAGTTGATATATGTTATGCCTCGTTTTAAAGCCGAGATAATATCTTGTTCATGTGTATGACGTTAAACTTCATATTAATTCATAAATTTATGAAAGAAAACTACGTTGGTATATTTTTCTTTTATAAATGTTTAAAGCACCGTGGGTGCTTTAGATATAAAGCAATCGTGTGCTACGCAAGGTTATAATTCTGTACATACTTTAGTTTCATTTATGTAACAAAAACATGCTACGTAAGTATTAAACTCAGTGTAAATAAAAATATTATTCATACGGAAAATATATGTACAAAAAAACATAAAATTAAGATTACTGATATAATTTGTATCTTATCTGACGCGAAGAAAATTTAACACTGCAGATGTTAGTGTATTGACATATTTCGCCATTATCGGTATATAAACATATCATGATGTGATGTCCAAATACGTAAGTATTATGAAAAGATGTGCTTATTTGAAGTTTGTTTTTAATTTAGATGATTATCATTATGTGGTCATACCTATGGTAATTTTTTGTATTCTCTCTTTTTTTTGGCTAATGAGCATTGCCTATATGCCCTTTTGCTTTTTTGTTGACATATTTGTTTGGATTTATACCAATTTTAGAATATAACACACTGTCGACTGCTGTTCCTCTAAATTTTGACATATACACCTATTAGGTCTGTTCATTTTGTACACATATTTTTTTCTGCATAAGGGAATTTTTATGCGACTGTCATTCTCATCATAGGTTAAGCTAGCTACAAAACCCAGGTATGATCGACAGTGTCCTACATAAAAATGCATGTAACCAGTCAGAAATGTGACAGTTGTTATCCACATAGCCAGAAATTAGTAGTGGTTTTGCTAATTAATATTCATAATATGTAAATGAGAATTGTACCACGTAATAGTAGTTTGAACTGGACTGGCTTGATAAGCTTGATATCATTAAAATCTTTAAAACACGGATATTATAAGTTGCCCGTCTCAGAGTCATTATTTACAATCACTTTGATATTTCCAGAAAGTTGTCAGGCGGTCAAAATCAAATCAATAAACGCGAATTTATTGAATTTTCCGTGTTTTCGTGAGTTTATTCTTCTTGAAATAGTGACATTTTAATTTTACGTTGGAACCTAGAGTTCAACGACTACACATACAAGGTTTGGACTTGCTTATTCTTTGGAAATTCAAGTTTCACATTTCACCTCGGCAACCTGTTTTTGTAAAGACCTTGTAAGCCAATTTTCAACACGAAGTTTGCAAATTTGACGTTTCAGTCATTTAAGCCTATATTTTACACTGCAATGTTAAAGGCCTCTCGCTTCGATTTTTAAAATAGCTCAGGAATCTGTATTTTTGCAGCAACCGTCATTATGTTTCGTTTAAATTGTGTATATTGTTGTGTATATTCATTTTCTGCCCCGGCAACCTGTCTATCGCTTAAATCAAAATTATAATAGACATTTTTTTCAAAATTCCCTATCATTTTAATGTCATTTCCGTGACCCGTATCCGGTTTTTTTAGTATAATATTCTAATAAGCAAAGTGGCGTTGATTTCTTGATATCATGCGTTTGATATTTTTTAACTTTTGTTTTTGTGATTTCATTAGGACTTTTCAGTTTTGCATTTTCCTCGGAGTACTATATTACTGTGATTTTACTTTATTACAAAGTAACCTTTCTATTCTGTTTCAATGAACGATTCAAGAAGATGATAAGAGCCTCTATGTATTTAATCAAACAGCCAACTGAATACACGTAGAAAATAACCTATCTTCCGTTTTCCTTCTCTTGGAACTCGTTAACACAAGAGTATTTGAAAACAAAACCTTCTTTACCAATGTCACATGTTCAAGCAAGTATGAGTTTACCAACAGATTTAAAACACCAGCACACGAAATTCAACCTGTGTAATTCTTTAGTTAAGATCAAAAGACTACAGTCATTGTAACATACTTTGGGTTTCAGAATACTTACATACATGTATATATTGGAAGGAATATATTTGAAATGTTTTAGCTCTCCCAAAATTGTTGCTGAATTTTTTCCTCACCCGCTTACTGTTTAGAAGGGGTTCTACAGAATATGCAGATGGTACATGTTCTACAAGAACTATACGAATTAGATATAGGAAGATGTGGTATGAGATGTTACTCTCCATCCTAGTAACAATTTATAAAAGTAAATTATTATATGTTAATGTAAGGCCTTCAGTACGGAGTATTGGCTCACACTGAAAAGCAAGCTATAACAGACCCCTAAATAATACTAGTATTAAACAATTCAAAAAGGAAAATCAACGGTCTAATCTATATTAAAACGAGAAAGAAGAAACACTTATGAACCACATAAACAGACGACAACCACAGAACATCAGATTCCTGACTAAGAACATCTGCAAACAAGTGTAGCGGGATTAAAAGTGCTCATGGTACCAAACTTGCTTTCTTTTCTGAAACCATAGTACAACAGCACAACATAGAAAGACACACTATAAAAAAATCAATTAGAAGGCTTTATCCAATAAATTAAATAGTAACACAAATCAACATACAATTAACAAATAAATTTGATATGTGATACAATGAAAATACATATTTGATAATAAAAAATAAGGGATGAATAATTACGGTAAACAGTAAATAAATAGGTTTGAAATTGATGTGGAATGTAAAAAACAATTTAAAAAGAAATCCATATAAAGATACATTGCTGGATCATCAACATGATCTTAACATCTCTCTGAAGTAATTACTATACGATTCTTTCTACAGTAACACGTGTAACAGAAGGCCTTCAAAAATATTGTGATGAGATATATTCTTCCAGGATATTAATCAGATGTGTATATTAAAAAATGTTAAATATCTACTGCTTAATCATAGATCACAATTATTGAGACTTTTGATTTTTCTACGCTTTATACTCTAGTCATCATGCTCAATTAAAACAAAAACTTCAACATCTCACTAAACAGAACTTTCTCTTTAAAAATGAGAATCGTAGATACGAATTACTTGTCCAAATAATTCTTATTTTGTGAAAAAGTTAACTGAATATACCAGGAATATATTGAAGATGATCATGATGATATAATCAAAATACTGAACATTTTGAACGACAATATATTTGTTGAGTGCAGGATTGATATTTCAACAAACAATCTGTATTCCGATGGAAACTAGCTGTGCACCCTTACTGGTGGATTTGTTTTTGTACTATCATGAAGCTGAATTCATTCAGAACCTTCTAAAAGATATAAAGAAAAAGCTCCTTGCGAAATTCTTAAATTTTACTTTTAGATATATTGATGTTGTTACTTAAAAACCCATTATTCCAGTATATACTTACAACTCATATATCCCAGTAAACCTGATATTGAGGACACTACTGATACTCGAAGGACTGCTTCATATCATGATATTTTCCTCAATATTGACACAGATGGACGACTTCACACTAAAATATATGACAAACTTCCCAATTATCACTTTCTCAGCAGTAGTACACCATCTGCTCCATCGTATTGTGTTTAAATATCTCAGTTGTAACGTAATATTGGGCATTTTCACACTATACGGACATCATATCCAAGAGTATGCCCCTTACACAGAAACTGCTTCAACAAAGTTATAAGGAGGAAAGATTAAAAATAACACTCCGTAGAGATTATGAACGCGAATTGGTTGATCCATAAGATGTGTCTTTGTCTAAAGTAACTAAAGACATGTTTACAACGTCTTAGATTTTGATTTATCATTTAAGTCTGGTCTTTTAAGTTTCAAACATGAGCTATTCCTGAATATGACTGATTTGCTGAGTTTGAATTCTCATTTTCATGTTTGGCTGGCCACAAATTAAGATTCAACCACCCATTTTTGTCTTAAAATATCATACACAAAGTCAGGAAAATGACAGTTGTTATCTTAAGTTTCGTTTAAGTGTGTGTTGCATTGTCGTTTTTTGTTTGTTCACTTCTATGTTTCTGTAGTTATTTTGTGTCCCTAAAATAGGTGATATTTTTCTCTGTGTTTTAGTTTGTAACCCGGATTTGTTTTGGTCTCAAGCAATTTATGACTTTCGAACAGCGGTATACTACTGTTGCTTTTATTAATCATGTTTATGTTATGAAATAGGAACAAGATAATACAATGTGGTCAGAAGTAATATCCCAACACTAGGATTAACATCCTTGCTGAAATATGTGGTCTACAAAATCTCTTTATGGACAATTGTGTTGCTGTGTTATACATGTTATACATTCATGTAAACAATCAGCAGAGACAACATGTCATGATTGTACCAAGTAAGGGATATCACAGTTGTCATCTACTCGTATGATGAGAATACGGGTTTCTTTGCCATTTGCTGGGCAAATTTTAGTTTTTAACTTTCCTCGGTGTTCGATGTGCATGTACTTGTTATTTCACATGTTATTTTGAAGTATTGATTAATGTCTTTTTTTTGCTCAGAGAGACAAGTCCTTTTAGGAAGATATATCAGAGTTACTTTTTCCATGTTTTTCGAAGTTGATATACTATTGATATGATGACCAAGTTTATATGACTGATACTAAATCATTATTCTTTTCAATATTCCTTTATTAAAAAAATAATATTGTTTTGAGAAGTTATAAACCCTTAGAAATAAGACTGTAAGCTCAATACCCAAACGCTTCTGTACATTTGTAAATATGTTTAGATCATTCATTTACTTTCACTACACTTTATTGATACTAGTTATTCTATATGATTAATTGGACTGAAACACCTAACTCACAACTCTCTCCGATTGTTGACACAATACCGAAGACATTGCTTGTGTGTTTCATGAACAAATATAAATAATAAATTCTGAATGGAAACTTAGTATGTTTCAATGAGACAACAAACCGTCCGAAAGGTAAAGAACTGCCCGATGCCAACAATGCTGTTTCATCAAGAACATCCCGCGTCCATATGGCGACTTCAGCTTGCCCTATAGTAAGAATGTGTATCTTTTCATATACAAAGGCCGTCAAATCAAACTTCAAACCATAGAAATGAACCAACAAGACTAAAATATGGCAGTGACTTCTAAATTGGGCACACAAATGCGACATGCTTTGAGAGATTTCCATACTCACCTTATACCATTATCTGATGCAGAATATACAAGCACATATCAATACGCACACTAAAACTAAGTTTAAAACAGTTTTGTGTTCGGTGTAAGAAAAGGTAACAGAAGAATCTAAACTCATGACAATGATATAAACATATACAAGGGTTACTAGCAGCTATTGATATGTGCCTGAATATACTAGTATCTGATTGAAATATTATGTTTTCATTATATGAAAAACAAATCAAGCACAAAACCTTTTTTAGGGTGAAGTATTAAATCATCTTAAAATATACTAGAAGCACATTACCCGTATCAACCCAATAACTGGTTTTGTAATGAATGTGATTATTTCCTACATGTTCAATGTAAAGTCTCTATGAGGTATTCAACATTGATTAAAAAAGCCAATATTTAATGACCTGACATCAGAACTGTCAATATATCTCTTTCCTGTAGGTCAATACAAGTGGTTTGATCTGCCATCTATACGAAGCATGCGTAATTTTATACGCTTTCTCGAGTCTTCATTTTGTAGTAGATTTTTCAAGGGATACGTTTTTAGACGTTTATCATTGATTACAGGCCTGAAGTTTCCAGTCTTTCGGGAAATTAGAAAAAAATGCATGTCATACCGGTTTGCACGAACTAAACATTTTCATTTCTGCAGTGTTTTTCAAAATGTATACTTGCTTTTCTAATAATCATAGTCAATTTTTTGTGAAAATATTTGCTTTCGTTATACTTCTTTGTGAATTTTCAAAATCCACTTAACGTTCTGTTTTTTTCCCCAATAACCTGACAAATGTTTCAACCACCCCCTATATAGATCATCAGATTTAGGCATCTAAAAATGTACGTGATCCCCATATCCATTTTCAATTTGATGATCTTTTTTAGCACTTTATCTACAAGACGTGTTTGGCCTATCAATGCTTCAAGTTGTATCTGTGACGTAATTTTTCTTTCAACCTAAAATTAATGAATAAGCGTTAAGATCCAATTTCAGGTTTCCTTTTAAAAAGCCGTAGTTTAAAACATTTTTTACGATTATAATCAAACAAATAATTCAAAAATTAACAAATATAGAACCCTGATTTCATCACAGCAAAGTATTAATTACGTAATCTAGGATTGGTTAATTAAGCATATCAGCTGGTTTTTGAACGCGTGAAAAATAGATCTTTGTTCCTTTTAAATGTGTATTATATCAACAGGTGGGTGTGACGGTTAAATTGCGTTTACGAGTTTTCTCGATTTGCTTAGTATAAGGTACGATTGCAAAGGGGAGGGATCTACGTCATCACGTAGGGAGTCGGCGATTGAATTTGGACCACCATCTTGTCGCTTCAAGGTAAGAATTTAACTTATTATGCCAGCTTGATGAGGGTTATGATTATACAAAATACTCCACCAAAAACTATATAAAGTAGGAAAATAAATGAGCCATCGCTCAATATTATTGGTTATCTCAATTTTTCAAACACTTCGATATCAGTTTTAGGAATTAGGTCAAACATGCAGGATATCGGCAAAATTTGTCATAACAACATCTTGATTATCAAGAACCGCCTACTTTATCAACAAATGAACATGTCCGAATTCTTTATGGCACTCGGGAAAATACTTGTTACTCACAAATATCCGTCATTATGGTCGAAAAACGTTTTATTTTTTAAAATGGAAAAAGGATGTCGGCAACACATCGAATTTCGAAGGATGACACTAATATATTAACAATGTAAATGTCTATTGATTTTATCAACGGTTATAAAAATACGATAACAAAAACAGGATAAAAGAGGGAC
This sequence comes from Mytilus edulis, assembly GCA_019925275.1. NCBI lineage: Eukaryota > Metazoa > Mollusca > Bivalvia > Mytilida > Mytilidae > Mytilus > Mytilus edulis. The sequence goes on along the minus strand of CM034361.1, from coordinate 75,041,163 downwards.
GAAAGATACCAAATGGACATTCAAACTGATAATAATGATAAGTGTTCCTGTAGCTTGCCTCCATTTCATGCACTCAATTTCAGGATTCAATTTTTGTAAATATTCGTGAAAAAAAAGTTGTGAAAGGTGAAAATCAGATTTCGTTTCAGTTATTCAGTTAAGCCAGGGGTTCCACAGGGGGCAATTATTGGACCAAGTCTTTTTGATACTATATATATATCAGGGATGGGGTAATTGAAAATGGAATGGTAATTAAGTGTAATGCATTACAATTTTCCATGTAATTGAATGTAATGTGTAATTGAGCATTTTTTTTTAGTTACATTAAATGGTAATTTAATTAATTACATTGAAAAAAGCATGTAATGCTCAATTACTTTTGAATTACATTTTAATTACATACACTTGTATTGTATTAAAGATAAGGATTTGTGTTGAATAATATAAATTGTAAAATAATACTTTTGTTTCAAATATTGATATCACATACTTTTTTAACTAGTGAAGTCCATAATTTATACTGAAGTAACAATGTATATTAATATTCATTTGAACTACAGATGTTTTTTTTTAATAATTATTATTTGATTTTGAATTAAAAAAAATGTGAGAATCATGTATTAGTGTTCAGTTTTCAAGAAAGATCTTTTTAACTAAATAGATTGATAAGTAATTAATCACCTTCATTGTTAAACAAAAACCAAAAAAAAAAGTGTCACTGTGAAAAATCTTTCTTAGACAGTTCATTTAGAATTTAAAATCTCTGCACACAATTATTCTGTCAAATTAGTATACACAAAAGGATAATAGAAATAAAATGGATATTTTTGAATATCAAGAAGAGATTTTATGTGAATATTTTAGTTAAATATACTTGCCTGATACATTTACATTAAAGAATACGTTCCGCGTATTAGAATACACTCACAAACACCCGGGTGATCCGGAATTTAAAATACCGTATCCGCTTCCGGGTGTAAACCCCACAAATTAACCTAAGTAGAAATCACCAGGAAAGAATTAGTTTTAATTTTTGCGTTGAATTGAACAGATGCTCTCATTCAATTCTTAAAATTAGTAATTGTTTATAACTTCGTCGATATTCATTCGACTTTTGGGCTGTGTCTGTTGTTATTTCCTATTTATATATCGTCATTACGGATGGCGACGACGACAGGCATGATTCTGACAGCAGAGAGGCGCCGGAATTTTCTTTTTTGACCGCCGATACTGCAGGTGGCAAACTCAAGAAATCTGGTAGTAAGTCCAGTGCTAGAACTTCCAGTTTGGATAAAGTAAGTAAAAAGAAACTTACATCAAAGAAAGATGCATTACAGGCAGTCTATGATGAGAAATTGACTAAAATGGAAAATAACTTTAATGTGAAGTTGGATAGACTTTTTCAGTTATTTACCAATTCTGTTGACAATGATCAGAGTAGGGAAAGTTTTGCTTTGCCCGTATCTGATGGTCACAGTGTGGAAAACCTCCCATCTGGGGAGCGTAGACCACCACTTGTCAGTCTGGAACCAAACTTGGACCAAGATTTTGGGTCTCCACATGTTTCTAGAAACAAAGATCTAGATGTACGTTCAGAAATATTCATCAGTATAGGCGATAGAGAACGTAATGAATTAGACATTCATTCAGATGTAGATGATTATAGTGTGTCTGGAAACAGTCCAGTTAAAGGTAACACTAATCAAATGTCAAAAGGTGAAAGATTTTTGAAACATGTAAATGTACGTAATGAACAGGTACAGGTACAAGATCTTGAACAAGTTAAGTCTGAGAGGCAGACAACATCTATATTTAACTTATTCACATAAAATTGAATAGCTGTAAAAACAAACAGCAATTATTCAGATTAAAATGTCCGGGGGGAATGCCACTGTGACATGTATTTTTATCTAAGTAGCATAATATTGCTAATATTTAGACATTATACATACATTATTTGTACTATAAATTATTTTCAATATTGTGACAAGCACACTTTTTGATATTTTAAATGTAAATAAACATGTTTATGATTTATGTATAATATCTTTATTAATATTATGTTTAATTTAAATGACTTCATTTCTGAGATGTCAAAATACCCCTTGATTTATTGGCAGGTTAATAGGAACCAATTCCCCCTCCTTTCAATATGATGATCTTCTGATCATAGAACTTCCATGTTCTGATCAAGCAATATCTGCCGGCAACGCTTAAACTATGCTTACGTGAATATTTTACACATGCATTATTTATACATGTATAATATTGTTAAAAAATACCATGACCAAATGTAGTGTGTAATTTAATTAATTACTTTAGTAAAGTAATTGTAATTTAATTAATTACATTTCAAAAACAGTGTAATGTGTAATTAATATCTGATCATTTTTTCAATGTAATGTGTAATTTAATTAATTGCATTCCAATGTAATTGACCCCAAGTCTGATTTATATACTATAATATCTCCATACCTTATATATCATGTACTGTATTACGACGCTAGATTAAAACTGACGAGGAAAGGTTACACCCAGCCACCGGAAGCTTTATTTCTTTTTGTGAATCCCAGGTGGTCGTGTGGTCTAGCGCACCGGATACAATGCAGGCGATTTGGTGTCACGATATTTCAGTTGCATGGGTTCAAATCCCGGCGAGGGAAGAACAAAACATTTGCGAAAGCAAATTAACAGATCTAGCATTGTTGGGTAGATGTTTAGACGAGTTGTAATTACGATATTTATATATGTATGTCTTATATAAATGTATATATGACATTTCATCTGGGTGTTTAATAAAGGCAACAGTGGCATACCGCTGTTTGAAGTGCTGAAAAAGTTAACCAATTCAATCCATAAGAGAAACGCAATAGTGTCAAGGGGAAATTTTCCGTCTCATACAACCTTGAGGAACTTAACGATGGAGTCAGCACAATTGTTTTGATTAAGAACTGTAAGAACTGCAGAAGCAAGTGCTTTTATTTCTTTCAGTTTGACATATTTTGGGGAATTCTTTATTTCATTTTCAATTTCATGTAATATGTAAGTAAGTAAGTAAGTAAGTAAATTATTTATTATAGTGACATGTGTTTTTCACAAAATATTATATAATACAGTATAATATATATGTCGTTTTGAAGTTGATCTGCATACAGTCGTATGCCTGGCCCTGTTGGTCCTCTATCGTGACCTTTGCTCAAGTCTACTGGCGGTTTTGTTGAAATTTCTTCAGTAATTGACATTGGGTGAAACTTTATATTTTTCCAGGCGTTTTTTTTGAAGACAAATGAGGATTTGCATGGTTTTTTTATGGATGGCGATTTAGTGGGCGATCTGGTCGGCTGGTCAACATCAGGTTGTATTCGCGAGAGTTTCCGCCTGCACAAGTTAAAGTTTGAATTGCGTCTTGTCATGACCATTAGTTTTATCTAAAAAATAGGAAATTTGATCTAGTTACATGTTGAATTACAAAATTATGTGCTAATAATAGTATATGATGTGTCCCCGACATCCTTCGATATTCTATGTGTTGCCGACATCCTTTTTCCATTTAAAAAAAAATAAGACGTTTGTCGACCATAATGACGCATATTTGTGAGTAACAAGTATTTCCCGAGTACAATAAAGAATTCGGACATGTTCATTTGTTGATAAAGTAGGCGGTTCTTGATAATCAAGATGTTGTTATGAAAAAAATTGCGGATATCCTGCATGTTTGACCTAATTCCTAAAACTGGTATCGAAGTGTTTGTAAAATTGAGATAACCAATAATATTGAGCGATGACTCATTTTTTTCCCTACTTTATATAGTCTTTAGTGGAGTATTTTGTATAATCGTACCCCTCATATAACTTGCATAATAAGTTAAATTCTTACCTTGAAACGACAAGATGGTGGTCCAATTTCAATCACCGACACCCTGCGTGATGACGTAGATTCCTCCCCTTGGATTGGTACATAACCAGATCGATAGTGTTGATTTGGAAATATCTGATAATGCATGAAATTATTTTCATTCACCATAATTGGATTTAAAGAAGTCAAAATGAGTATTAACAAAAATAACATTAGTTTTTAATTGATAAATATTTACAGTTACTCTTACTCTTTGAATTTAATTCTATGGTAGAGTATGCCGCTATTGTAACAGAAAGTGAACCAAACAGATCTTAAATGAACTACATGTTAAGTGAACTAACAATTAGCTTAGCATATATTATCTGTAATTTGTGGTAACGAATTAAAATCATTAAAACGAATAGTATAATGGGTTATAATGGATTATTTAAGTGATATTTTTTTTTTCATAGTTTGGGATTTCAGATTAATATTCATTGTAATATATCTTTATCTCATCTGACTCACAGGGTTGAGTAAGCACTGTCCCATGTAAGGGGAAGGTTGAGATCACGGTAAAATGTTTAACTGAATTACAGAGCTTCTGACTTAGGACAGGCACATGCATACAGGATGTGGCGGGATTGACTATGTTAGCGGGATACCACCAACCCTAAACTAAAACAGTGCTCACTTAACCCTGTCTGTGGATCATATATATGAGCTGAAAATCTGTGATAATGAATTTCAATCTGAAATCACTAATAATTAAAAAAAACAAAACATATTGGAACTAATTCTAAAAATTTGTTATCACGACATAATCCGTTAGAACCAATTGTACAATTCGTTATAACGATTTAAATTCGTTATCACAAATTACAGAAAATTGTGATAACGAATTACAAACCTGTTATAACGATTTCCACCATTCGTTATCACAAATCTAATTTGTAATAACGAATTTTACAATTTCAAATGAATTTGTGATAATGATTTAATTCGTGATTTCGAATTCAAATTATATTTTTGAAAGGTCCTTAACGGGCTTCTGTAGATGTCTCATTAAATTTTGTAGGATTTAAAATAAGTTATTATTAGTTAACATATCCGACCAGAAAAGAAGACTTTTGTTATTAGTTTAATTGCGTAGCGTTAAATTTGACTTGTTTCTAATTTTAATATTGGTAAAATTTCTCAAACAGAAGAATTTAAAACTGGTAAAGATAATAATATTTGAATTATGTAAATTAGTGACATTTCAACAGAATCAAAGGATTATACTGAATATTTAAAAGAATAGGATAACTAGTGTGCAATTAGTATAGTTACGGCTTTGTGGGCTAATTTCATTAGGTCACGTACACATTTGGTGTTTATATGTTGTTTCTTTTAAATATGCATAGTCGAATACAATTGTATGAATTGTAAGGGTTTACAATATTTACTGAGAATAATTCGTCAGGTGTTAAAAGTACTTTTATCTGATTATTTCACAATTTAGACATTGTAAAAAATAGTCGATTGAGTAAGTTAGAAAAAGTTATTTCAAGTTTGAATCGTCCATGCTTCTGTTACCTACAACGCTAGCTGGAAAGCAGAATTGAGTATACACAATATAGTTGAACCTAAAAAGATCATTGATACTTTGAAAAGGAACCTTGAAAAATGTGTATTCATTAATTATTTCCAAAAGTTCATTATGATGATTTATATTTCGAACCTCTGTTAGCAAGGTAGAAACTCTGGAAACCATTATATAAATACTTTGCAACTTTACTTTCATTTTCCATACTTTGAAAGATCAGGTTAGTTATATTTAATCTGTTGATTATCATGTAACCAGTGTTAATTAGTTGAAAATGATGTCCGGATATCTAAGGATAAATATTTGTTAATAATTTACTTGCTATAATTCAAATTTTTAAAGTTAATGACTATATAACATACTGCCAACATTGACTTTTACTTTTAAATACATGAGAATCTCATGAGCAACATTTTTCTGGTGATTCTGTTTTAGAAATAAATAGTCCTATTAGAGAGCTTTAAATTGATAATTTTGCGACTGTAAATGTAGAAGGCACCACCGATTTTTTTTTTAAATCAACAATTGCGATACTTAACTTAATTTGTTTAAATAAATCTCTGGGTTAAGTGATATTGTAAGATATTTTTGATTTTTTTTTATCAATAAGGTAGACAATTTAAAAACATAAATTATTATGAAGACAAATTGACAATGCTGATTTGATTTATACATGTTATATATAATAAATTGTTATAAATATTCTATAAGAAATACAATTTATAAAGATACATACATTTTTGTGTTAAAAGTTTATCCTACATTTGATATGTAATAATCTATTTTAGACGTATGTTTTTATCTTGAGTGTATGATCTCATACAACAAATTGTTTAAACCTCTCCCACTTTGTATTTAACCCAATTGATTCCCAATTTCTATTTGTATTGTTAACTGTTAAAATCGTTTATTGATTCTAAGTGCATTATAGGCGTAATATTGAATTCGGTCAAGGTATTTTTATATACGCATATACCATGACACGCTAAATATCAAATACAACGAAACGAAATACGAATACCAAATAGTTCCGAGAAAAAAGAAGGCATACATTATTTGTCGACTATAAATTTTATTTTGTAATAAAAATATGATACACCCCAACTCTAAAAGCGGAATATTTTGTTGTATTCTCTCATATCTGATTACGCTAAAATGTATCACTACACGGACGATAGTTCGACGGAAACTTTCATTGAAAGGTAAATTTTTAACTAATATATGATTTGTCATGTTATATAAAATACGTATATTTCATTAAATTTCTTATTTTTATATAACAGTTAGGAATTGTAATGTGAAAAAATTCAGCGAAACAATACATAAATAGCACTATAATCCAATCTCGATTCCATTGTTAATGATTATATTCAATACAAATGCTCATGATTGAATGTCAATTGTTTTCAGTATTTATATGTTTTTGTCAAATGTAATGGAAACTCAAAATATGTAAATTACCTTAGCCATGCGTCTAAAACTCCACAAATTTACAACCCGGGTAAAATAATAAAAAAAAAGGTTTAAACGTAATGATCAAACAACTCACCTTTGATTGTGATGCTATTAACATCCTTTTGACATCTTGCAGTTATCATGTTTACCAAATTTACAAAAAATAAAGTCCTGAATAACGGAAAGATTTCACATTACTATCACACTAAATTGTAAAAATTATAAATTTAAAGCGGACCAACGCCATCATAGGAATATCTTATACTGAATAAAATTGCAAAAATAATTTACCTTACTGGTACCCGTATTGCACCCCCAACTGTAGTGGGTTTTTTTTTCTCTCAATCTAATAAAGTATTGATTGTAATGTCAGACGAGTCGGTAACAAGATAACAAACGATTTAAATGTGTCACGATCCACTTAGTTTGTTTAAATGTAGGAGTTCTCTGTATTCTATGTTTTATATTTAGCACACTGTAATGGTTTGGTCCTATTTATTTTATATTAGAATATAAACAACAACTAACTTATATTAATCAATACTGCGTATACTGGAAATTAAAGGTTTAAATATTGACAGGAAGAAGGATACACTATGCATTCGATGCAACAATTTTTTTTAAAACAATTTATTTTGCGTTTTTTTTTGTATTGTTTTTTTTTCCCTTCAAGTCGAGATTTATTACATATGGCAGTGTGCATTATTCTCAATACAATTCTAGACAACTGGAAAGTCGTTGAATGCCAGACAGGACCGCAAATACTAGTACATGTACCTAATGAGTTGGCAAATGTATATTCCATCTGGTGAAGTTGGTATATTGCTACCATGACGGGAGATATTGATAATTTCATTTGTCATCGATTCTGATACTTGTGTCAAATTCGTGGTGTTAATCTAAACTTTAGGCAGATGAAACTGTTTTTTCTTAAATTGACAGATCTGGAGGGAATATTTAAGGAACCCAATCATAAAAAATGAATTGTTAATGGAAAGAACATCATCAATATACCTGAATGTGAAATAAAATGATCCAGATTCTTTGATTCTCGTTTTTTATAAATGTCTAAAGACTCAGACTTATCTGAAAATATGAAGTGTCGATCCACTGCCAATAATTTGTTGAAAAAAACTACTATTAGATTCTACAAATGGGTTGTAAACAAAAATTAAAAAATGGAAAACAATACGTTTAATAAGGTATTGCGTCCAAAGCGCTTTTCTTGATTTACTTTCATCAGAAACGCTCAAAGCTAAACATTTAAAAATCCAAAGATGTACAAGTACCGAAAATCGTTGAAGAGCTATGCGTCAAAAATACCTAAAATAAATAGCCAAATTCTTCTAAAGCCAACTTTGCCTGAAGGAGTTGAAACCTTAGTTTCATAAAAATTTCAAAATTTATAAACAGAAAATTTTAGTAAAGTTTGTCAAATCATGTCAATACCAAAGCACTGACTATCGACCTGATGATACCCTCGGGGACTAATAGTCTAGCAGCAGAGGTATCGACCCAAAGATGATAAAAATGGAGAACAACACGTTTAAAATGTTTTGCGTCGGAAACGCTTTTATGTTCCATCATCAGAAACGCTCAAAGCCAAACATTTGAAATCTGAAGATGTATAACATGTATACCTACCAAAAATCACGGAGGAGTTATATGTCAACAATACCTAATATAAATAACCAAATTCATTTAAAGCCAACTTTGCCTGACGGAGTTGAAACCTTAGTTTCATTATAATTTCAAAATTTATAAACGGACAATTTGAGTAAAGTTTCTTAAATCATTTCAATACCGAAGCACTGACTACTGACATGTCTTAAATCAGGAATATTTTCATGAATCACACGTCACAATCAAACCTTAATTTTATCATAACTTGTTGGTAAATATTAGAGAAAAATCAATCCCTCCCTATTACCTTTTTATGTCAAAAATATGTATCTATAGCGTCCACAGTATTATTTTCATATACATTTCTAAAGTGTACTTATTTAGCCAAAGAACAGTTATTTGATTATCCAAATTATAGAAAAAGGATAATGATAAATCAGCATTGGGGAAAATCATCTGTGTTTTGGTTCTGTGATCGGCTTTCACAATTAGTAGATCAGTTTATAGTAGACAAAAAAGTAAATGATGCTGCACCGTAGACACATGATCAGTTTGCTGACATTATTATAGTCATACATAAGTTGCATTTGAAAGTAGACGCTTTCTGCAAAAGTCAGTAATCCCATGGAACTGACATGTGAGCCCCTTCTAACCGACCTCCTCATATTTTCATATAACTTGTTTAAGTCAGAGTTCCTTCGGACACTTTTCAAGATAAGATATTAGAAGCAACACACTTTAATGTAATTCCGATATATGCATGATGTTCTTTTATTATAAATTCATATTTTATTAATTGGTTTATATTTCAATAACATTAAAATTAGAAATTACAGAACAGACAGACACGGTTTTATTAATTTTAGATTTGTACCTCGAATTTTACAGAAGCTGTAAATCACAGTACCAGAATCTCTGACAAACGAGACGATGGTAATTTCGAAATTGATTTTGAAGCAAAATATCAACCTCACCTGAACACAAGATTTATTTTCCCTACTTATTCGGTGTCCAAGAGGTGCTACTTATGCACCACACTGTGTGTGTAGAAAGTTGATGAACCAACAATTTGTCTTGCCCTTTTTATAGTTAAAAAAAAAATGTTGGACGATACCAAGACCTTGTCGATAAAAATTTATTATCATCTTCAAAACTTATACATGATGGTCTTGTAGTATATATTATATGTGCCGACATTGCTTATAATATTTATTACGTGTGTTTGAGATTTTTCATATTTGTACTTGTAAACTTAAAACCTTTAATGTTGAATCCAGTTTTTGGTAATATCCTTTTGTCAATGATAGATATTTTGACATCCAGGCATTGTTTTATTGTGCTACGACATGATAAATAGCATCCAGCAAGAATATATGACGTTCGTGATGATTTCAACTTTCAAATTGATAACTTCTCATATCTTTGTTAGTATCTACCCTCTGCATAATTGTATGACCTTTACATTATGCATGTTACGCTCATGCATATTGTCTATAAGAATGATATCATCTTAAAGGTTTTGATTATTAAACACAACATGCTCAAACGAGTACTCGTCTTAAACGACTGAATGAATACTTCAAGTTCAGATTGGTTAACCTATACCATATGGTTGTGTCTCAATTATGCATTCGTTTGACGTGTTTGCGCCTGTGATATTTCAATTTGATAAAGAATTTCGCATGTTGAATTGTCCTCGGGTTTCGGTTTTTTGTTATTTTTACTTTTGACCGAGTATTAATTTTATTGAAAATGTACAAGCCAGTCAATCACTTCCTTATAAAAACCTGGCCGATTATTATTATGTCAACCGGATTGGATATTATGGATGTAAACAGTACAAATTAAAACTCGCTAGGCATCTTTGTATAAGTTTTCTTTTTTCAATATTGGGTATGTCTATTATATCTTATATCCTATGTTGCTTTCACACATCTAGTAAAATAAACTTTCTGTTAAGGCTTAAAATCAATCATAAGGTGTTCCTTGTTCTGTCTGAATGTTTAAGATGCATGTTGTTAAACTTGAAAAAATTGCCATATTAGGTACAAAGTCAGTATACTTTGCTATATCTCATTTTAGATGATGAATCTCATCACTCTATTTGTTTTTGTAAGTATATGCTTTAAACTATATATGCATACAACGCCATTAAAAAAATTCGTTCTTTTGCAATCATAACACCTAATTTTTTTTATATTTACATAACAAACAATACGGTTTAAATTGGCTCACTTTCAAATTTCATTTGTGCTGCACAACACCAAAACAAATGTTATATTCCAATTACTTGGATGTTAACTTGTGTAGGGTGTATCTTCTACAGTGATAACAAAACTGAGAATCTTGATTTCCTGTCGAGTTTTAAGATAGTATAGAAATAGAATACAAATAGAAATTGGGAATGTTTCAAAGAGAAATCAATTCAATCAAAGAACAAAAAAGAGTGCAAAGCGAAACGAGAATCTGCATTCACGCGCGAAAATCCTTCAACTTAAATTGGGTTTCAACTTGACACTCAGCAATAACGTATACTTATGTTTTCAATTTCTCTTTACATTAATACTATTGTAAAATGCTGTATAAGAATAAGAAGATATGGTATGATTGAAAATGCGACAAGAGTCCATATGACACACAATTGCAACAATCGCTCAATTTAATGCATTAAACAATGAAAAACAGAGATCGCAAGCCAGAGACAGCTTTCAAAGGCCTTGCAATAACAAATTTAAAACAATTCAAATGAGAAAATAACGGCCGAATGTATAAACTTAATAATGAACTAAAAACATTGTATTATACTACAAAAAAGGCAGCCACTGCATTACAGGTATCTGGCTTGACACATACACATAAAAGATGTGGTGGGGTTAATCTAGATTGTTGGCACCAAACCCTCGTCATATGCCAAGACAGTATTTCGACAGTACAACATGAGAACAAAGATAACAATAATTGCATTATTTAAGGTCCTTCCTTAAGCTCACCTGGCCCTCAGGGCCGGTGAGCTTTTTCTCATCACTTGGCGTCCGGCGTCCGTCGGACGTCGTCATAAACTTTTACAAAAATCTTCTGTTCTGAAATACTAAACCAAATTAAACCAAACTTTGCCACACTCATCATCGGGGTATTTTGTTAAAAAAAATGTCTGATGATCCCGCCCGCAAACCAAGATGGCAGACATGGCTAAAAATAGTACATAGGGTAAAAAGCAGTTTTTGGCACAAACCTCTGAAACCAAAGCATTTAGAGCAAATCTGCTGTGAATAAAATTCTTCATTAAGTCAAGATATATCTGCTCTATAATTTGTAGACCAATCGGGCAAGTTGTTTTTGTGTTGCTGCCCCTGAATTGGCAATTTTAAGAAAACTTTGCAGCTTTTGGTTATTACCTGAATATTATCATAGATAGAAATAAACTGTAAACAACAATAATTTAAAGGAAAGTAAGAGCTACAAATAAGTCAACATGTTCAAAGTGGTCAATTGACCTTTTTAAGAGTTATTGTCCTTTTAGTCAATTTTCATAAATTTTGTAAATTTTTGTAAATTTTACAAAATATTTTCCACTGTCACTTCTGGGTCAAGTTCATTATAGGTAGAGATAATTGTAAGCAGCAACATTGGTCAGTAAAGTAAGATTTACAAACGCATCACCAACACCAAAACCGAATTTTGTCAAGAATCCTTCTGTGTCCTTTGCTAAATATACAGAGACGAAAGTAAGTGACACAGGCTCTTTAGACACTCTAGTTTAGGCTCGTGTATTTTCTTGACTTCTAAATATTAAATTTTTAGTGTTCTTAATGAAGTTCAATCCCTAAAAGGCTTTTGAAATGTTGAATACAGGTTTATTTGCGTTTGTGTTAAAACCGTCATGTATTTCTATATCTTGCTGTAAACAGTTATTTGCGAATTTTGAATTCTTCCATTATTCCTCAGAATAAATGTGCTGGTTTCAGTGTTCCAAGAATGCATTCGATCTTTTCTCGAATCTCGTGTTACTTCGAATGTTGACACTAACTACATTCAATACTATCCATTGTTTATTTTTCTTATCAGTTACAATGAAGCATACTTTACTTTAATGTAAATGTGAAGCTTTATATCAACATATTTTGTTTTTTTCTGCATAAGATAGAACAAGCAGTTATTTTTATTGGACAAAAAACAGTTTGATTAATGTATTATGGTTTAACAGGTGTTCATAAGGATTAGAATACAATAAAACTATTATTTTGTTATTCCACGCGATGCTGAGACGAAATTGTGAACAGGTTTTAATCTAATAAATGTTCTTTTTATGCTTCACCTAATATTTGTACATGTTGAAACAAACTCTACCAGATTTTTTGCCGTACAGCAGCGTATGATAAGAACTGTCCTGTATCATTAGAAAGGTCCATGCGAAGTAAAACAGTATGTGCAGATTATCGCAATTACACATGTTTATTTGATGAAACCAGACATTCTTTTATGGAGAGCTGTATTGTAAAAAACGACTTTCAAAGACCAGGTAGGAACAACTCAGTTGTAGAAGGGTTTATTCAGTATATACATTGATACCTTATTTAGTATATGTATGTGTGATTATAAAGTACAAACTGAAGTATTGTAACAATATGTTGATAATGTAGCTTGGATAGTTGACCAAAAACAAATTCAAATTTTTATCATTAAAATGGCATTTATAAAAAGCTAGCCAGATTAATAAAACAAAAGAATATTAAGATACATGTTAAAGTAATGTTTCCTCAAATTTCATCTCAAACACATTTGAACTGTGAAAGCTAACAGTGTAAACATGGGAAATCATTATTGAGAACAATCCAAGTGAAAAACAAGTAATAACATACTATGTAAACGTTGTCCTAAGTGAACAGTACCTTCGAGTTCTCGGTTTACTGTGACTTTTGTTTGCAACACCACACTGCAGCAAGGCATTTAGTTTTTATTTTATTTTTTAACTTTTTTTACGTTCTAAAATTAGATATATTACAGAATAAATTGTGCTTATAATTATTGCATATTGGTATAAAATTGATATTACAATTTAAGGGGGTTCGCGGGTCTAAATAATTTTATTTTTATTTAATATAAGATTTCGCTAATTTTTTTCTATAACTTAACTATATCTTATTTCTAATAAAAAAATAAAATAAAAAAGAGGGGTCACCGATCATTTATGCTCACAATCTTCTTTCGAAAGAAACATACATTTTTGTAAAGGTACTTTTTTTCTGTTGAACTAATAAGAGAAAAAGAGGTAATATCGAAATAAAAAAAGAACCTAATTACAGAAATCGCTTAAATTTTACAATTATTTAGTTTATGTATAGCTTATTTGAAACTAATAATAAACAATATAGGTCACTGATGATTAAAAAAAAGATATTTAAATTTTAATGCCAAAAAAACATTTTTGCACCAAAGGGAGATAATTTCGAGCTTTTTCAATAATATCTACATTTTAAAAGTCAGCTGGGGCCAACACGAATTGATTTTTTGGAATGATTTTTGTGCCATATGATAAAGTAACAACTATTAAAGGTAACTGATAAAATTTGTAACATAAATTAAGTGTTTATTTTTTTTCTGAAAAACTTATACCCGCGAGCCTCCGTAATAGTATGTTGGTGTTTTAGCTGACCGTCCGATTGTTTTCCACAGTTTTTGATAATTTATTTAAAAGCTATTGTTACAAAACACTTATCATCAATTTAAAGCATTTTTATAATTAGTTATCTTTATAATATTCCTTATTATTGTTTTATTATTTCACTTGGAATAAATATACAATGGATATACTAGTATATGAAGTCGGTTTAGTTTGCAAATGTATTGCGATGTCGTTTTCAGTTTCTGTAAGTTTGTATTGTTTATTGACATGTGTGTGTTTAATTTAGGTCGTCAGTCAATGGCCACAGCCACACTGTTTTGAAGATGCTTCTATCTTTGGTTTTTTTATTTGTTTTCATGACGAAAACCGAAAAGATCCACTATAAGAAGCCTTTTCCATTGTCTTGATCATTATGCAAATTCTCGTTTTGTATAAACCCGCTATGTGGGTTATTAAGTGTGCACCACATTTTTAAAGTTATTTCATGTATTTCTTAAAAGACAGACAACAATATAACAGTCATGACTTAAAATATTAAACAATTATCCTGTTGCATTGTATCAAACAAGTTTTATTACATATATATAAATTTTAAATTGATAAGTTTACCGGTATTAACTTCCCTAATGAGTCTTCATAACATAAACAGATTCTGCATTTCTATTCAATTAATATACAATCGATTGTTAATAAGAAATCTAGAAGCAATACAGGTTGTTTGACGTATTTTGTTGTTAATCTTATTTTTAATAACCTTTATTTAGGCTACAGAGTAACTCTGCGAACAAACATAAACGCCAAGGCTTGCGAAGATGATCTATATCAGCCCTTCATTTTCTACACAAACACCTCCAGCGATTGTGAGTTGCAGCGGTTGTTTTGTAGTGATATTGGCCAAATTGTTTCAAGTAATGGGACAATTAAAACTGACAGACAATGTCGATGCAATTATGCCCAGGGCTTTACGTATGTCACCAAACCAAGAAATATATGCTCCTGCAAACCCTCAGTGGAAGATTGTTCCTGCTATCGCAAAAAATGTCTCAGGAACTATATTCTTTCACCTGGTTTGTATTTAATCCTAACTTTACAACGTTTATCAAATAAATTACGTAGTGTTGGTACATGTAGCTTGCTTTTTTGATCTATCTTATTTCTTACATTTCTTTCTATAATGCATCTCTTTTTTGCATGCACAGCACTCTCCTGTTCTTAGGATAAAAATTGCTACTTATTGAAAATGAATAAAAGAACATTTTGCTAAAAATGTTCTGCCTAATTATATAAATTATTTATGTTTAACTTCCTGTTAAAATACCCGTAATGAGAAGCAATTCTGAATAATAATTATTATATAAAGGATACATATCTTACAAATATCTGTCATTGCAAAAATATTTAAATTATTTTGTTATCTTGTAGATTACAAATGCATCGACCAATTTACTTGGTCCGGAAAATTTCTTTGTTCGTCAATTTCAGATTTACGGTAAGACAGAATTGCAAAATGTGTTCTAACATGTAGGTGATAGTTTTAGATATGGAGTTATGAAAGATAAGATAATACATGTGTTTCTGTATACCATTGTATCAACATAGGTTCTTCAGAATAATGTATATATATATATATAAGAAATGAGATATTTTTCATTAGTTTGACTTTCTTTTCATTTAACAAGAATTTTTTTTTATATATAAATTTAAAATAAATCATTTTCCACTTTCTTAAAACAAAAACACTTTTCTGACTGATTCTTGTTTTTTCGTGAAAAACAATATTGTTTCTTTTCATTAACCAGAATGTCCATATTGTATTCCTGATTTTGTTGCTCTTAAGTGTTTATGTATAGTGTACTGTAGACCTTGTTTTGTTGTCTATCGATTGTTTGGCATTGTTTGTAATTGACTCATGACTTTGTATTACTCTCCGAGTATTTAAAGCATCATTTTAAACTTGATCGTCCATTCATTTCTAATTATTTCAGAAATCCTATTATTTTTTCAAGAAATATAATTCGTATAAGAAGAGAACACGAAGGCAAGTATATGATTGAAGAATACATTTGTGTACTGTCTTTAATTAAAAATCCGAATCTATTTATATCGTTCTTATTGTTATATAATACTCGCGTTGATAGGTCAACAAACATAGTCAAGTAATGATAACTTATAAATACTTCTGCGGTCAATAATTATAAGAAGTGTGGTATGAGTTCAAAGGAAACAACTTTTTATCTTAGTCACAACTTTTAAAAAATAACCATTATAGGTAATTAAAAAAACGGCCTCCAAACAAAGCCTTGAGTCTCACCGAACAGTGAGCTATAAATGGACCGAAAAATAACTAGTGTAAAATCATTTGCAATAGGTCTTATCTATATACAAAACTAGAAACGCGTATGAACTACATCAACAAACGACAACCACTGAACATTGTTTAACGTCGATAATCGTGAACTGTATCAGTTTGAAGCTTTATAAGAATTGATGTCAATTCACTCTGAAATCTCATGTAGCAAGGTTAACTATAGTTTCATATTGTAATCATGTCTTTGAAGTTTATTATTTATTAAGTTGTCAGTCATCTGCAGCTGTTTGAAAGACTAAAGTAACAATCTAAAAACCAAGCAGCATGGACGTCTATGTCGTAACAATTTACAAAGCAATATTGAATAATTTGTTTGGAAAAAAGTTACAAAATGTTTCTCATCTTCAAATAAACGATGTTTCTTCTTTTTAAAGAAATTAACTGAATAACTGAATGCCCACGCTCATACGATCTTAATTGCTCCTCCCATAAACTGAATAATTCACTTCCATACTTAACATTGGCATTCACTGATCATGCAGAATCGGACCTCAGGCGGGAAATATAGAGTCTTTACCTATAATGTAAAATAATGCCCTAGATCCCATACGAATAATCCCAAGAAAAACAATTCCTATACAATAGAGATTACTTTATCCTTTATGAATATCTGATTATTAATCTTTCCAATAAACCAATTGGTTTTTTTTCTACAATTATTTTTTTTTGTATCTTAAATTATGTTTTCTGTAGTAGATACATTCTTAGGACAAAAATACTGAACTCCAAGGTGAATTTAAAGATAGATATACGGAAAAGCAGCAAAACAAAAACCTCGACGTAACATTTAATGTAACGACAGGAAAACATCTGTATTTTAGGTATCTCCTGTATTTTCTACATATGTAAATTCCTGTACCAAGTCAGGAATATGGCAGGTGTTATCCATTTGTTTGATCTTTTGATTTTGCCATTTAATAAGTGAAATTCCGTTCTTGAGTTTCCTCGGAGTTCAGTATTTTTGTGATTAGACTTTCTACGTACCCATTAACCATACAAATGGAAAATATATATTGTAGCATTGTACAATTGCTGATGTCACTTTATACACGCTAGAAATTTTTACATTTCAGGATTTTCAAGGGACATACCAGTAACTGCCCTAAGAGTTATTACACTTGCAGTTCTGTCATTGATATTTCCTATTATTGTCATTTTAATACATGACATCATTCCAGGTAATTTATATATTTTTTCGCTGTGTACGCTATATTTTCAACATGAATGACAATAACAAAGGAAAACAAAGTAAAGAAAAAAACGACTAAACTTATATTTTGCAAGGCCAGACGAGCGTTCCGTTTGCTACGACTTAGCATCTAAGCTCTCATAAAACAAAAAAAGACGTTAACAATACTGGAATTGAAGAGCACTGTTAACCAATTTTTCAAAAAGTTGTACCATACAGCTATGGGATGAAAAATTGTAAAATAAAATGTACTGCATGCACAGTCTTAAGCCCTTTCAACTTGGCGTGCGGAACTTTTGAGACGAATCGTCCAGCGCATTGGTATGGGCCTAGTAGTTG
Source organism: Mytilus edulis (assembly GCA_019925275.1). Classification (NCBI taxonomy): domain Eukaryota; kingdom Metazoa; phylum Mollusca; class Bivalvia; order Mytilida; family Mytilidae; genus Mytilus; species Mytilus edulis. Next base: position 75,023,140 of record CM034361.1, on the reverse strand, counting down.
TAAAGCATCGTATATTGTCTTACAAAGATTTGTGTACACTCGAATCAAACTTTTGGAAGTCCTATTCAAATATAAAGTTGAAATAAATTGACAAGCTTGCATGGATATAAGATTTATAGTAAACATATTAAAAAAAAATCTTGAATATCTAAATAAATAAAATAGTTCATTATACATATAGGTGTATAATTTCCAGGTATGGGGCGAATTACAAAAAGTGTTATTTGTGTGATTAAATATAGCCCTGATCAACATATTCAATATTGCCTCTGTAAGATCTACTGTTCACGACTTGTTGCTCTTTCAGTAACGGAAACTGCTCTTCAACTTCGTACTTTATTTGGCCTTTTTAACTTTTTTGGATTCGAGCGTCACTGATGAGTCTTTAGTAGACGAAACGCGGGTCTGGCGTATATACAAAATTTAGTCATGGTATATATGATGAGTTTATTTACACACTATTAAGTTGTTGCAGTGGAATAACGTATGAAATCTTAAAACAATGGTTATCATTTTTGTTGTTGTAACTGATGACCCAATGAAGGGTGATTATCATCGTGATGGTCCATGATGAGTTGAAAACGCCACAAAACACGTAAACTCCAACTACAAAACAAAACGGTTTGCTGTCAATACTCATTGATAAAGGAACAGTCATGACCGTTTCAGAATAAATCGCAATGATTTTTTTATTTTGAATCTATCTTTGTGAGAGAAAAAAATGCTGATCCAAACGAAGGACAAGTTATTTAAATATAACATGTATGATGGTACTGTTTATCATTGAAGAGCTTTTTTACACATAAAGATAATTACTTGTAACAGAAGTTCGATCATAAGGTTGACATCAACCTATATGAGTTAGTTTCTGGAGAAGATTATTGATTTGTAAAAACAAGCCAAAAGTGACAAAGTTATGTCGTGTCTGTCTAAAATGATCATTGAGTAACCTGCTGATGAACTATAACAACAAGTTAACTGGCATAGATTTATGTACAATCAACAAATCAAGAAAACGTCGTGTGATTTTTCGTCTTATATTGTCGATCGATTGGAGAGAAATTTATAATTAGTTGACTAAAAGGCCAGTGGCAAATTGAATACATGCTAAGGACGGGAACATGTTAATATGATATGAATATGAATCTTGTCTTTTTGATTTTAAATGAATGTTAAGGACTGAAATAGTCAAATTCTCAATAAACGCAGAGAACTCTGTTAAAAAGGACAAGTTATGCACACATTTATGAAAACAACATTTCTTGAAGCTTACTAATACTTGATAACTCATTATTAAAAGCAACACTGAGAAAATTATATTTTGATTACGTATTAATAAATGTAATACGTTTTTTTTTAGGAATACAGTTGTGTAGTGTAGACAATCTACAAAGAGTGTTTAAAAGAGGTAAACTTTCTGCATGACCATCTAGTTTTCTTGAAAAGAGTTTTCATATTTGGTTTATATGAATAGTAGCATGTATAACATGTATAACGTGTCACGCTTTTAAATCTATAAAAGATTGTCGAGCAAAATTATTTGAAAATGTTAAATCATCAATATCATGTGTAAATTCATAAGTTCAGCCTTAATTAGTAATGAAGTGTACTTCCAGTGTTTACGTAATTATAAACACAAAATATAAAAACTGGATTATTTTATGAAAAAAAACTATGATACGTATCGAAGAGCAGTCTCAGTTCTGTACAGTCGACTCTATGATATTAACACATTATAAAGATACAAAAACATCGTTTATTTGCAGCTACAGATTGTAAAGGTCATTAAATGATTATTTATCAACTTAATTATAACTAATCTATACAGGAAAAACTTGTTTTTCTGCGTCTTATAATATTTCGCTTCATTAAAATATTTTGCTTCAGATTGTTTAATATTCTTACCATTTTAATTTAAAAGCCTTTAACGAATTTAAACTTATTTGTTTGCATATATCATTCATAAATATCTGATACAGATTCATTTCTCCATTCAATCAATCAATCAATCAATCTGATAAAATTATGCATATTGTGTTAAAACTCAAAATCTATCAAAATGATATGAGAAAAGTATACACAACCCACCTATGAGGTAATATTTGATTTGCTTTTTGGTGTTTTGACGCCACTTTAAAGCACCGCATTTAGGCTACTCCATAGCAACCAGTTTATTATTCGTGGAAGAAGCCGGAGTGACCGGAGTAAACCACCGACCTTCGATAGTTAAACTGACAATCCTAGTCAATAAAGTTGGAGTCCAGTGCACCCACAAGAGCGGGGTTCGAACTCACAACCTTAATGTTGATTGGCTAGTGATTACAGTAAATTACAGTAGTAACTACCTAGACCAATCGGCCACCGAGGCCCCCTATGATGTGCGAATAAAGAGTTTCACAAACAAAAACATATATATATATATAAAAGCAATTAAGCAATAGATCATGAAGACTAAATGTGGCTATTCAGTGGATAAACAGTGTGACTAAGCAATAGAAATTCCCTCCCAAAACGAACATGTGACCAAAATTACAATCCAGGAAGATTAACAGTCTTACTTAAGAATTAGATAATTATATAAATCTTAGCAAAAGTGAAACACAAGTAAACTGGTCAGTGTAACAGTATCTGAACTAGAAAAAAAATATTTCAAATATTAACAATCTCGGATGTATGTCAGTTTAGTATTAACGTATTAGATTTTTTTAAATAATTCACAACGATCTTCAAAAATAGTTGTTCTGAAATAACATAGATATTTGAAAAAAAAAGAAAATAAAAAAACTTCTAGATTAAAGAGAGAGAGAGAGAGAGAGAGAGAGAGAGAGAGAGAGAGAGAGAGAGAGAGAGAGAGGAGAGAGAGAGAGAGAGAGAGAGAGAGAGAGAGAGAGAGAGAGAGAGAGAGAGAGAGAGAGCATTAGTTCACTAGTGATTAAGAATCAACGTACTCATATTGATGTTGTCCGTTTAAAAATGTCAAGAAAAATAGTTCCCTTAAGTAAGAAATAATCACATTGAAATCATTCTTTACTGCATTTTCAATATCTACCACAAAAACTGGTATCTACTCGTTTGTATGGTGGCCTATTTCTGCAATCGAGATAAATCTGAGTTGACATTATTTATCTCAAAAAGTTATCATAAATACGTTTGTTTGACGACTAATCAGGATTTAATCTTGACACGGCATGACACATTTTTACAATTCATCTAGATAATTGGTCAAGGTAATTATACAGTTACCGTGATTTGTTTATGTTAATGCCAATTTGTGACATCGACAAAAAGAATATTCGTGATTAAAGTCTTTAAAGATTAATGTATTCATCATATAATATAGACCGACTTTGACGCTTATCTTCGAGAACACTCGAAAATTTATCTTAACAATTCGCAATATTTTATCTTGTTACTCGCAATAACTGGCGATACGGTTAGTATCGTGATTTCTTGAGGTATAATCTCAAGTTTGCTAGAGAAATGGCGTCAAAGTTGAACTATTTGTTGAAACACATAACACTTCTAGTACGATAAGTATGTCAATACTACAAATCGGAATCGGCAACAGAAAAACACGATAACTGGATAATTATCTTCAGATAAAACAAAGTCTAGATAAACTATGAAAAGATTTCATGACTAGTCGAGATCAAATCCTTGTAAGACGTAAAAATATCTATTTTATGTTAACTTATCGAGATAATTTATGTCAACGAAAATTTATCTCGATGGCAGAAATAGATTTCCAAAGGTTTGTAACTTGTGTTGAAGTTTTGATAACGTTTTATTAGAACTATCTTGTGAAATGGTGAATGATATCTAATAAGATTATCATCGAGATAAACAAAATTGGCTTTCCTTCGCAAACATTAATCAAAAACTGTATCCCATATTACCGATTACTATAAAATGGAATATTCTGTTGTCTTGCAATTAGGTATAACATCCAAAGGCTCAATGATAAGGTGGAACTATTCCCACTTATCTAGATATAAACGTTAGTAAAATCTATCCATTTTACAAATGCATAAAACAAGACACAAATGAAGTGTTACGTTGTGTGGAAAATACAAGTCACTTAGAATGTGATTTATCAGATTAATTTATAAAATGGCGCAAGTGTTTTATCTTATTTCATGATATTTTTACACGGAAAATTAAAACAGAATATGTTTTCCCTTTTGTCTGTCTACTTCATTTCTGATTTAAAAAGAATCAGAATTAGAAATATTATGCATAATAACATCCACAACCTCCATCTCATATAACAATGTGGCTGTTTACCTGTACAAAATAAAAATAATAATTAATTTGGTGGTGTATAAAAACATAAGAAAGTTATCACAACTGTAAGATATTCACGACCTAGCACTTAAACAGCAACAATTGAAAATAGAAACAAACATAAAAAAAAAACGTATTTCAACATTTTTAATATAAAAAAGAAGATGTGGTATGATTGCCAATGAGACAATTTCCCATCAACTTTTCACAAGAGAGCAAATGACACAGATATTAACAACTATAGGTCACCGTAAAGTACACTCTCAAATGAATGTGAATCACAGCCATTGAAAAGTTCTGGTTATTTATTTGGCAGTCTTTTACATGCATGTGATAGAATTTAGCTTGTTTTAAAAGTGTTTTGAAAAGTAGTGCATTATTTATTTATTCTCTCTCACATAACGTCAATTAATTTAAAGTACCGATAAACTATGCAACATGGGATTTGATCGTTGTTGAAGGCCAAACAGTGACCTATAGTTGGTAATTTCTATTTCTTTATTTAGTATCTTCTAAAGTGTGGGTCATTGACAGTCATAGCACATTTTCTTATTTTTTATTGTATAAATACTTGTTTCGAAAAAAAAAACTCTGCGTAAACGACAGTTTTTGTTTGATATTTTAGTCGAGTAAACGCAGATTAATTCGACAAAATCTAAAACAAATATTGAAGATGAAAAATTGCAGAATGAAATTCGAATTTGGAACAATTAAGGCGGCACGATTACCATAAATTGAGTTAAAAGTGTTAACACACATTTTAATCGTGACAGTATATTTGTCCTTTTTGTGTGCCTGTTAGCAAATTTTCATTGAAAACACGGTATCGTCAGGATTGATTCTTCAGTTGAAAGAGAAACCTTTCCGAAAGAAAATAACTCAATAGAGAAATATAATACGTTGTTTTATAACTAAAACCATGTTTAAACAATACGTTATATTAATGATCATTAATATTCTCTCCAAGCAAAATAAAAACCAACAAAAAAAACCCAACAAAACATCACTTGTAAATGACAGTGTGAGGATGTTGTTATATAATTGTTTAACATATACTTTTTGTTTTGCATTATCAGTTTTCCAATTGTTTTGTAAATACTTGTAGGATATAGCTCAACGGATGCACAATGCGCCATTTCACAAAAAAACGTAGAAGATAGCATTATAACTCAAGCAAACATGGAAATACCAACGGAAGAAGGAAACAATAAAACCTTAAAATTGATAGGTAATATTTACATAATCATATTAATTAATTTCCTTATAAATGATAGCAAAATGTAGGTCGAGTGTCTGGTGCAATTTTGGATGATTGTAAACAAATCAGAAAAACAGTCGTTCTAGATCCTTAACGAAATATTTTGAGCGGGGAATGCAATTTCTGTTTAGACTCTTCATGTACAATGTATGCTGATCTTTTCATTTTGTAAATTTTTACAAATGCAAAATATAGCTGTCTTCCACTTTGCCATATAAAGGGAGATTGCTTTACAGGAATCGTGCAACATTTACTAATTGTGTTTTGTAGTAACAAAACGAGCTTTATGGACCCTTATGACCCCACTTTACAATATTTCTTTTTGTAAAGCATACAGACAGATCTTTCTTGTCATATTTTGCCTAACTATCATTGACTTTTATTTCTATTTCACAAAATTATTTTTTTTCTACATGTAAACCCTTTACAAATTACAAATATTGTTGAAAAGACATACTACATGTATAAACTACCTTCTGGAAAATTACCAAAAAAAACCCACTTGTCTTATACTAGTAGTTTAATCATTGATTATATTACTAAATGATGCATGATCATCATATAAAGAGCAGCAAATAATACATTAAAGTTTGTGATTTACCAAATCACATTTCCGATCGACTACCTCTTAACATCTGGGAACACATACTCATTAAATTTGGTTGTTCATAATATGTTTTAAAAATACCAATCAAGTACAAATATGTATAGTTTCCCGAAATTATTTAGTCGAAAATATTATATTTAGACCTGTTTATATATTCACACAGTACAGGTACAATTGTTTTATATGCATTACATTCGTATGTCGACAGTAAATGTCACTTCAGAGATGATTAGTGTCATTTTAATTTCGAATTTAAAACAAAATTATGAAGCGTAGACAAGTGAAAAATAATTTGCACGTTGAACATAATTCGAATGTATATATAGATATAAGAATGCACTTTTAAAGACCAGTAATATCATCTTTATTTGAGAGTTTGTCAATTGAATTTTTTTCAGTATTGTAGGTTGTATCAATTTTACTTGAAAACTGAAATAAAAAAATACTAAACAGAAAATAACACCAGAAAAAAAGAATTAGCAGTACATAATAAAAGAAAATAACATAAGGACTTACAACATCATTTGACCTCTTATAACAGTCATACGTTTTACATGTAAAATATTGTTTTTTTAGTTCTATATTATCTGTACTTTTCATTAATATAAACACAGTTCAATAAAAACATAGTTAAAGTCATGATAATATTTAAACTATATATTTTGAGATCAGGTAACAACAAAATCTTCATTGAGAGTAGACAAATGATCTGGTTTCCTTAGTTTTAAGCTGAACTAGTTTATATATTTGTTAAGGGGCCAGCTGAAGGACGCCTCCGGGTGCGGGAATTTCTCGCTGCATTGAAGACCTGTTGGTGACCTTCTGCTGTTGTCTGTTCTATGGTCGGGTTGTTGTCTCTTTCACACATTCCCCATTTCCATTCTCAATTTTATTGGTTTTAATTAAATACATGTATGATAAGGTATTTTGTATTTTGTGTATCTTTTATTTGTTACTAAAACCGAGTTATCACTACAAAATATTCCGTATTCAAGAATATTACAAATAACCAAAAGCATAAGAAAAGTAACTTAAGATATAATACTGAAAGAGGGACGAAAGATACCAGAGGGACAGTCAAACTCATAAATCGAAAATAAACTGATAACGCCATGGCTAAAAATGAAAAGGATAAACAGACAAACAATAGTACACATGACACAACATAGAAAACTAAAGAGTAAACAACACAAACCCCACCAAAAACTAGGGTGGCTGACTTACATACTTAAATAATGTTAGTTGAATCAATATGAATAACAAGGAAATTAAAAGAAATGTCTGTCGTAGGATTTATATAAAATCTATAGATATGATCATCACCGTTGAATCTTTTAAACACACGTATCAACCAATCGGTCAAAAACTCTTAACGAATCATATTTAGAGATTTCCTAATTTAAAAAAGGACGATACTGACATTAAGCCGTTAATAACCTATTGACAAATAGTGCATCAATTGGAACATTGTATACGAAGACATATACTCATTTATATCTGCATATAATTAGGATTCGTTGAAACTTTTATACGGCTTTCGTCTTTTGTCTCTCTTCTACATCTTCAATGATCTATTAAAATAAAGTTAAATCAACAATAACGTCAAGTATGTTAATTAGAATTCCATTGTCTTAATCTTTTATTTTTGGCGTATGAATGTTGTCTGTACACTTTATCGTAACATAATTTGCCCCTAGTCCTTTCAAAAGAGTTGCAGAGAATACTTCTTTACGTTTTTATCATACTGCACCTTTTTAATACTTTGTGTTAATAAAAAGGAAAAACACAATGCGTTCTGGTTACATGCAATAATACGAATGCTCATAAAACAGTTGATTCATTCTAAATGCAACACTATTGCCATCAGTAGATTTTATCAATGTTTTTTATTTTATAAATTGATAAAAACTTCAAAATCATAAGTATTATTATTAACTGAAATAAAAATAAGAGGAAGCACAATAAAATAGCAAGATGTTGTACTACTAGAATACCTTTCACAAAACAAATGTGTTATGCCGTATTAGTCGAGATATAATCAAAATTACCCCCATTATAATATTTATAGACGACTTCACTAGCATTTTCCGTAATATAAATTAAACTGAAATAAATATAAGAGCAAATAATTAGAAGGATCATTTACATAAATCAGATAAAATGCTTCTGACCGAACTCTTATTTGTAAAGCACAACTACAATTTTGTGGTTGCATTTGCCACAAACGAACTGTTTCTGAAAAGAATATATTTTTTAATATATCTAGTAAGAAGTATTTTCACTGAATCAAACGAACAGATTTACATAATTATGATGTCCTGGTTTTTTTTTCTATTTCTGTCGTGAAGCTATGACGTTCTTATTTTTTTGAAATCAAAATTATCTCATTTTAAAGGAGAGGCGAAAGATACCAGAGTCTTAAAAAGAAATAGACAACAGACTAACAATAGTACACAATATAGAAATGATTACTGTCATTTGTAAAGTAACATTTGTCTCCCGTTTTAAATAAAAATTCATTTGATAATTGTTACATTTAGCTCAGTTTAAACTATGGTAAATATATATTTGTAGATCTAAATACTCCCTTAAAAACAGAACCAGAAGACGAAGCTTCATGTTTAGAATCTGGCGTTTATACAATGGCCAAAGAAAAAATAACTTCTTCAAATTGCATGCTATTGCGGGGGAAACCAGGATGTGGTAAAACGACTTTACTAAAGTTCATAACCTTGTATCTTCAAAACCACTGTGGATATAAAACGGTTATTTGTAACAAACCATCAGACATATTCAAGCATACATTTGAAGCAGAGAAAAGAGCATTCGTGTTTGATGACATATGTGGAAGATTTGTGTTCTCCTATGAAAAATTCCTTACATGGAAGCGACGGGAAAAACATATTTTAAGGCTTCTACAGTCTGAAAATGTAAAATTAATAATGTCATGCTCCTTTGTCATGTTTATGAATGCAACTGTGCAACAATTCAGCTTGTTTACTGATAATGCATTTGAATTGAAAGCACCTACCTTATTACTTCGAGATTTGCATACAACTGCAAAAGATTCGCAAGAACCTGGAGAATATTTACGTTTGTGTGATGAGTGCGCGTATTTACATGATCTACCAGATTATCATATAAGTAAGGTAAAACAACTCCGTGAATTAAATAGTTCAGCATTTTATAGTCTTTTAATATGCATACTTAAATCAGGATGCATTGAAGAAACTGTCTTGACTAGTGATGACCCTCGTTTATTCACTAAACTTAGTAGCAATGTATTAAATGCATTAAATGTTGATACTTCGCGAGGACAATTTTTAGATAATTTATATGTCTTAATGGACATATTCATATCGAGAGAAAAAGGTTCATTTTCTATTAAGCATACCACTGTTTTTGAGGTGCTAGCTCTCTTCTTTGGAAAAGAATTACAACAAATTTTCATTAAATATGCGGACCCAGAAATTATAACGCAACACTGTTGTCTTGAGACATGCCCTATCGCAGAAAATGATCGTTTCAGTATACTGATTACTAAAGAAAACGAAGAATTGTATTTCCAACGAATCAAAGAACTATTATTAAAGGGAAATGTCTGCGAAGTATTTTCTGCTCGCCAAATGAAGCTATCAATATATCAAGCGAAATTGGCATTTTTTTTTAAAAAGCTGGGAAAAGAAGTTGTTAAACAAATTTCGCGTTCAAAATGTAAAAGTGAAAGTGAAACTACCTTTACAATTGCACGGCGTTATGATTACAATACTCTATTACAAGTTTTCTTTGAATGCGACGATAGTATAAATCTTGAAAACTATCCTTACCTCGAATCAGCATGTAACACGAATAACTATTCTTTCGTAAAACTCCTAATACAAAGGGGTATAAACATCAACAAAAATACATCAGAAGGATACACAGCTTTACATATAGCAATAAAAAAGGGGTTTCTTCGGTTAATATTCCTTCTTGTAGCCAATAACGTTGACGTAGATTGTAGAGACAAACAAGGTAATACGCCGTTGATTGAAGCGTGCATAAAAGAAAACGAAACAATAATCTCTCTTCTCCTCGAAAATAATGCTAATATTAATAAGTCAAATTCCGAAGGAGAGACACCGCTAATGATAGCCGCAGGAAAAGGCACTAAGAGAATTGTCGATTTACTCATTGCTAATCAGGCTGATATAAATAAGGTTGATTTTGCAGGATTATCGTGCTTAATGCATTCAATCAAATCGATACCACGAAACCTGGAAATAGTTTTAACTCTTTTGAAAGCGGATGTAGATGTAAGTATATCTTCTGCAGACGGGAAAACTGCATTAATCATGGCTATAGAGGTAGAGGAAACAGATATCGTAAACATGCTTACTGATTACGCAACCGATACATCAGTTATGGAACATGCAAATTCATCTAGAAAAAAGAATAAAGCTATTATTATAAATAAATGTGACAACCGTAGAATCACTCCACTCATTCATGCGTGCGAATTCAGAAATGATAAGTTTGATGTCGTTGAATATTTACTGTCAAAGGGAGCAATCATTAATTGTTCTGACGAAAAAGATAGAACGCCACTTATTGTTGCATTAGAAAATGATGATGACGATCTGGTGGAATGTTTGGTTAAACATGGGGCAAACGTCAATTTCCCTGGGGAGAAAAGAACCACGCCTTTACATGAAATGTGCAAATCTGGTCAGTTCAATTATGTGTCGCTACTTATATCAAAAGGAAGTGAAATTGATATAGCTGATAGACACAGTATGACTCCTCTGATGCTCTCAAGTAAAGGGGGGTATGTTGATATAGCTGAATGTCTTGTTCAGAATAAGGCTAGTGTAGATAGTATCGACACTAATGGGACGACTGCCTTAATGTTGGCATGCATTGGCGGGTTCGACGAGATAATACAATTGCTAGTAGAAAATGGAGCTGATGTTAATAGAAGAGATATGAATGATTGGACGCCTCTTTTATCATACGCAAATTCGTCAAATGATAACCCTGAAATTGTCCGTTTTCTTATTGAGCATGGGGCTAATAAAAATGAGACGAAGAAAGATGGAGTCTCAAGTCTTATGATGGCTTCGTTTCGTGGACATCTCAAAATAGTTGAGTACTTGTTGAAAAATAGTATAGATGTGAATTATGCAGACAATTACGGGAAGACAGCCATATTTTCGGCTTGTTTGAGTGAAAACATGGACATAGTCAGTGTTTTATACGATAAAGGAGCTAGCACTTTGATATCTGACCATAATGGGGATACTCTTATGTCACTTGCTAAAAAGAACAAGTTATCTAAAATGATTGACTTTTTAACAGCATTTTCAGAGGCTTAGTACAGACTTAAAGTAAGGAACTTTTAGTTTTAATTTTTTCATAGATATTAATTATACCTTTGTGCTGCCTTTCAAACCTTTCGTCATGAGCGTCTCTGATGAAACTGTTTCGAGAAATACTTGTCCGCACAAAAAAAAAATAGTGATGTTTTTATTAATATTGTATTTATCTTGTGCCATAGATCAAATTCATTCGCTCAGTGTATATCTTATTAATCGATAACAGCCGTTTCAATTTCAATTTAATTTTTTTTAAATCAATTACTTCGTTTCCCTGCTTGAATCATTTAACTCTAGTCATTTCTGGACCTTTATACCTTGCTGCTTAGTGTGCGCTAATGCTCCGTGTTGACGGCATTTCTTTCACTTAAAACATTAAATACATGTAACACATTATGTCTTGAATGGAGATAAGTCTCAATAGCACTCATACAAAAATCTATTCAGTGATGTTTAATGAAGCAAATCGGAGAAATAGATACAAAACTATTTGATCAATGAACATTCATTCATTTTAGTGTAATGCGTATGCGTGTAGTTTGCAGTTTAGTAATAAATATTGCTACTTAAATCAATCACGTACGTGAAATTGACGTTAGACCTACATTTAGTACGACACCATCTCTGTCTTTTCTGTAGACATTTGATTTGATATTAATAAATTTGACAAGACGAATCTCAACATGTTATCTCATTTTTTATATATTGGCTGTACATAAGAATAAACTTTTTCATTTGAATCTTCGAAACTTTCCATAGTTAAAATTTAAAAAAAAGTGATGACATTCTAACTATTATAGCATCTTTACACTGATCTGCTATACCCCTAGCTCTCATATAAATATACCCTCGATCCATGTAAACTCATTTGAAATAATTGAAATTTTGTTCACCTTCATCAAAGCAAATAGTGTGGTTTAATGCTCATTCCTGAACTTAATTTGCGTGTTAAACATGTGCAGGTGTCCATCCACACACTGTATGCAATACTTTGTATTCTCGTTGTAAATACAATGTGATTGTTGTATGAAGAAATATTATTCCTGATATCAGTACACTTTATTGAATCGTTGTTATGTAGTGTTTTCCATTGTAGACTGAATTCTTAATTATGATCTTCACGAATTAATATGTAAATTCATGTCATATTTATGGGTAAGGATTATTAATTTGATGTTTAACCGAACGTATTCGTACTTGTCAATTGTATTCACCTGTATGTGTTTTTACATTTCCCTGTGTACTTTATTTTATCCATTGCCATTTCGACCAAGGTTATATATAGTTGTCTTTTTGAAATTGTTTTGAATCGTCCCTTTTTATTTAACTTTGTATATATATTGTCTCATAAATAAAACTATTCGTCCAATATGTGTTAACTTGTTTTTGTTAAATTTAAATATATCTTTTGATTGAGATATTACAAAAAAAAAAGGTGTTGTATGATTGTCAATGAGTCAACTCTCCACAAGAGACCAAATGACACATGAATTAACAACTATAGGTCACTGTACGGCCTTCAACAATGATCAGATATCATAAAAAAAAATAATAAATGAAATATAAATCAAGAAAACGAGAAAACTAATTAACGGCCTAATTTATGTACAAAAAGTGAACGAAAAATGTGTAACAAATCAACATACGATAATAACTGAATAACATGCTCCCCTCTTATAGTGGAGTAACAGTACAACATAAGAACGACATATAAAAGTCAGTCGAAAAGGCTTAACTCACCAGATGGATACATGTATAAATAACATACATCTAACGCATAGATATGTCTCGCCTTTTTGTTATTTTGATTAAGCAAATGTAGAAATCAAAATAGCAATACTTTAACATCTTACACAAGTAATGCAAATATTCAAAGTCAATGAACTATGACTGAATTACATGGCTAAACAATCTCCATGTAAATGAGATGTGCCAATGCTAATAAAACTGCAGTTCCCAAACCTAAATATAAACATTTTAAAACTTGTAAACTATGTAAAAGTTTCAAAGTCAATGAACCATGAAGAGGGGATGGGGCTATATAATATCCATGGAAACAATACTTGCAAATGCCAATAAATTTGCATACCAAATAACATTGACCTAACATAAGCAGTTTATCTTAAACTGATCTAATCACAAACTAATACATGTAAACTAAGATAAGTTTCAAAGTCATTAAATTTTGACTGAGAACCGAGGCAAAATATTCCCCATGAAAATGAGATGAGCCAATTCTTATACAACTGAATACCAATTAACATTGGCCTACCACTAATGGTTCCCCTTGAACTGACCTAATAACAAACTAATACATGATAACTTAGAAACATTTTCAAAGTCAATAGACCATGACTAAGGGGGCGGAGCCAAGTTAACTTCATGGAAATGAGATATGCCAATGCTTAGACAACTGCATACTATATATCATTGACCTACCACTTGTGGTTCCCCATACACTGACCTAATCACAAACTAATACATGTAAAATAAGCAAATGTTCCAATGTCAATAGACCATGACTGAGGGGACAGGGCCAAAAAATCTCCATGGAAATGAGATGTGTCAACAGCATACCAATGTCTCGCTTTTTGACTCCGTCAAGGAGATACAAAAGCACAGAGTGAACGTGACCAGATACTTGTATATCCCAACAACATAAAGACACTGCGTACTGATCTGAGAGAACTCGAAGTTACTGACAGCTAGTTTAAAGCCACTAACAATCAATACAAAAAAAAAGCATGCATCTAAGACTATTATATTTAGTCATTTCAATAGATATTTATTATTTTTCACATTGTGACACCACAATGACTAGGAAAGCGAGTTGGACCTTATATGAAATCTTCCTTTGTCTATATATGAGGTATTTCAATTATTTTAATATTTTTTTATATTCTTATGAAGGGTAATGAGGTTTGTCATCAATAATGGTGCATTGAGCTACTTCACTTTTTTTTTCCCAGAAATTTATGAAATATCGACATTGTAAATCAAAGTGATCTTTGTTACATTTATGAGACTAGCAACTTAGTGCACTTCATTTTGACCCTTTATTGGACAGTTAGCATATTTTGTAAGCTCTACTTTTTACGCTGACAAAGGAAATTATGTTGCTATGACATCGATTAAGTAGTTTGCTTTATAAGTTAAATAATCTGCCGAAACGCTAGTCTACATTGGCACCAGAATCAATGTCATGTAACATCACTCATGGGTAAATTTCACTGAAGTCGATTTCACGAGAATAAAAAATTTCATGTGAATTTCAACTCAAACGGGTTTATGTGTAAAATCTCACGTAAAATCATTTCTTGTGAGTTGCACGTGAATCGCATGTGAAAGTTGCGTTAAGTTCACGTGGAATGCATATGAATTTAAAAAGAAAAGTTACTCAAATTATTTTAAACCCTTGTTTTATATATTCATTTGAAAATGTTAACTTGATATCCATGTGAATCTGATAAATGCACATGCAAATTTCACCTGAGTTGTATGTACAAGATTGTTGTAGGTGTGAAATTTTTCATGTGGATTACATAATTATGTGAATCTTGTAAAACTAGCGCTTCATACAAAATGTACTTCGGTCAGCGCTTTTACACCACACTGAGTTTATATAAAGAAGCATTCAATTCTTAAATGCAGAATATATGCAATCTTCAAGGTACATGTAATGAATGAGTCGATTTGATATACAAAGTTCTAGCTAATAATTGTAGAATTCAAGTAATATCCCTTTATTTTGCATGCATATTACCAGGCCTGGGGCCATCACATTGCAATGTAATGCATTACATTACAATTACTTTGTGATTCTTCCAATACATTTTACAATTACAATTACATTTTTTCTAACATGTAATGCATTACATTACTATTACTTTGCCTATGTAATGCATTACATAACATATTACTTTTTCAATATAAAAACTAAAAACATTTAAAAAACAGATTTTTATAAAAAAAAATTGATAAATACTACAGGTGTATATGTACATATATATACAGTGTTAGTGACACATATATACTTCAAATACTGGTCAATTAACATGTCCATTGCATTTTATTATCTTAAGTCTTTCAAAGATGCTGTTATTAAGAGAACAACGATCAGCATGATCAGGTCTGTACACCTTTCCTGCAATACTAAAACGCCTTTCTACTGGAGCTGATGCTGAGGGAATGGCTAAATACTTGATACCTGTATTAGCCAAAGAAAAGAGGCGCACTGAATTTGACCTCCAGTATTCCAGTGGATTGATTGACCATTCTTCACATAGCTCAGACAAGTAAATGTTAACATCATGAGCTGAACCAGACCTGTGTCTTCTCTTTGACGGAGTAGTAGGAGGCATGACACTGAAAAAAGTCACTTTTAAAGATTCTTAGGTGGTGGTGAACATCCAACTTCTTGATCAAAAGTATCACCTAGATGTGAATCAAGAGCACTTGTCATGGTTTTTCAGTAAAACTGTATATGGGGCAACATTTTCAGGCTCACTCCATCTAAGTTTAAATCTGGGATCCAGTATAGCAGCCAAAATAAAGCCATTGTCCTCCTCAAACTGAGTCAGTCTGGTTTCTATTGAGCTCTTCAATGTTGTCACCATCTTATTGTTGTACACATTTGACAGCCGATTCACTTTGTTTTTTAGACCCAGAGTTACAGGAATTGTAAGACTAGCACTTACATTGTTTTGTACCAATAGTGTCACATATTCAAATGGATCAAGAATTAAGCTTAATCATTAAAAATTTCCCTTCGGTTAATTGACAATTTAACTGGACTGTCAACTTTGTTTAATTTCTCTTCTGAAATTTTCAAAAAAGACCTGATCATTGTTAGTTGGGAATTCCATCTCGTAATTTTGGGTTTCTTTAATTTCTAGCACTTCTCTGTGTTTTCTCTAAAAAATAAATTAATTGAAATATTTTTTTCCCCCTAACATTGATCACTTAATCATTAATACATCATAGAGTGATTTCAAAGGGATATTATAAATGTGTCATTGAAGGAGTATCTTATTAATGGCCAAGGGCCCTGTGAGAACAAAAATAAGTTGAGAAGATTTGATTGCAATAAAAAAAATTATTAATTAGGTGAATTAACAACACAGACAGGACCAAATCTACAGTTTGATGTAAAAATATTGATTGACATATACAAATGTTCATTGAAATACATGTAAAAGAGGGCCGAAAGATACCAAAGGGACAGTCAAACTCATAAATCTAAAACAAACTGACAACGCCATGGCTAAAAATGAAAAAGACAAACAGACAAACAATAGTACACATGACACAACATAGAAAACTAAACAATAAACAAAGGTGTACATAGAATTATGAAAATTTCATCTTCATTTTTTTTCCATTCATTTTATATATTTTGTTTTAATATTCTGTTAAAAGATTTTTCATGGACCACCAGACACCAAAAATTCCCAATATCATTTTATACAAATATCAGAAACCATGATCAAGATCAAGACTTGAAAATTAACACACACCCTTTTGCCAAACCTGGACAATGTCTGCATTTTGCCTTAAATGTTCTATCAGTGTCAGGTAGTATTCAAATTGGTATAATATATTATTTTCCATAGTGTCCTTGCAAAATCTCATTCAACAATGACAAGAAAATGAAAATTAAGATTTTTTTTTTAATAACAACTGCTCACTTCTTTTTCATTTGCTGGGTTAAAGTTCAGTTGGCCTGGGGGATTTGGTTGTAGATTCTTGAAGAAAGTTTTAAGAGCAAACAATCTATAATGATTAAATACAGTAATTAACTGTGACAATTATTATATTCAAAATTTACTTTTGCATTTGTTAATGTCTTAATCTTATTTTACTATATTCTTTAATTTTATGCATTTTACCAATTGCAATTTGTAAAGAACAGTTATGTAAAGTTATGGAGACATTACATTGATTTCTTACTTAAGTAATCATTACATTACATTTTATTGTAATGCAGAAAATGTGTATTACAAACTACTTAAAAAAGTTTGCATTACATAAAAAATGTAACATTATAATGCATTACAATTACAAATTACAATTACCCAAGGCCTGCATATTACAATGCAGAAATCACATAAATATATATATATAAGATTGTGAAAATATACAATAAAGTCGTGTCAGATTAATGTTATGATACTTTGAGTTTTAAAAATTACAAAGGTTTTCGTCGTCAATTAATTCATATACGCTTTCATTGTCATGTAGTTCAATAAACACATTCGATTGCATTGCTCGTGATGTAAATGGTGCAATTGATGGAATATCTGAATTTCTTCCTCCATATTTGATTGTACCTTTGAGAACTTTCTTTACATTCTTTTGGTATTTGTAAACTGCGGCAACTACACATAAAACCAGTATGATGAAACCAGCGCATATCATGTAGATGAGTATTGCATGGTTTTTAGTGTCTGTACGAAGAAGAAGGAAAATATTTATTTCTTGTGATAATATTGTTGAAGTAATGAACATTATACTGATGGTAATTTTAGTAAGAAATATACTGAGTGCCAATGAAAACGCAACACTTTTGTTTTTTCAAAAAATCTTATAATTTTTATTTTATTTATATATGAACTTTGTATAGATGGTTGAAAAAACTGTAAAGACAATTGTCGACAATTTTACGGTTAAGTGATTTTTGGAACAAATGCAAAGTGAGGGTCCTTTTGAACGGACATAAACCAAGTTAACCGCTTTTCAACATATGCACCATTTTCACGATTTTGTCATTTAAAGTTGGTTAATGTCATGAATTGTCCCGCTCTTATTGTTAAGAAACTGCAATAAACATCTGAGTAAATGCCGAATTTTATGAGGAATGTTTATAAGTATATAACAAGTAATTTTGGGTATCAACCAGACTTCGTTCAAATGGAACATGTCTTCTGTATGAATAAAGTTTAAAAAAAAAAAGGGGGAGGGGAGAGGTTAAAGATTGAAATAGAAACTTTGTTTTTCTTCTGATGTTTTTGTACACATTGAGGTACACCTGTTTTTGATAAATCTTGCCCTGAGCCTATTCCTTTTCGAAAGAACAGCCGAATAGTAAACGCTCAATACCTTTTAATTATCTATCATACACCGATTAAAAAATAAATCATACAAAACTGAAACTTAGGAGGTGTGGATCAAAGATCTGCCATTAAAAGGCAATTTTCTAAATACTTAACAATTTAGGGAAAATACTGAGAGTTAATTTAAAAGTAACCAATAAAATAAAACTGAGAATGGAAATGGGGGATGTGCCAAAGAGACAACAACCCGATCATAGTTTACTACTTAATTAAATGCGTATTATTCCTTTTACTTACTCTACAATAAATTGTTTCGGGAGCAACAGACAATAATTGAAGGTCACTTGCTTTCATTTTGGTACATAAAAAAGATTTAATAAATGTAAAATTACTTTAATTACTTTAATTTTAAATATACTTTGTCTCTTTTACGGCATTATCAAATTGTTGGCCATACTGATAGCTACCATGTTTAAATAGTTTATATTAAAGTTTACAGATACTCTTCCTTTAAAGGTGATGAAAATGAATAAAATTGTAACAGATTTGTGTGACTCACCTTTATTTTTTTTAGTTAGATTTACATCAACTTTAATTCGTCTATTGCTTTCTTTTGTAGACTGCTTTTGATATCCTTTGAAGTAATTGTTTAGAGAATATATGAAACAGAAGACAAACTTAATATAATTCTTAAAAAGTTAAATATGACCCATGAACGAGATTTTCAGTATATGAAAAAAAACATGACACCAAGACAAAAAAGTTTAATAATCTAAATGGTACGAAAATATATTAGAGGCAAACAAAACTTTTTTTGGACATACAATTGGATTTTTTTTTATTGGAATACTGTGTACCAAAAGAGCTGGCACTTATTTTATACATGTAGAGAAATATATTTTCAAACAACAGTCATAAATGCAATCTTTTTATCTTCTGAACATGTATCATAAACATTCAATATGAAACCATGTGTCGCAGACAATAGATATAGGAAGATGTTGTATGAGTGCCAACGAGACAACTCTCCATCCAAATAACAATTTGTAAAAGTAAACCATTATAGGTGAATGTACGGTCTTCAACACGGAGGCTTGGCTCACATCGAACAACAAGCTATAAAGGGTCCCAAAATTACTAGTGTAAAACCATTCAAACGGGAAAAATAATGGTTTAATCTATATAAAAAAACGAGAAACGAGAAACACGTATAAATTACATAAACGAACGACAACTACTGTACATGAGATTCCTGACTTCTGATAGGTGACAACATTTGCAGCGGGATTAAACGTTTGAATGGTACCAACCCTTCTCCCTTTTTCTGAGACAATAGAATAATATCACAACATCATCTGCGATGCCTGAATGCAAATACATAGTTAATATAGTTATTAGTGATTAATATTTATGGTCAAAAGTGAATAAACAAGTTTAAACAAAGCTATGGTAAGATATCACTGTGAAATATTTCAAGACTTGTAGACAATTCTTACTTTTGAAAAAAAACGGTTTCATATTTTACACAGGTAAATAGAAATATTTTTGTCGTTACGTATACTAGATCTTCCTATTTGGAAATACCAAGAATGTTCTGTAATGTAGATAAACTTAATCTAACATTTGGTACATATGGGTGAATATCAACCATTAAACTATACACTTGAGCTAGATAGAACTTCCTGTACAGATTTAAGAAGAATTTTCCAATAGGACTAGTATATCCTTGTGTTTGCTTTCCATCATTGAAAATGTTTGGCACTTTTTCGACGTTGATATAAAAATAAAAGAAGGTGTGGTATGATTTCCAATGAGACAACAATCCACAAGTGACCAAAATGACACAGAAATTAACACCTATAGGTCACCGTACGGCCTTCAACATTGAGCAAAGCCCATACCGCGTAGTCATATATTGACGCTATTATTGGAATATTCACATGTTGAATTTTCAACTTTACCAAATCCGAAAGCTATCATTTGTTCATGCACACTTACTGTGTCAAAAATTACAAATACCTTTTTTGTTATTAAAAGAGTAAGTTTTGTTACAGTTTTAAACATACTTCTTGTGTATACATTGTTCATTTTAATACATAAACCTAATAAAAGGAAAAGCCTTTGGACATCAATTCAAATTGCAGCACAACCAGCAGACACGTCGCGCTCCCTCCGACAGACATACCAGACACACAAAAAAGATATCAACAAGTAAATGATAAGTCGAATGTCCCCATACATACTCTCGAAAATGAGAATGACTTACGCTATGATTGTGCAATAGATAGACTTTGAATAGGCTCGAAAATTACACTCTCACTGCACAATGACGTTAAACAAACTTGGGAATAGCTGCCCGGGTCCTCCACCATATTACAGACTTGGGGAATAGCTCTGGTAGCTTTGATGGAGGCGATTACATACGGACACATAAAATCACATCAGCTTCCATTTCTATATGTTAATCAGACATAGATGACGTTACAAACATAAATACAAAAAACTGACAAAAGGGGAACAACTCTGACTCTCTTACATACAACACATAATCTGACCATACATACTGATATATTACACATGTACCTCCATAAACCTGGACATATCATGACGGATCACATATACCTTTCTCCGCTTACATATATATATAGTAACTATACATTCATGATGGAAAATCTCTTGATGATGCTGTAACTTAATCGATATAATATGCATGCTCACAAACTATAATATTATGATGCGATTCGTAATAATGTACGTATGGTTTGAACAGTTTTGCGGTGTTTTGTAAATTAAATCATAGCTTTTTGTTTAAACCCTCGGCTATAACATCACGAGACGAAATCGAGTGAACTTGCAAAGGGGTTTCAACAAAAAACGATGGTAATTACGAAACACAGCAAAACTAAAAAGATAAAAAAATCTGTTTTTACTAATTGCATCTATTTACATACAACATTTTGACATAAATCCGTAATCCAATCATCGTAGGCCTTACACACAATACTCTGTCTACTTTTTAGAATAAGCATGATTGGCTACTGAAACAGCGGGAACATCAGTTAAACTTGATTTTTCGACAGCGATGGATGCACATTAGAATTGGTAACGGATAGCGCTACAGACGAAATAAATGTGGAAAGAATTTCTGGATATGGACGCAAAATACATTGTATACAGATTTTCTAATATTTTAAAGATTTCTGGAATCAAAGATTAACAGTTGAACTGCAAAGGGTTAATTTATCAAATGTCCGAAATTATAAATCGTTCTAAAGAAACTGATTTCACAAGAATCTGAGAATTTAAATGAACCATGATTCCACGTTTTGTTTTGTAACAGAAGCTAAAGTCTTCCTATACAAATCTCTGGTCGTACATTTCATTTCATTTCAAAATGATCACGATTAAAATAACAAGTTGACTATAAATTTATACATATATGAGGTAATTCATACAAAAAGCTAAGTTTCATTTTGAATAACAAGACGCTATCGAATTTAAACGGCCCAACACTCGTGTTGCATTCCCATAGGTTACAAAGTAAAGGTATAGGTTAACATTTCTACATATGAGTACCATAAAGTTCTATATGCAAGCCATTTTTAATATTAATTATTATTTTGGTTATATACCGTAACGTCTTTTAATTATACATGTCAACAATGCTTACTTGAGTAATTCCAATATTCAGTCAATGTTTTGGTTGTGGTCCATGGAATACAGCTCCCATTTTTATTGTCACAACTGAAAAATACAAAAATTAATACAAACGTAGCCTGTAGAAGACGCTGAAGACCCATTGGTGGCCTTCGGTTGGTATCTGCTTTTGTCGGGTTATTGTCTCTCTGACACATTCGACATTTCCATTCTCTATTTTAATCATAGTTTCATAGTTTATTAATGAAAACACAGCCGCAGAAGACTGCGTAACAGGAGCATATTATACACAATATTAATTACATCATAGTTCATAATACCAACAATATACATTTTTGAATTATACATCTTCAGAAATAAGTCTGTGTTTATAACAGTTTTAAATTAGACAAGCATCTTTTCTACCTTTTGAATAAAAATTTACAGCTTAGACAACACATTACTATTAATGTACATTTGTATTTACGCATGCTAAGTACTTTTTTATATTTGGATATTTTAGAGAATATGGAGATATAAACTCCCCCTTAAATCCTTCAATTCACAATTGGTACATTTACATATATAGTGGTATAAATATCACTAAAGACCAGCTTTACAAAGTGGACAAATTCTCTCATTTTGTGGTACATTCCTTCATCTTCCTGATGATCCAAGTTGTCAAATGATGGACTCTCATTTAGTGTAAAAAGTAAGGCATATTAGGCCGTTTGATTTTCAATTGGTCGTACTCTGGCCGTTTATATAAACATAAGATGAGGTCTGAATTTCAATAAGGCAACTCTCCACCTGAGACAAAAAAAAATATGGTATGGCCTTAGAGGAAACCTCAATAAATAAAATATACATAAGCAAACGACAAATACTGAGGTTCAGGTTCCTGACTTGCAACAGGTACGTCCAGAATGAGACAGGGTTATAGCTTACTACCTGTACAGTATGGGTCTTAACCATTGTTAATTGCCGTGTATTGCCCCATAGTACATGTAGCTAGTATTCACATCATTTGGTAAATTGTGGATTTAAGAACAGCGAAATAAGATTGAGAATGGAAGTCCGTTTACAGACGGCTCAAATCGAAAACGGCAAAAGTGTTTTCTTCCAATTTCGTAAATAATCTGTTTGTGTTTGTACATGTACTACTAAGAAGTATGCATTCATTTGTGTGAGGCAAAGTAAACCAAGAATGCGGAAACCACAACATATTTATTTCCCTCTCCTTTTTCAGCAGTGAAAGTGATGCCACCAAAATCTAAACTTGATCTGAGTTTGGTGGTAATGAGCATTATTTATACGTTTCATACAACTAGTTGAAATAAAACAAATTTTGATTACGGAAATTGCTATTTGTCTTTTTTTCATTTTATAACAGGACTTTACAAGAGAAAAATTGACGTAACCCAAATTGAAAATTGATTTGTTTTTAATGGTAATAAGCATTTTGTAGGGGCTATAATGGCCTGAAATGGCACCAGATTTACAAGATAATAAAAATTCTAACAGAGCAGATTTTTCTCCATAAATTAGAATATGAGTCAATGATTTAAAATAAAATGGTTCAATGACGTCACAATGGTAGGTGCAATTGACGTCTTAATTGGGAAAATAAGCAAAAATACAGCAATTTGGTTGGGTTTTCTAAATTTTGACAACCACACCATGCTTGCACTAATAAGATTTTTTTACCTTTTGACACGTAATATATCAAACTTAGAATAATAAATCTGATTGGTGCAAGGTTGGTGCGATAGTTTATTTTATATTTTTCATAGCCAAGCTTAAATTGCACCTATTCATCTGACCAAGTTTAGTTTATACATTCTTATGCCTATGGCATTGTTTTTGACCCTGAGAAAAAAAAATGTTTGTTTCACCCTCAGGTTCCACTATATGTAATGCTAAAATTGAAAGAAAAAAATAGTTTTCGACTTGTCGCCAAATAAATAGATTGTTTAGAGAAAAAAATACAATAGCCTCCCCCCCCCCCCCCCCCCTCGCCCAGAAAATCAAATGGTTGCTGCCTAAGGTAGTCAATAACAACTTGGAGGACATTTCTTTTTAATTATGAAGTTTTAGATAGACCTTCAATATAACAAAATCTGTACATTTCTTATGTTCTTCTAATTATCAATTAAAAATCTGGTGTTTGAAGGGCAATCTTCTTTCTCTGGTATTACGGTCGGATCCATGATTTATGTAAGAAAAAGGGGGGACCAAATTTAAAAGATTATTTTGCTGGAATTTACATAATTGGCGAGAAACGCGAAATGTAAGTTTCTTTTGAATAATAACAATACAGTATTTTAGAAATTAAAATAGGATCACATATGTGTCGTGTTGCTCAGATCAACATACTATCGTCCTACAATGTACCAAAAAATCCCGAAAACAGCGCGCTCTTGTAATCAATCTATTAAAGGTATGTGAATTTAAACCGTGAAAGAATGATTTTCAGCTTTTGCCTTTGATGAAAATTATGTTACAGGTGCCGACAACATTGTACCTTCGTGTACATTTGTAACTTCACACTGTTACCTTTCATTTTTTTGACAGTTGCAAGTTCGACCACATTTCTGTCCGTATTTGTATGGAAGACAAGGCTTACACTTTTCTCTACCTTCTTCAACTGTATAATATCCCACTTCACATGCTGTTAAAAGTGATAAATACATGACAGTTTGTATACTAAACAGTGCTAAAAAAAACTTTTAAAAGTATATGCATTTGATAAAGTTTTAACAATTTAAATTATTACAAAGTAGGTAGAATTCTATTCATTATATATTCTATCATTTACGATTTCAATTATATATTATATAGTACTCGTGTATCTTTTTTCTTATAACCGTGTCCATATACTTATTCGCAGAATGATTGATGAGGTATTGATAAAAAACAAAGAAACAACAATAACATATCAACATACCTACTGTAACCCATCTTCGCTAGCCAAGGGTTACGATCCACTCCCGCTCTCTTCACCCTTGGTGGATTGAGATAAAATTTCGGAGACACAAGGTAAGGATTTTTATTGGTTGCAGTCAAAAATCGCTGCATCCAATCGAAATGCGCCTATAACATGATCGCGTGAAAATGTAGAAAGTGTTTGTAAACAATTGCCACGTGTTTTTTGTGCAACAAGCCTTTACATCCCTAAACAAACGACTATATTTAGTGAAAACTTGAATGTTTTTAATCAACAAATAGAAGTTCCTGTGTATGTTTCATGCACAAATGCATGAATGTTGACGTATGCTTTCATTTCCGGCTTTACGAAGTGTGTAGAATCTAGAGGCTACCGTGTTTTTACCTCCAAATTGAAGAGTTAAAGTGCTACCATTGGTCAAAACTAATGTATTCGGAATAATCGTGTTTTTTATCTTCCGATAGATGGAGCAACATTGGTATCACAAATGTTGGCTCAATCCGCCAAGGGTGAAGAGAGCGGGAGTGGATCGTAACCCTTGGCTAGCGAAGATGACTGTAACCCAAATCAAACAATACATTTAAGATAATGTTGATTTGAGTAAGGAACGATATCTTTATTTACAAATTATATACATGTAGTTATACTCTTCATATAGAAAGAGCAAGAAATAGTTTCTTCTTGATATGTTTGAAACGCAGTGTCAGACTATGACAATTTGTTATAAGATGATTCGCCGAGAGCAGCCTGCTACAACTGCAGAGGTCAAACATTTGACAACTGGGGCAAGTTTGGACACGATAGTCCAGCTTGATACAGTCTGAATTTGGATTTTTATCACATTTTTGACATAATAAATATTTCTGACACACAATCATTGCAATAAAGATCTTAAAAATTTGAAATGCGACCATTAATTTACCTAGTGTGGTTTGATATTCAAATTCTGAAAGCATATAAAACACACAGTTTAATTTTGGACCAATTTTGGACCCTTCTTACTTTAATTTAAAAACAGGGCTAACAATTAAAAAAGAATAAAGTAAAATAAAATTCAGCACATCATAGAGCTAAAATAAGTTGGTGTTTGGTGAAAAGCCCTTTTGACCTCAATGCAGACCAATTTATAATTGGGGCCCAATATCCAAATTAGTATAACAAGGTTAGAACCCCCGAACAAAAAATCAAGTAAATCCCTTCGAAATTTAATAAAATATTTTGTAACTATTTTCAACTTAAAATACTTGCTATTGCGCAATATTGTGATATTGCACAATAATACAGTTGTAATATTGCGCAACACTTTGCTGCGCATAATACTCAGTTTATATGCTTTATATGATTATTGTCACATGCCGTTTGGTGTGTATCTCCTGTCATATTAGTATATTTTGCTTTTGTATCAACATCAGAAAAAATCATTGTAAACATGTATTTTTTGGGGAAAACCATCCAAATGATTCAATAAAAAAATCCTTCACTAAGGCAGCAACCATTTGATTTTCTGGGAAACAAACTTTTTTTTCCAAAAAAAACCATAGCCCCCCCCAGAAAATCAAATGATCGCTGCCTAAAGCAAAAATATTTTTAAAACTTTTTCTTTTCTTTACAAAGGTACTTTGGGTAAAGGCTGCAATTTTTATATATGTCTTAAATAGCCATTAACATTTTACAAAACCAGCTGCATAAATGCATCAGTTATTTGTCAAATCAATTAAACCAGAGACGAAATGACACAAAGACAACCAGTATGGGTCACCATATGACATACAACAATGAGCACTATTGTCTACGGCAATGGACATTTGAGCGCATTGACAGGACATTTGAGCGGAAAAAAAAGGACGTTTGAGCGCCAAAGTATAGGACATTTGAGCGCCTAAATTTTAGGACATTTGAGCGAAAATAAGAACAAATTATCAGGGAAAATTTCGCTCAAATGTCCTGTCTGAAAACTCAGGTAAGGTTAATATCCCGGCGCTCAAATGTCCTATGAAGTCGGCGCTCAAATGACCCTATGTGCTTTTTTCTTTTTCGCTCAAATGTCCTATGCCCATTGTCTACTAGCAGCATTCTGATTTTTATAATGTTATAAAGAGTTTTCAAGTTATTTTTTTGAAGCAATTTTAATCATGTTAAGAAAAAATCTTTATTTCTGAAACTGGCAGATTTGTTTTGGGCAATACTTGAAATACGACGGACTACTTGCCTTTGCAACTATCGTCTTTAAATTCGTAATTCCGGCAGCATACTAAGGTAATCTGCAAACTAGTTCTGAAAAAAAATAATGTATGTTTTTTCGAGTTTAAAAAAGAAGTTCATTACATTATATACTGCAGCTGTGCTTTTTGAGCAGTCAAATTGCATTGACCGCATATTCATATGTCATATACAGTCACTGACCGTATATCACCTTGTTTATGACGTTGACAATGCGTTTCCGTAGAGTTTTATTTATGACGTCAATAAAACATACAGGTTCGCGGAAATTTTACGTCGTCCGCTTCAAATTTAAAAATGATGTTTTTTACCCTAAATCGCACAGCCTCGCTTTTACCTGTTTCTAAGCCTCGTACAAATAACATTGATGTTTCGAGACAATGTATGGTTATTCTATATATACATTCTTATGCATCTAAATATCAGTAGTAAATATATTTGCCATAATTTGTTGATGATGACGATGAGGAGGATAAGGAGCACCAACAGCTGTATGTGGTTGATATGTTCTACTATTTCCACTTAAAATAAAATTCCTTCAGTGTAGTCCCCTGCTTCGCTTGTTCAAGTCTTAAATATGTACACCAATGACTTTCAAACGTTTGCAAAATACGGGTTGAGCGTCAATGGTGAAGGTCCGGTCAGAAATGCGCGTCGGATGCATATGTACGAAATAAATAATGAAAAAAAATCATTTACCTGTTATCAAAACACACCCCTTTTGAACTCTCTGAAATTCCAATTATATTTCTAAATCTAAGCAGTAAAAGCAGAGTTATTATGAATATGTTAAATTTCATGTCGAGTATACATCGATTGCTGTTTTTTGTTGTAGCTGTTAAACAAGGAAATATTCTATAATTTGTAATTTTCTAAATTAATCTATTCATCGGAAATAATAAAAATGTGACCAAAAAGCACAGGAAACCGATTCAAATGTGTGTGGTTTTTTTTTCTTTTTATATAATATATCCTTATTGTTCAATCAATTTTTCCCAAATTAAGTTAAGAGGGGGTCGGGGTCAGTAATAAAACTATATGAATTAATTTGTTTTTTTATCCTACATTGAACTTTTGACGTCCTCCCTAACGACATATCTACCATATATACAAAAGGAAACTACTTATTCTGGACTAAAATACAACTTCACCTTTTGCGAAACACATGCTTGGAAGAACGCGTTTTGAACTGATATTGATTTTTCTTTTAAAAGAAAGGGTATATGATTGATTTATTTAAATGTCATATGAACATGTGAATGCAAACACGGCGTTACATGTACCATTCCGCCCTTTTAAAAGCTCTGTGTTGATCAAAAAATATTTGCTTCTTCATAATCTCTAAATTCCACTAAATTCATAATGTCTTGGAATTAATCTATTTCCCCTAGAAATACCACTATTTTCTCAAATCCTTTTTGACCTGTGCTGATCAATGCGGCAATACAGTTTTAAAGCTTTTTCACCAATACTGTAGACCAAGCTTGTAATTGTTAATC
This sequence comes from Mytilus edulis, assembly GCA_019925275.1. NCBI lineage: Eukaryota > Metazoa > Mollusca > Bivalvia > Mytilida > Mytilidae > Mytilus > Mytilus edulis. Next base: position 74,994,283 of record CM034361.1, on the reverse strand, counting down.
TCAGAGTTGTTTATTATACAACCTACTCACCCTGATTCAGATAAATTGAACATGTTATACTAGTAGTAAATTTGATAATAAAACTAAGTCATTAGAGACTGCGACAAATTAATTTCCAATTCGGAAACCGTAAATTTGGTAGAAAATAAATTTTCGCACTTGCTATATAATAAGTGGTAGGGATGAGCCGCTGGAATACAAATGTAGGTCACTGTTTCATGCTCTATGCTATAGATGTATGAAAAGGGTGAGAAATCAGGTTCAATACATGTATATCTATAATCAATAGGTTGATATCATCACTTGCTTGATTATATCATACGTATCTGAAACTAATCAGATGTCTGTATTTATTCTTGATGCGATTGAACACCAGTCGTAAATGCATCAGTTATTCGTTAAACCAATGAAACTCTTTTTATTCTGATGCGGTATTTCCACTGATGCCAGTGATAGATGCAATAGATCCAACTGTTTTGGCATTTGCACCTAATTAACATTCAAGGGTTTGTATACATAAAACATAATAATATTTAAACAAATTCCATTGCGACAGCGTCCTTTACGAGGGAACGGCAATGAAACTTTTTATCAGTTTTTAATTAATATTTTTAAAAACATGTTAAAATTAATTAGTGAAGGTCATTGTGTTAAACTCTGGGGTGTTATTACATTTATAAAGATGTAATACCATCTATGATCTGGCTGCAGACCAAACGTCTTTTATATGTATTGTATTTTAGAATTGAAATTTATTAAAAAAGAAAGTGAAATTATTGAAACATGTATAAAGGTCTGTTGTTAATCAATATATGACAAGGTATATATTTTTGATTACTAAAATATATGAAAAGGGTGGGGTACTTTATGTTTCAGCTGCTCACCCCTACAAAACAAAGTTTGAAGTCCCCCCCCCCCCCCCATCCCCCAATAATCAGCATAAAAATGTTCTTTAATGCTGCAAATCATAGGTCACTTCCAAGAAATATAAATATTTTGTGTATGTACTTTTATTTAATAGAGAAGTCGCTCTTGTTTTTACCGAGTTTACATCAATTAAGATCACTTAAGTATAAACTTACTTCCTTACTTAATAGCTAGTGTACTATTTTTGATCGCGTAGATACATATTAGTGATCAGTAACTGTATGTGACCCTAATTAATCACGGTTCAGCACATCTTTTATGCTAGTCTAAGTGATATTAAGTTTCCTTTATGCTTACCATTGTTAATTTGAGGTAAGACGTCACAACTTTTTTTTAATTTAATCTTGTAATGTCGAACAATAATGGTCTAATTTTAAGACACACATCTATTTTTAAAAATATACATTACTAGTAATACTACGGGTTTTTGCAAGGGCGAAATTTGATGTGCATTTAAATAACCGTTGACCTGTTTCTTTATCAGTCAACATATATATATATATATATAAAAGAAGAACTAGAATTCGGCATTTTATTATAAATAACGGTAAAACATTTCGCATTGTCACTCAGACATTTATATAGTCTTTCTATTTATAGTATCATTAAAGGAAGTATGGCGGAATATTTCTTATGTACACGTATACGTATCATGTGATACTTAAACATGTTATATGAAATACATTTTTATGTCAATTTTCTGAACAAAATTAATACCAGAAAACAGATAAAATTAATACAGGTTGCCTTAATTAGACATGTTAAAGGATATATCATTCTATATTTTTTTATGAACAATGACACAATTGATAAGACCAACTACCTCAAATTTAATTTAATTTGGGAAACATTGATTGACCCATAAAGATATATGTAAAAAGCAATGTCGAATAACCACATCTTGCATCAGTTCAACCCCCACCCCGGCCAAAACTACTTGAATAAAGTGTTTTTATCTTACATTGGTCTTTTGATTCCCTCCCTTATGTACATGTTCATGTCTACTTTGATATAGATTATATAGTAATGTTTCGAAAATGGTAGATGTGTAAACAAAAGTACGTAATCAAATCACGTTAAGTGCCTAACTAGATTGTGTGAGGTAGACGAAATTGTACGGATGCGTATTAGCGCCACACATTTTATTTTTTATTTTTCTTCCTATGCTTGCGTTTAAACGCAAACCTTTGCGTTATAACGCAAACATTTTGATTTCAATTATTCATTAAGTTTTGTATATATGTTCGTCAGTCATTCATTTCGGATGTGATTTACTAGTAGATAAAAAAAAAGAAACATACATACAAGGCCACATCATTATAATAAATATGCATAGGAATAATGGAATACTTGAAGTGCAATTATACATAAATTAAGACTGATTTGTGCATCAGAAAAGTATAGAATTTAACAAGAATATAGCAAGCCGGACAAATAGCATTTTACGATTTTTTGCTATTTGTCCGGCCAAAAACATAATGATGAAGATATAGCTTTGTGTTTTGAAGGTTTTAAATAAAGCACGAGTTTTTTTAACATCGTTTTATGAAAAAGAACTCATTACAAAAAAACTATACATTTGATTCAGATTTTTTTATTCTAATATTCTAAAGGAATTTGGGTAGGAAAGGGGGGGGGGGTCGATTCTCTCTTTTGTAGTTCTGCCTATGAATTTCATGTAAGGTAAATAGTCGGGCCAATCATTATTGACTTTATCTATGATTCCAAAAGATCCTGAATTTATTGTTTCTGTGAAGTTTGGTTAAAGGAAGGTCCCCATATGAATATGCACGATTCTTCATTTAAATTGTTCGGCGATTTTTAATAAAAGGGAAATTAGAGAAAAGGGCAGGCATGTGTTACCTGTCCACAAAAGTAGGATTTTGTTTTCGATAAGATTGTTTCAGAAAAAAATGTGTATTAGATATAACAGAAAAAAAAGGGGGTACCCCAACCCTGGTGTCTTATTCACAGTCAAGGCATATCAGTATGTTCATAAATCTCCGTTTTAGCAAAACTTGAAAATAATGCATCCAATTCAAGCAAGTTTGATATAGTATTTTTTCATTCAAGCAAGTTTGATATAGTATTTTTTATACGACCGCAAATTTTGAAAAAATTTTCGTCGTATATTGCTATCACGTTGGCGTCGGCGTCGTCGTCGTCGTCGTCGTCGTCGTCGTCGTCGTCGTCCGGCGTCCGAATACTTTTAGTTTTCGCACTCTAACTTTAGTAAAAGTGAATAGAAATCTATGAAATTTTAACACAAGGTTTATGACCATAAAAGGAAGGTTGGTATTGATTTTGGGAGTTTTGGTCCCAACATTTTAGGAATAAGGGGCCAAAAAGGGCCCAAATAAGCATTTTCTTGGTTTTCGCACCATAACTTTAGTTTAAGTTAATAGAAATCTATGAAATTTTGACACAAGGTTTATGACCACAAAAGAAAGATTGGGATTGATTTTGGGAGTTTTGGTTTCAATAGTTTAGGAATAAGGGACCAATAAAGGGCCCAAATAAGCATTTTTCTTGGTTTTTGCACAATAACCTTAGGTTAAGTAAATGGAAATCTATGAAATTTAAACACAATGTTTATGACCACAAAAGGAAGGTTGGTATTTATTTTGGGAGTTTAGGACCCAACAGATTAGGAATTAGGGGCCAAAAAGGGACCCAAATAAGCATTTTTCTTGGTTTTCGCACTATAATGTTAGTATAAGTAAATACAAATCTATGAAATTTAAACACAAGGCTTATGACCATAAAAGGAAGGTTGGTATTGATTTTGGGAGTTTTGGTCCCAACAGTTTAGGAAAAAGGGGCCCAAAGGGTCCAAAATTAAACTTTGTTTGATTTCATCAAAATTGAATAATTGGGGTTCTTTGATATGCCGAATCTAACTGTATATGTAGATTCTCAACTTTTGGTCCCGTTTTCAAATTGGTCTACATTAAGGTCCAAAGGGTCCAAAATTAAACTTAGTTTGATTTTGACAAAAAATGAATCGGTTGGGTTCTTTGATATGTTGAATCTAAAAATGTACTTAGATTCTTGATTATTGAAGTTTTTTTGGTCCAGTTTTCAAATTGGTCTACATTAAGGTCCAAAGGGTCCAAAATTAAACTTTGTTTGATTTCATCAAAAATTGAATCCTTGGGGTTCTTTGATATGCCAAATCTAACTGTGTATGTAGATTCTTCATTTTTGGTCCTGTTTTCAAATTTCAAATTCTACATTAAAGTCCAAAGGGTCCAAAATTAAACTAAGTTTGATTTTAACAAAAATTGAATTCTTGGGCCTCTTTGATATGCTGAATCTAAACATGTACTTAGATTTTTGATTATGGGCCCAGTTTTCAAGTTGGTCCAAATCAGGATCTAAAATTATTATATTAAGTATTGTGCAATAGCAAGTCTTTTCAATTGCACAGTATTGTGCAATGGCAAGAAATATCTAATTGCACAATATTGTGAAATAGCAAATTTTTTTTTAATTAGAGTTATCTTTCTTTGTCCAGAATAGTAAGCAAGAAATATCCTTTTTGTGCAATAGCAAGAATTTTTTTTAATTGGAGTTATCTTTCTTTGTCCAGAATCAACTTAAATCTTTGTTATATACAATATACAATGTATATACACTTTTTACTACCAACTGATAAATTTAAATAATCTTTACCATTCAGTGATAACAAGCAGTTTTTTTACATCTTAATATTTTATGATGTATTTAAATGAGTAGTTATTGTTGCAAACTCCATTAGAAATTTGAATTGATATCAGTTTTGAAAAAGGGAAACGGGGATGTGAAAAAAAAGGGGGGGGGGGTGTTAAATTTTTCTCATTTCAGATTTCATAAATAAAAAGAAAATTTCTTCAAACATTTTTTTGAGAGGATTAATATTCAACAGCATAGTGATTTGCTCAAAGGCAAAAAAACCTTTTAAGTTCATTAGACCACATTCATTCTGTGTCAGAAACCTATGCTGTGTCAACTATTTAATTTTAGATTTAAAAAGTTTGAAGAAGAAATCTTTAATTGATTTGTAAAATCTTGGCATTTGTTTTGTGTAAAAAAAACACCATGTAATGTCAAAAATTTGATCACAATCCAAATTCAGAGCTGTATCATGCTTGAATGTTTTGTCCATACTTGCCCCAACTGTTCAGGGTTCGACCTCTGCGGTCGTATAAAGCTGCGCCCTGTGGAGCACCTGGTTTCCGAATGCGTTTTGCTGTAAATGGGGGTAAATCAACAATTTCACTTCGATTTCAGGCTTATTCCTCACAGTTAACATGTACACGCTATTATTCTGGAATCACTCCTATATGCATTTGTTTAAAGCAATCACATTCTCTCAGGTTTTCTCTATGACATCTTAAAATATACATGTAAGTAACGATCTCCATTTCTCAAAACGTCCATTGCATACGCGAGTGTGTTATCCGACACCACGTGTGTTATACGACACCTCATCCGGGACACTTTCCTCGTCACATGACACTTTTGTTGATATTGAAGATTTTCGCATCCGCAGACGGATGGCCGGACGAATAGAGATTTTTAATTATTCGTCCGGCTAGCCGGACGAATAGACACTCCGTTCTTATATTATTCTGCTCATTTGAAAAACAATGATGCTTATAAATGTATACAATTTGCATTGCTTATTTCATTTGACCAGTTGCGTATCTAGATTTTTGATTATGGGCCTAGTTTTCAAGTTGGTCCAAATCAGGATCTAAAATTATTATATTAAGTATTGTGCAATAGCAAGTCTTTTCAATTGCACAGTATTGCGCAATGGCAAGAAATATGTAATTGCACAATATTGTGAAATAACAATTTTTTTTTAATTAGAGTTATCTTTCTTTGTCCAGATTAGTAAGCAAGAAATATCTAATTGCACAATATTGTGCAAAAGCAAGATTTTTTTTTAATTGGAGTTATTTTTCTTTGTCCAGAATCAACTTAAATCTTTGTTATATATAATATACAATGTATATTCACTTTTTACTACCAACTGATAAATTAAAATAATCTTTACCATTCAGTGATAACAAGCAGTTTTTTTACATCTTAATATTTTATGATGTATTTAAATGAGTAGTTATTGTTGCAAACTCCATTAGAAATTTTAATTGAGATTAGTTTTGGAATAAGGGAAAGGGGGATGTGATTAAAAAAATTGGGTTCAATTTTTCTCATTTGAAATTTCATAAATAAAAAGAAAATTTCTTCAAACATTTTTTGAGAGGATTAATATTCAACAGCATAGTGAATTGCTCTAAGAGAAAACCAAAAATTTTAAGTTCATTAGAACACATTCATTCTGTGTCAGAAACCTATGCTGTGTCAACTATTTATAATCACAGTCCAAATTTAGAGCTGAATCTAGCTTGAATGTTGTGTCCATACTTGCCCCAACCGTTCAGGGTTCAACTTCTGCGGTCGTGTAAAGCTACGCCCTGCGGAGCATCTGGTTTCATCTAAACTGTCTCGATCATTACAAATTAACAGTAGCATATTACATGCTAAAATGTATAGGGTGGATAGAATACACTATACAGATGTTCTATGTTCTTTATAAACAAGTTTTGCTACAATTTATATTTTATCATTTTTTACTCTGACGTGTATTACATGTTACAGTATTCATCCATACCAATTTTAAGCAAATTAAGTCGTCTTGCAGGCCTGCAGATTTTTTTGAAAATTTAGTGTTTACTCCAAGAACCGGTTTGGCCACAACATAACAATTTCAAGTTTATTTACAATTTACACTGTGTGTATATGTAAAGTATGTTTAAATGAACATATGTTTTCATAGTTTATGACTTTATTCATTATAGGTTGAAAAATACAGGCAAAGTTTAGATGTTTATGAAGTGTCCTATATTTTGACTTTAGTGGAACCTTAAATAAACGTTCTTGTTCCAAATCGCAAGTCGCGGGTTTGTTTATGTATTAATGCGCATGCGTATACATGTAGTTTTCTTGATTTCAAGGTGCATCAGATTGAGTGGTTGCTCTTGATTCCCCGCTTATTAATTAATTTGAAACTCATGGGATTCTTTCTATATCTGACTGCTATTGAGGATTTAATATTGTTGTTGCATAATTTACAATCATATGCATCATTTAAATTAAAATCAATGTAGTTTTACCTATAACACCCCTTCAGCCGAAATTGAGTCTTCCATATTATCGTTTCGAGTTGTCTCCCTTCCGGAAGAATTTATCGTCAAAATCAAAATATATGACTCGTCAAGAAAAATTAACTAGTTAGATGTCGATAAACTGCGTCGTATTATATTAAGAAAGATCTCAATTTTAACAGAGGATTGTGTACGGAAAGGAGTGATGCCCACTGTACCAAAGGAAATTAATATTTAAAGAGTTAGAAATGGGGTTCCTCCTATATAGAATTAACGGTGATAAGATACGAAGTGAAATACCTTCTCTCACTTTCATTTAGTCCGAGATTACTCTGACGTCCAACGGCTGTTTTTCCAGACAAGCTGGGGCCGTGGGACGTGGGACGGCCGTTGGACGTCAGAGTAATCTTGGACTAACTCTCAGTCTGAACTCTCAGTGACTGCTGTGGAAAGTAAACTTGGAATTGATAGTACACAAATAAAACACAATAAATACATTGCTCATACACTTGTATACGGGATTGGCTATTTTTAAAGTTGAGTGAATATTCAGATTTTTTTTTCTCATACTCGAAAATCAACCAATGAAAACTTTATTGTTTTCAAACATGATTTTTGTGCTCCAAGCACTGAGGAAAATTTTATGCCTTCAAGGCCAGGGCTGCCAAAAATGCGTGAGACTCACGCATGTTCATGCTTTTTTGCAGCAGTATCCTTGGATCTATTTTGTTCCTCTTTGATCTGTTCAATTTTGGCCAAATCTCACGAATTTGCTAAATGAAAAGTTGGCAGAACTGCTATACATGTGTCAATGAAAACTATATGGCAATCGTATCCATCAGAGCATTCTGCTCTTTGATTAGAATACAGTAATAAAGTTCTAACACCACTCATAACTGTTTTAGCCAGGTTTTTATTATAAAAACTGGTAAATTTAGAAAATGTTAGTATTGTCGCCTATGGCAGAATAAATAGTACCGTTTTCCCTTTAACGCAAACATAGGAAGAAAAATAAAAAAAAAATGTGTGGCACTAATACGCATCCGTAAAATTGACTTTTAAACGATCGTATTGACTTTTGATGTCCTGAAATAGGCAGATCGGATATATTTTCCATGTATTTACTTATTTCTTAAGTTTGGGGTTAATTGTAATTAACATATTCCAATGAGACTGAAAAAATCTGTTTTTGTTATGATAAATAATTATAATTTTATATGCCGTAGTCGTGCGCAAATATATTTCGGCATTTCTCTTAAGAAAATGACTTGTTTAATGGAACAAAACGTCTTATTTGTAAACTTTCTCTTATGTATCCACAATAGGCTTTTACAAAATAATCTTTCAACTATTTATTCCGAACAATTTGTGAAAATAGAGGAAGTGACAATTCTTAACTTTCATACCTAAACTTTCATTGATAAAACATAATATTGACTCGTCCAGCGTCCAGTTTGAAGGTCATTTTAGTTACCGTACACATTCATGCACGTTTTAATTAATCAACAGTCATGTATGAAAAGCATAAACAAGTTTGCAGGTAAACTATTAACAACTTAATCCAATCAAATTGCCTATGATTCAATAAGTTAAACTATGACCAGTCCACATCATAAAAATGTATAGGGACAAATTGGATAGGGAGAACATGTCAGATATTTTATGTTCATTATTTTGCAGTAACGAATAAAGATTTGTTAACCAATAGATTTTCATAAACATGCCGAAAAATATTGGTATTGTTTTTGAATCTTTTATTTGTGAATGAAACGATTTCAGGACTGTTGAGACTAATGCCTAACATCATTTAGGCAATAGACTTACTGCCTTGGCATTAACTTATTGCCTAGGATTTAAGCTTAACGCCTAATTTCACTTATTGCCGCTAACATATGCAAAGAAAGGAAAAGAAACAGTTGCAAAAAAAATAATAGAATTAAAACCAAACGAACTGTAAACAGGATAAATCTATCAAATAGATATTAATGTTACAAGTAATAGCTTTTATAAACAATCTTGCCGTATTTTAGCTGATTGTATTGGGATTGTAATTTGACCTATAATGGTTTACTTTTACAAATTGTGACTTGGATGTGGAGTTGTCACATTGACACTCATACCAGATCTCCTCATATCTATATATAAACTTATGTAGCTGTTGTCCCCTGTAAATTTTTTGTGATCGTTTGCGTTTTCATCTGGCACACTCTGTATAAATAGAGTAAAATAACAAGCCAAGTGACACTTATAAATGGCTATCTCAATGTGTTGGGTTTCAATTCCTTACCCCTAGATGACTTCGAAGACTGCTTCATCATTGGACATTAGGTCTGGCGCTCTTTCTAAAAACAAATGTATGAGTATTCTTATACTACGTAAAGTTCTTATGTATGGTGAATTTCATGTTTTACACCTTATTTCTAGGCAGCTGCACCCGCTGAAAATTGTAAGAGAACAAAAACAGTCCTGCATCGTTTTATTCCCATTACAACGAGCAATTCCTCCCACACCGCACCGCCCTAGGTTAGGCTTATAGGTGGGTGTCGTCAAGAAAATCCAGGCCGTTACATATGTAAAAATGAGGACTCTTGAAATGCCCGTCACTGTACGCAACAAGTATCGGAGTGATGAAATTACAAGGAAGGAATACATCAGATGTGCGGTAAATAAATACTCAGCATGGACAGCTAACTATAATTCAATCTATTCTGTTTTTCTGGATTTTAATTTTGCTTTTTTATTTTGAATGTTGTAAATAGAATCTTACTCCGTAATTTGAGTGAATTTAAATAGAGTGCTTTTATCTTTTAAATTGACTTATATTGCTTGACATAAGTATGTCACCGTTCCGTGCCGCGCAAGGGACAACAGCTAATTACATGTTATGTATATATAAGACATGGAGATGTTATTGTCACAGATGAGCTCATTTATTTATAGTAAAGGATCCTACAAATAAATGTAAGATACAGTCACAGAAAATAATTATATTCATAATTACGTCTGAGTCAGTGACAACTCTACAACAGATTTATCCATCGGATCGCCATCAATGATGGTGATACATGGCTGTGTACATAATGTATATACAACTCGTCCTAACATCAACCCAACAATGTTAGATCTGTAAATTTGCTTTCAAATTTTGTTTATTCTTCCCTCGCCGGGATTCGAACCCATGCTACTGTGATATCGTGACACCAAATCGCCTGCACTGCAGCCATCCCGCTAGACCACACGACCACCTCGGCTCTACATATAATAAAGCTTTCGGTGGCCGTGTGTTACCTTTCCTCGTCAGTTTGATCTAGCGGCGTACTACAGAACATGATATATAAGGCATGGAGATGTTATTGTTACAGATGAGCTCAATTATTTATAGTAAAGGATCCTACAAATTAATGTAAGATACAGTCACAGAAAATAATTATATTCATAAGTACATTTGAGTCGGTGACAACTCTACAACAGATTTACCCATCGGATCGCCATCAATGATATATCTTATAAGGACAGATAAATAATTATCAAATTTTTCTACGGTTAGTTTGACGGAAGGCGTTGGCACAATCACTTTTTTTATTTTTTTTTAATTTAATATCTTATTAGCCACAACTGGGACAAAATCAAAAGCGTGCACATTTTGTGGTGTTCAATTTCTTTCTTGTTCTTAGTGCTATATGAAAGTTAAAGTTCACAATTCATTTAAACATGCTAAAGTCCACAACAAATGTCCACTACAGTACATAAAACCACTATGCTATAACCAGATAACTGATACTCTGAATGGTCTGTATATACCAAGAGAAGAAAGATTAAGCAAAGACTGCAACAAATTGGAGATGAAAATCATTTCTTCTTAATATATTGTAATAGAAACCATAATAACTGAACAGTTTATTTTGAGTTGTTGATAAATGAGAATATCCACTTTATGCATTTAAATGACGATAGATAAGATAACATATATACTAAAACCAATTTCCCACATTCAGGTAAATAAGCTAGGATCCTTTTTTAAAACAGTCTATTGAACTAAGAACAGGGGACTTTTGAAATATTTATTTTCATTGTGTATATATTAATGGTCTTGTTGTTAGTTTTTATTTTCGTTATGTTGTGTCACTCACTATAGATATGTAGTTTTATGGCAATACATATTTGAATTTGTATTAATGAAAACTACGATTATTAAATAGATCTTGTTTTATGACAATCACAACTTTGTTATCATTTAAACAGTACAACGCTTTTTAATTGTATTCACTACAAATGTACCCGTGAGATGTTTCGTTTACAATAAACCTGTTCTAATTCATATCTTGTATATATCATTTTATTCTGGTATCACCTAAGTTGGACAAAGGTATACAGAAAAACACATTTATTTTAGTTTACATTACATTGCATATAAGTAATTTGTTGAGGAAGCATTAAATATGAGTTTTTTACAACGATATCTTTATGATTGTTTTGTTTGTTATTTTAGCTCAATCCTCGTTGTGTCAGTTGAATTGTTTTGAAACACGATTTTGTATTTGTTAGGTATAGAATTCCAGTTTTGACAATTTTAAGAACATTGATCATTGTTGATCTATTTTGAAGAATCTTTATATCTCAAATACTAACTTTCGTTTTTCAATTTCATAGAAAATGGAACTTAAGAAGAGTAAATGTATCACACTAGTGGTAAGTATACAATGAAATCATGCACTTAATTATTATTACTTAGACTATCAAACAAGTGGCTCAATTGTTTTGAAAACAAAATATATTATTACATACATTTACATATGCAGTTATATCTTTTGATATTAAGAGGGGAAAAGTACTAACAACATACAAAGAGTTTCAGTATACCGTATAAATGCCATCTTCATTATTTTTCTTTTTTTCTGGGATAGTTTCTTTCACCATTCTTAAAGTACATCAGCGCGATTTCTAAATCGCGGATAACGGAAATGATCGGTGCAGAATCAAAAATTGAGGCAGGAATTTAATTCATATGTCATGTTTGCGAGACTTGAAGTTTTCTTTCAAAAGAAAATGAACAATAATGAATAGTAAAAGTTAGCGAAGTTCAGGATAAAGTGGAACTTTCTATTAACTGTTGAAGAAGGAACCATAGCTAGAACACTCAAATATATAAACAGTTCAGCTCTCTAGCGCACATTACATAGAATAAAGACAATTTTTTGAATACATGAATGGTACCGCACTGGATGCGCATTTCGACAACGATTACAGGATCCCAATTGTCAACTTTCCATTTCTATATATATTTAACAACATTCTAGAAGCGCCTTATACGCAGTATATATCTCTCAATTTAGACGCTATTCAGGGCTTATTACTTGAGAGAGGGCTGCTGCTCACAAGGAAGCTATTATATAAAGAGTTCCAAATGTGAAGTTGAAATCATCCCTTCGTAAATTTTACGGACGCCATCACGAGTTGGTTGACCGTTATACAAAATAACCGTTTCACAGATGATATCAGATATGTTCCTTATTTCGTAACTACAATACCTTTCTTTTTAACGACTGTGACCTACCGAAATTAAATATTTACCAGATTTGTATTAACATACGCTACACGACGGGTGCCACATGTGGAGCAGGATCTGCTTACCCTTCCGGAGCACCTGAGATCGCCCCTAGTTTTGGTGGGGTTCTTGTTGTTTAGTCTTTAGTTTTCTATGTTGGGTCTTCTGTACTATTATTTGTCTGTTTGTCTTTTTAGTTTTAGCCATGACGTTGTCAGTTTATTTTCTATACATTGTATATGAGTTTGACTATCCCTCCGGTATCTTTCGTCCATCTTATAAATGTTCCTCTGTAATTTTGGAGGTCAACCTAATACTTACGTAGAAGAACTAATCACACAAAGAATGACATAAGGTATGGTCAAATATAACATGTTCTTTACAAAATTAAAAGTATTTTACCGTAGTTTTCAATAAATCTGATGATTTGGAAACGTTCTACCAAATATGTATATACCGCACGAGATAAACACTATGTTAATATGATGCAAAATAAGAATACGGTGCATAAGTGATTCATAAGAAAACATTCCCGTGGATAAAGATGATGAAGTACCTTTTAAAATTCGAAAAAAAACCACCAAAAGAAACAACACTATTTACAAAGGGGGCTACAACATGCCACAATAAAGTCTACATACATCACTTGAAGTTTTAATTGTAATGTGCTACAATGTATACACCTTACATGTATCCTGTTTGATAAATAAAATAATCTTCACAAAATACAAACAAATATACTGAGAATTAGGGAATAACCCCCTGGATTGAAAACGATTTTTAACAACTTTTATTTCAATTGTCAATCCAATCTGGTTACCCAGAAGGGGTTATATTTTAAGATTTTTGAATGCAATTCATGGCATTTAATTTGAATATGTAAAATGCATTTGTATGTAGTTTCAGGTTCTTATGTACGCATGTTTATACATAGCATATGAGATCCAGTGTCCTTATCCCTCCCAGTGGGAGTTGAAAGCGAACACATTTTGCAACGCCACATCTCAATATCATTGTTTGTTTGATGAATACAGCGCCATGTACAAAGAGTTTTGTAGACAAAACCCAGATTTTGAAATACCAGGTACTTATTTTCCTTCATTTGTATGCTACCAAGTTGCCGCTGCATTTTTATTTTTATATTTTTCAATTCTATATTCATTTCGTCATTCTGAAATGGTACAGTTGTCCGATTAATGTTGCTTATAAATGCCTTCAGTTCTTGCGTCGAATTATGATACCGACATATACACGTACAATGGCAAAGATGAGATTTTATGGATTAATGGATATTTTGAAGGAAAATAAACCTTGTATTCTAGAAGTTGATATAGTTATAATTGCTTGGAATTTGTCGACAATGTCTACAACTCTGGATCAAATAAAATTGAGAAAGGTAATGGGGAATGTGTCAAAGCGACAACAACCCGACCATAGAGCAAACAACAGCCGAAGGCCACCAACAGGTCTTCAATGTACGAGAATTTTTTGCACCCGTAGGTGTCCTTCAGCTGACCCCTAAAAATATGTATTCTGGTACAGTGAAAATGGACGTCATACTAAACTCCGAATTATACACAGGAAACTGAAATTAAAAATCATACAAGACTAACCAAGAGCAGAGGCTCCTGACTTGGAACAGGCACAAAATTGCTGCTGGGTTTAGCATGTTTATGAGATCTCCCCTCCCCCTATACCTCTAGCCAATGTAGAAAAGTAAAGGCATAACAATACGCACATTGAAATCCAGTTCAAGAGAAGTCCGAGTCCGATTATAAAAGATGTAAATAAAATGACAATAATACATAACTAACAACCGACTACTAGCAGTAAACTGACATGCCTGCCCCAGACCTCAATTAAACTGATTGAAATATTATTTCTTCATCATATGAATATCAGGCACAATTCCTCCTATAAGTTTATTCTCAATTTTCCGAACTTTTGCTATATTATGATTCATGTTTTAAAAATATTTCACGGAGATTACGCATGTTTGGTACTTTTTGTAATTGCATACCTTTCTGGAGCTGGCATGTATATAGGATATGAGCACTTTAAGTTTTAGTATTATAGTCCTAACTTAAATCGAAATTTGCCGCTGGTAAATCGTTTCTATTATAGTATAGAAAGTATATTTTAAAATATATACAAGAAACATATTTTTATATATATAAATATAGAACTTTTATCTGATGTACATGAAATGTTAAAAAACAATGGCATAATTTGCAAACAGATAACATGATTTAGCATCATTAATGAAAAGTTACAAATTGTAATTTAAACGAGTGTGTCGAAAAAATCAACACACTTCGTACAGTGTTACATCATACAGTTAAATTCATTATGACTCTTGTATTGACATTAATAATCCTAGAATTTCCAATATACAGCAGCTCTAAATGTGAGTAAATGGAATGCAAGAACCAAAAAGTACATAAACAACGAATAAAGATAAAAAAAAAAAGATAGCAATGATTGACATGATTCAATTGTTATAACTAATATCTGACATCCAAATATATTTCTCATTATACTTTTAGAAAAAAACATATACCGACCACTCATGTAAAATCGTTATATTTTAGGATATAAGATGGTAATTTTGGGTGGATTAAATGGGAAATTGTGCGCCTCGAACCGATATCAGCCGTTCTATTTTTGGACAAACGGAAGCAGTCAATGTTTATTTCAGAAGTCATTATGCAGAGAGGAGGGTCAACTAATTTCGACTGAAAGATCTACGAGTAAAGATGCTTCTTGCCGTTGTGATTATACCAGAGGGTATTCCTATGTTATGCAACCTACGCATATCACTTATTGTGTTCCATCTGAAGAAGACTGTTCTTGTTATATTAAACCATGTCCTGATGGATACGTACTAAATACAGGTACAGTATAAATGTATTATGTATCATAGTATTTTATTCTAGTACTACATATATATAGACAAGATCATTTCTTTATCCTGTAAATAAGAGAAACATTTAGGCCTTTATTTGATGACATCATTGCAATATCATGGTGCTAAATCTTATTTTTGTTCATTCTTGAGTCTTATACATCTTAATATTTAAATTTATCTTCAAGAGTCATAGATACGTTCTCATATACTCATGCTGTTCACCAAATCTTTATTTATTAAGATGGTGATAAATGTTATTAAAGATTTCGTTATTCCTCTGAATTTGGAGGGAAGTCAAGTGCCTAAAAAAGGTATTCACATTTTGCGCCCCATATTTGACTTCTCCTGTTATACTCCTGTTAAAATCTTGATTAATTTCAGTAACCATAGCAACAGGTAGTTAAAACCAAACATTAAAAAATTGACAAAAAAACTTTGTTCCATACAACCATACAATATAACATGCTGCAAATTAAATGGATAATGTCCCTTTTACAAAATAAACAAGTTGAACAAATGAAGTAGAAGAGTAAAATAAAATTAGTAACAAATGATAAAAATACTTTTTTGTGGTAACGTTTTCCCCTATCTGTAGTTGATTATACTAGTATATTTTATAAATATAGGATATCAATGCATAGAAGGTATTCCAAGAATCAACGAATGCACCACAAGTGACCCATCAAAACCTGCAAAGTAAGCTAGCCTTATTGTTACGTAAAATGAAAATTATTAATTATGGTTACGGTATCATTTTATTAATTAGTAGCATGGTCGGTCATAAAATAGTTAAAAATTTCACCTTAATATTTTTATATCCTTCATTTCGTATTAAAGTTATATACTGACAATGAATTTAAATAAAAAGAAACCTTAGTGTAGAAACTTTAGAAGCATTTTGTTGTTATGTATTCCCCTATGTCTGCATCCTTTGTTCTCTGGTAGATATATGCATGCTTTTTTTTGTAGACATTATAAAGCAATAAATCATTTCCTGTTCATCATCTCATTGCATGTAAGTTTAATGTACTTAACAATAAAGACCTGTAGCTTGTTATACATGTATGCATGGCTTCTACAAAATAACAAACTGTATTCTATGCTATTTTATCTACCATTTCATTCTGAAATATGACAAAAACACAAGAAAAGATAAAAAAAATAAATGCTTTCAAAAACTGTAGTGGTTGCCTTAAAGCCACCTGACGAGTACCTCTGGCAGGGACGAAACAGTTTTTGTCTCGCCTGACTCGAAAGCACAGACGCATGATAGAGGAAATCTGATATGGCTATGTCGGCAACGGTCTTATTTAATTCTTTGAAGCTTATTCTTACGTCTAACACTTATAAAACCAAGAGTTCCAAATGGTGAAGTTGAAATCATCCCTTCGTAAATTTTACGGACGCAATAACGAGTTGTTTGACAGTTGTGGAATAAAAGAGGGACGGAATATACCATATTAACAGTCAAACTCATAAATCGAAAATAAACTGGCAACGCCATGGCTAACAATGAAAAGGACAAACAAAGGAACATAGGACACAATATAGAAAACTAAAGAATGAGAAACACGAACCTCATAAAAAAATAGGATAATCTTTGGTGCTCCAGAAGGGTCAACAGATCCTGCTCCACATGTGGCACCCTCCTGTTGGTAGAATAACCGTTTCACAGATGATATCGGATATGTTCCTCATGTCGTAACTTCGTAACTACAATACCATTTCCAGTGGCGGATCCAGAAATGTCCACAAGTTACTGCCTAAGAGGGGACCCGCTTCCGTCACGCTTCACTGATTCCCTATATAACCACCATATTTTTTTCCAGAAAAGGGTGGGGGTGGGGGGCTTCCCCCCCTAATCTGCCTCTGCTTTCGCTTTTTATACGACAACAAAAAAACTTGATACCAATATACGACAAAAAAATGAAAATTATTTGGTCGTATATTGGTATCACATTTGGCATCATCGTCGTCGTCGTCCGAAGATATTTGGTTTTCGCACTATAACTTTAATATTAGTAAATAGAAATCTAAGAAATTTTAACACAAGGTTTATGACCACAAAAGGAAGGTTGAGATTGATTTTGGAAGTTTTGGTTCCAACAGTTTGGGAAAAAGGGGCAAAAAAAGGGTCCAAATAAGCATTATTCTTGGTTTTCGCACAATAACTTTAGTATATTAAGTAAATAGAAATCAATGAAATTTAAACACAAGGTTTATGACCACAAAAGGAAGGTTGGGATTGATTTTTGGAGTTGAGGTCCCAACAGTTTAGGAATTAGGGGCCAACAAGGGGCCGAAATAAGCAGTTTACTTTGTTTTCGCACCATAACTTTAGTATAAGTAAACAGAAATCTATGAAATTTAAACACAAGGTTTATGACCATAAAAGGAAGGTTGGGATTGATTTTGGGAGTTTTGGTCCCAACAATTTAGGAATAAGGGGCCCAAAGAGTCCAAAATTAAACGTTTTCAAATTGGTCTACATTAAGGTCCAAAGGGTCCAAAGTTAAACTTAGTTTGATTTTAACAAAAATTGAATCCTTGGGCTTCTTTGATATGCTAAATCTAAACATGACTTTGTACTTAGATGTTTGATTATGGGCCCAGTTTTCAAGTTGGTCCAAATCAGGATCCAAAATTATTATATTAAGTATTGTGCAATAGCAAGAAATTTCAATTGCACAGTATTCAGCAATAGCAAGAAATCTTCAATTGCACAGTATTGTGCAATAGCAAGGAATTTTCAATTGCACAGTATTGCGCAATAGCAAGAAATCTTCAATTGCACAGTACTGTGCAATAACAAGTATTTTCAATTGCACAGTATTGCGCAATAGCAAGAAATATCTAATTGCACAATATTGCGCAATAGCAAGAAATTTTCAATTGGAGTTATCTTTCTTTGTCCAGAATAGTAGTTGAATCAACTTAAACCATTGTTTTATACAATTTACAATGTACTCACACCACATCTTCCTATATCTATATTCACTTTTACTACCAACTGATAAATTAAAACAATCTTTACCATTCAGTGATAACAAGTACTTTTTTACATTTTAATTTTTATGATGTATTTTAATGAGTAGTTATTGTTGCAAACTGCATTAGAAATTTGAATTGAGATCAGTTTTGGGATAAGGGAAAGGGGGATGTCAACTATTTAATCACAATCAAAATTTAGAGCTGAATTCAGCTTGAATGTTGTGTCCATACTTGCCCCAACCGTTCAGGATTCAACCTCTGCGGTCGTATAAAGCTGCGCCATGCGGAGTATCTGGTTACGAATGTGACCTACCGAATGAGACTATTTACCGGATTTGTAATAACATATATACGACGGGTGCCACATGTGGAGCAGGATCTGTAACCTCTGAGATCACCCTAAGTTGTTGGTGGGGTTCTTGTTGCTTAGTCTTTAGTTTTCTATGTTTTGTCTTCGGTACTATGATTTGTCTGTGTGTCTTTTTATTTTAATTGATGGCGTTGTCAGTTTATTTTCCATCTATGAGTTTGACTCTCCCTCTGGTATCTTTCATCCCTCTTTTATAGGTCTTTGAGCTGTTTTTTCGGTTGCTTTTAGTATAGAAAATAAGTAAACAGAAATCCTATATCCAATCAATCTAATTTTATTTTTTTAATTCATTTCATCATTGGTATTATATTTTGCAGAAATATATCAACTGTCATGGAGGCCCTAAATTGTGAGTTTTGTCAAATTATAACATAGATATATTATATGTATGTATCATTCAGAACAGTTTTACATGTATAAAACGTTTATATCTATAGAAGAAAGTAGAGAGACATAGAATACCTAGAAGACACTCAAACTCATAAGTCCAGTATAAACTGACAACAACATTGCTAAAAAAGGAAATCACAAACAAAAATAACAACTGTACATAAATTAACACAAAAAACAAATCACTGAGCAACACGCACCCTACAAAAAACTGGAGTTGTTCTAAAGTCCTCCAGAAGGGTAAGCAAATCCTGCTCCACATTAGGCATTTGTTGTGTTGTTCATGAAAGTATGAACTCGGTAATATATTCAGTTGGGTATGTCAATGGGGCAAGAGGACAAGAAAGTAGCTACGACAACTGGAACATATTATAATGTAGCCACTCTTGATTCATTCTTCAAAATTGAAGCTTCCGATATGATCCTTTTTGTGAAAGAAAACAATAAATATATAACTGGCGTATTACATACATGTGACATGTTCATGCTTAAGTTTGTTTTCATTTATTTCCAGGCAATACAGAAATTCAAAATGGACTCTCAAAAGCAAAAACAGCATTTTCCTTAACAGTGATAATATTTTTAGGTAAGTTTTAGCCTAATCATTTATTTAAGCTTTCGTTTCATATATTTCCTAGAAATAAATAAAACTTAGTAGACATGCATTTGTCATCACCCGTTTTATTCAACATGTTTACTTATCTTTTATACAGTTTTATCTCACCGTTCGGAAGGAACTGTGACCTTTGCCATCACTTGGTATACATCGTCATCCTTCGTTGTCGTCCGTCCAGTTTAAACTGTTTCAAACATCTACTTCTCTGAAACTACTAAATCAATTCCAATCAAGCTTAAGCTGAATGATTCTTTGGGTATCTAGAACAAAGTTTGTCTATTATTTTCTACTTCATAAAAAAATTAGAACATTGGGTAAAATGCAGTTTTTAGACGACCGCAATTTTTTCCTGCATCGTATAATGGTATCATTTCTGCGTCGTCCGAAAACATATTTAGTTTCTGGACAATACCTTAAGATTCAGTTAATGGATCTCTATTAATTTTACCAGAAGTTTCAAGACCACTAAAGGAAGGTTTGGATTGATTTTGGGGGTTATGGTCCCATATGAGGGGCCAAAAAGGGGCTCAAAATAAGCATTTTGTAGTTTTCAAACGTTAACTTGTGTTTAAGTGTATGAATCTCTGTTGGTTGATATGGCTCGAACTGTTTCGAATTTGGGGCTAAAAAGGGGGAATTAAGGGCAAAGAAAGGGGGGAAATAGGTTTTCCATACCACTAAAGGATGGTAAGTAAGGACTTTTTTTTGGGGGGGGGGGGGGGGATGGCTGAAAATGTTTGGAATTGGGGGGCAAAAAAGGGGAAAAAACTTGGTTTTTCTGTTCAATGGACATTTAAGACAATTTAAAAGCAGTGTAAAGGAAATAATTCAAAAGCTGTTAACATTGTTAATGTTGGGTATGTTTTGATTTACAAATGTACCTCCCTTGCATTACTGGTTAATTGTGTATAAAAAAATGTCAGGTTTTGGACTTTCTATAATTCCATTTTTTTTTTAAATATTGCATAATAGATTTGCAAGGTTTTGACATTTGCTTTGTGTCAGAAACTCATATTATGTGAAGAATTTGATCACAATCCAAATTCAGAGCTGTATCAAGTTTGAATGTTGTGCCCATACTTGCCCCAACTGTTCAGAGTGCGAACCCCTGCGATCGTATAAAGCTGCGCCCTGCGAAGCACCTGGTTGGTTATTATCTCGAATATTAATAATGGTAAAGAAAAACTGTAAACAGTAAAGTAAGATCTACAAATTAGTATTATATGCTCAAAGTTGTCAATTAACCCATGAAGGTGTTATTACCTTTTAAGAACAATTTTACACATTTTGTTTATCATGTATTTTAACTTTAATAAATCTTCTCCTCTGAAACTACTTAACCTATTCAAACCAAACTTAAGCTTACTGATACTTAGGGTATCTAGGATAATTTAAAAGTTTGTGTTTTTTTTTCTGTCTCGTCAAATATATGGCAGTCATGGCTAAAAATAGAACATAGGTGAAATGGAGTTTTTGTCTTATATCTCAATCACAGGAATTTTAGGAAATTTTACAGTTGATGTTTCTTAATATTTTCTTGAATATTGATGATAAAAGATACGCCTGATACCTTTGATAATTATTTACACCACTGGGTCGACGCCACTACTGATGTACGTTTCGTCCCAAGTGTATCACCTGTCCAGAAGTACGCACTTCGGTGTTTGAAATGATATCAATTATTACTTTTATGAATTTACTGTTTGCAAAAGTGAAAAGTAAAAAATGAATGAAATACTAATAATTTGAAAACCTTAGCCTATTTGACACATCTTTGGAATTAAGGGTCCTCAATGCCCTTCAATTTTGTATTTGTTTGGTTTTCTAATTATTTTGATATGAGCGTCACTGGTGAGTCATATGTTGATGAAACTCGTGACTGGCGTATTTAAATATTAGCCTGGTTCTTTTGATAAATTAGTATGTATAATTGTTTGTTGGATATGGTGAATTATATCTTTATCTTTATTCAAGTACTATGAAAAATAGTTTTAAAAAATCGTTATGATTATACTGTTTTCTATATTGCAGTTATGGTTGCCACTCTATTGATTTGTTACACTATAGTAAAAGTAGAAACAAGTGAGTATTAGTATTGTAATGTAGTAAATCAAGGGTTTGAAATATGCCACTATTCCGACAGCCCATTAGTCCGACAGCCTATTGGTCCGACAACCCATTAGTCCGACAACCCAATAGTACGACAAACCATTGCTCCGACAGCCCAATACTCCGACAACCCATAAGTCCGACACTTATCAAGCCAAGTATTAGGGTATCAGGGTTAAACAAAACTTGTCTGTCTGTATTATTACGTTTAGATATGTAATAATATATTTTAAAAATATATATAACATAAAAATGAGGTAGTTTGAAATCCTTGTAATGTCGTTCAACGAAAAACTTGCAACGAAAATATCTATGGGACGGACGGACGAACTCACGGATGGGCTGACTGACGAGTGGACGGTTGAATGGACAGACAGACAGAGGTAAAACAGTATATTACCACTTTTGTGAGGCGGTGGTATATTGATTGGGTCAACATTAAGACTTGGCAATACTAATATCATAGTAATAATATGATATAAGTATCTATATAACATCGCAAGCCTCAGTCACAATCGGAGCCAAAACAAAATAGAAAAATAACCAACTAGCACATTGATATCAAATAACATTCAGTATCAAACCATGTACTACATAATTCAAAAGAACTAACAATATAATCATCATTTGTTTCCCCTATAATAGTAAAGTTTTCTTTTGTGTTTACATCGAAGATTTATCATATTTATCTAACTTTTCAAAGTCCCACATGTGCTGATTATGCTGAAAGAAATCCACAGGCTCCCTCAAACTTTGATAATAAGAGCATTCGATTGAAAAATGACGCTCATCCTCAACCCGATCAGCTGTACAATACGATTTTTTGAAAAAACCTGGCATTTTCAGTTCTTAATGTAATGGGTGAGCACCGATTCTTAACTGAACTTCCTTCCTTCAAATTAATTATATCTAAATACTTTTGTCCTTGAAAACAATCTTTAAATACAAATGAGTGTCAAGTTTGCCACAAAACACATATATAATGTAGTAAGTTTTTACAATTAGACATTAAGAAAGACCCAAGCCCATTGTCTTAGATTTCTTACTAGTTGTTATTTGCTTTTATACTGCACTGAGTATCGTTTTATTTGCATGAACAGTCACAATACGTTGACTGTATATTTCAATGTCATAAACAGTCACCGACCCGTCACTTTTCGTCATGACTATTTAAAAAAAAAAAGTTGCCGAAATGTTCATGTCCGTCATATTTGTTTTTCGTTTTGTTGTAAATCATCAGTCCTGCACTTCCTTCAACTATTATAAAAGAGGCATATTTTTCTAGATTTTGAAATAAGCTCGGGATATAAAATTGGTATCACTACAAATAAATTGAGTATCATCTCTCAGACTTTATATAATTATGTCGGATCGATCGCTATTGGAAGTGGGGTGTTCTGTCTCCGTATTTCGTGGATTCACCTACCCGAATATGATACCGTATTCATAATTGGAATTGCTAATCTTTTCTGAGCACATATTTCGTCCTAGTTGTCATCCTATTTTTAAGGATCTGGTATGCATTTGTCTCTTTGTTTTTCTCAATTTGACTGACGCTACATTAGTCCGTTATTTCTGCAACACAATTAATTTAAATAAAACTCAGATGAGTGATACAAGGGATAGAAAGTGTTGCGACCAAACAAGGCGGGTAGTGTTATACATTTCTTTAAGTAGTTAATAGTGATGAAACATCACTCCCCTGATACGCGAAAGGGGATAACCGACGATCTAGTGAAAGAAGGTAGATCAAGACACACACAAAAAACACAGCGAGCAGCACAGACTGACAGTGGACACACCAACGATAGCATGTAAAGAAAAATAAAATACCCAGACACAGAAAACGAAAGAGGGACCAGGATAAACGGACAACCACAAATGGTACAAAGAACGGAGTTGGTCTTTTTAGAGAAAATTTACCCATACACATAAGAAAAATGCATTGTTGGAATAATGGGCTGTCGGAGTAATGGGTTGTCGGAATAGTGGGCTGTCGGAGTAATGGGCTGTCGGAATAGTGGGCTGTCAGAGTAATGGACTGTCGGAATAATGGCTGTCGGTCTAATGGGATGTCACCAAGTATACTAGTCTCAAATACTGAGGCAAATATTTAAGTCATACTCGAGACTAGACCAAAACCTATCATACATCTGGGGCGATATGCGCAATTATTTCTTCATAGGGGGTATCAGTATCGTTTTCGTCTGTAGCTCTGTCCATATCGTAAATTTGTATATGTATGATGTCTTGTTTCGAAGCTGATACATTTTTTCATATGTGGTTAAACGTTCGGGGTACGTAGGGTGAATCATTTTCCCGTAAATTAGCATACCCGAAAATCCTGTCGTGATGGGACTCTTCATGGTAAAAAGTCCCTTTTTTTCACACAATAATTTCTTTGGAAATTTAATATTTTAAATACATATAATAACTCCATAGTTTTTTACACATATAAGTCCTATACTTTCCAGATCAACACAAAAAAATAAACTCGCCACGTCTTATTAAAAATTTAAACCTGTCCAATATCACTACACAGAGATTTTTTTGTTTACAAACAACTACAATCAGCTGCGTATTAGGGATGCTGTCCCATCTCTTGGGTAGCCTCTTCAAAACTAATCTATTAACGTACATGTATTAACATTGATTTAAGTTTACGAAGCTAATAAACAAAACGTTTGATAAAGAACATAAAACAAAAAGGTGATGGAGATAGAAGCAATTGGATAAATAACATGTCACATGCTGTGCAGATGTTTTGTCTTTGTTTTTATTCCTTATTCTGGAAGAGACAAAACAATGATCTGCTTACAAACCATACATTTATTGTTGATTTTAATATATATTCTCATTATTGCAAACAGAGACAGAAAGCTGTATTGACAAAAGAGATTTACAGCACACAAAAGGAATTAACATTGAAGAAGTCCATACATCACATTTTAAAAAGCCAGTTGTTAAAAGTAAGTAAGGTTGAACTTTATTTCTGCTTAGTGAATCCACAAAACGGGTTTTTATGCTAACGATAATTTTGATCTACCATTTGAATAAAATCTTGCATGGTTGTCAATGTTATTATTAGAGAATTTCACAGTATTTTTTGAAAATGTTTACCTACACAATGTATACTCTTTTATGAAAATGTGTACCAACACAATCCATACTTTTTTTATGAAAATGTGAGTAGTGTGTTATGAGACTGCCCTCCGTAATCCGTAGTACGGAGCCCGTAATCCCCTCTAATCTTCTTAAACCAGCTTATAATCCCCTCTAATCTTCTTAAGCCAGCTTATGGTACGATTTAAAGCAGCTTATGATGCAACTTTAAGCAGCTTATTATGCAATCAATCGGATAAAGATAATCCTTATCTTTTAATCTAGATTAGTGCTCCTCAATGTTTTTTGTTCCTTTAAGCACATCATTGTGCAATCAATCGGATTAAGATAATCCTTATCTTTTAATCTAGATTAGTGCTCCTCAATGTTTTGTTCCTTTTTTTTATCCCGATAAGAGTTAACAATTGCTAATTATAATCTATTTGTTTTCGGACTAGAGAACCGAGTATTAACCCTTGTAATCCTGATTAGGATAAACAAATGCTAATTATAATATATTTGTTTTCGGATTAGAGAAACGACTCTTAATTTATATCCTAGATTAGAGGAATCCCTTTTGATAATTAACCAGTTGTTTCCAGACAATCAAAATCCAATTGTTTTCGAACTTAATTAGCGGATCCTTTGTTTGAATAAAGGGAATTAATTGTAACGGAAGGAGAGACAGGCTATTTTTTATTTTTACAGGAAATACTCTACACAACAGATTGTAAGAGAGAAGAAATATTAACAAACCGCTAACTGTATTTTCTAACAAACTAGTTGAGATAAGGATATTTAAAAAAATGAAAAAAGTTTTTCTTTCTTTCTCTTTGTAAATTCTTGATATTATTTTCTTTCTTTTCTCAATTAGTTTGTTTAAAAATAAACACCTCGTTGTCTCATCTATATATAGTTTCTTTTAACACAAAATAATAACACATTTCATGTATTAATCATTTATTTAAAATATTCTAGATTGTATTTGTTTTTTTTTTAGTTAAAACATTTAAATTGTAACCATTTTTTTCTCTTCTTTTTTATTGTGAATATACTGTTTATGTCTCGTTGCACATACATTTTCTTTTGGGTTTCCAAATTAGTTTCTGTCTTTTTTGTCTTTTTATTTTGTTGGATGTATTCATTGTCACTATCTTCACTGTATTCATCTGTTTCTTCTTTCTCCTTATTTTCTTCTTCTGTTTTCTTTTCTTTATAAGAGGTAGACTCGAATCGTACTTTGTTTGTTTTTTCTACGTTCCTAAACAAACGAAGTGGAATTTTAGTAGACTTCAGAAATTGGTAGAATTGATGTATACCAGCTGTTAGTTTTCTACGACCAATTGGAACTGTTGAATCACGTATCAAGTCAACGATATGAGTGTTTGAAATAACTTTTCCGTCAATGCAAACTTCACCTTGTTCGTCCCACTTAATAGATGGTTGTTTTTGTAAGTAAAGCAAAAGTCGCAAGGCTTTGTCTTTATATCTAGATGGAAAAGTGATATTGATTAACGATTGTAAATCATCATGTAACGGTTTCTGGTCATAAGACAGATTGTGTTGGTCATTGTCTCGAGGTGGAGTGTCATTTAACACAACTTCCGCTTTCGATTGATCTTCGTTTTGTTTTTGTAAGACAGCCTCGAATTTATGTTTAGGAATAAGAATCATTTCCTTCGTCATTTTAAGTGAGCAAGCACAATCTTCACTACTATAGGAATGAGATTTGATCGATACTTTAAAAGAAGTCTCTTTCGATGTAAACGTTGGGTGTCCTCGGCAGTGATTTTACGAATAACCGTTTTGTACTCAAACAGTTTCTTTTTATTTAGCGGAGATAGTGTAACGACTCCATGTAAAATGTTGTATATACATTCTAGTAGGATCTTAAATTGTTCGTTATTCATCGTTTTTATCATTGCGAGTCTTTGCTGATCCTCAGCGGAAGCCAATAAGGATAAAAAATTAACGTGTCTAATCACTTGCTTACTCATAGCTTTTTAAGTATTATTTCGGAAGAAAAACCACACAGTTCTCTCCAATGAATATATTTGTTCTAAGTAAATAAAGTTTGTCTGTGTGAGCGCTCACATCAATCGTCAGGTATCCGTATTTTGTTTTGGTGGCGAGTTCGTAGGCCGACATGAAATATTTCACCTGACCTGGTAAAATTTGTTTAGCAAGTACGGTTAACTGGTGTTGATCACGATGATTTTTTAGACAAATAATGTAAGATGCATTTAGGGAAATGGTGCGCATGAATTTACCCGGAGAATGATATAAATTCTGAGTAAGCATTAAAAGACTTATGTTTTGATGATGAGATTTTACCGTAAATAAATTTAAAACTTCCACATCGTTCACTGCTGTTGCGAGCAAATCGTCTAAAACCAGAAGCATATGTTCCCTTTTTTCTGACCATGCATCCACTTGATCACTGCTTGGTAAACCTTCATGAAAATTTATATTGTTTATTTCTTTTTCCATACTTGTGAATAATTCTTGATAAACAGAATAGCAATATACAATTTTTACAGGAGGGGTTGAAAACATACCTCCAGCTTGTTTAATTATGCGAAAAGTCAACATAGTTTTTCCACTTTGTGTCGGTCCCACAATTAAAATAGAACATGGTGCTTGGAAAGGTAAAAGCGTACGATCTCCACTTGCCATGGTCTGAGTTTTTTCAGTTTTTATTTTCCCACAAATGACTGAAATAAAGTTTAAGTTCGAGTTTTATATGTTTGATACATAAGTATTTTTTGTTGATTTTTCTTTTTACATGTATTTAGTTTCTTTTTTTATATTTTGGTATGGTTTTTTTTACGTTTTGGCATCCGTGTTCCTTTTTGACGTGTTAAGCTTCCGTTCTCAACCAACAATGCAAAAACTGTTAAAAATCATTTGACCACAGAATATTGAAAACCAACATTGTAAAACCAAATCGTGAAAGAAAAGCCTCAGTTCTACCAACAAATTTCAAAAAGAAAACAAGCTAAGTAATATTTATTGAACGCACAAAATTTCAAACATGAATATAAGAATATAAATAATAAATAAAATTACATACAATGTACAATATATGAAGAAATTAAAAAAAAATAAAAATGTCATATTAAGTGTTCACGTGATTTGATTCTTTTTTCCATTAAACGGTAAACATTGTCTTTTATTGTTTGACTACGTAGTCTGTCCAATACGATCACATTAAGTAGGAAGTAATTGCACACAAATTCTGAAGACATGTTCAGTTTTTTTACGTCTTCTCTGAATTTAATCAACACATCTAAAAGTATAAACGAACGACATGCTGTTTCAAAATGTCTTTCCAAGTGCTCCTGCTCGCTTTTCATCAAACATTCGTGGTTATGTTGACTGGGGTGTTCAACTTGGCAACCAGAACACGTTTCTTTCGTTTTCTTTGTAATCAATTCCTGTAACACCTCGGCAAAAGAATAGATCAAGACTGTAGTTAGAAGCTTCTTCTCCATGCCCGACATGGCGATTGTTCTCAAAACAAATGAAGTTTTAGTGATCTTCAATAAAAGAATGTAGAAACACTATACTCTCTTTCAGATTACACAATTTTAGCCACACGTCTCTGTTGATTTTGATTTTTTTACCCTTTACAACGATATGAATGAATGTCTTTTGCTGTAGTCGTCTTCCTGTTTTCTTAATAATTACTCTAGTCTCGTCGTCAATGGTAAACACAGCTTCTCTCTTCAATAAATTTGTGTCGAGGTGTTCGTAATCACATTTGGTTGCTTCTCTCACCAAATCAATTTGACACTGAGTCATGATGACTGTGGTGTTTTTATATACGGTGATTTAAATACAGGTATATTCATGCGTAGGGTCATACCATATTCGTGCATGCATAGCCATGTTTTTTTAATTAAACTTTTCGGATGGATGGATTTGGTAAAATATATCCAGTACACCCACTCAATAAACTAATCCATAATTCAGTGTTTCCATTTTGCATTGTTATATTAACAAGTGATGCTATAACAATTGTTATTACAATAATTATTTGACAGAAATACACGATTTCTGCTTTGGGAATATTTTCTCCCATGAAGCGCCAAGTCGTTTGTGTGCTCTCCGTATTGCTTCTTGTCTCTTCCATGTTGCTAAGTATAATAAAGGAACCACGTCGCTTATCACTCATACCTTTAAATACGTTTTAAAAAAAGTCAATTTTTTTTTCTCTTTCAATTAATTATAGGTAAAGAACACATTGGAAAGAAGATCCTTCTTCCACTGTTCAATTTGCTTCTTTTCCTCACATAAATGATATAGTTTAATCAATGTTTGTTTTTTTAACTTACAAAGATATATATACATTCTCCCTTTTCGCTCCTCGAACACGAAAGCGTTATAAATCATCTCTATCTCTTTCATTATTTGTATTAAATGGAAATTATGAAAAAAGTCTTAAAAAAGGGACTAAAGATACAAGAATGACAATCAAATTCATAAATTGAAAAAAAAAAATATCTGACAACATCGAGGATAAAAAAGACGAAAAGACATCGTTTGTTAAGCGTACAGTGACGAATATTACATACATATTCACTGGCACATGATTTACTAGAATACAGTTTCGCACCTCACGTGTATAAAACGTACAGTGACAAATATATCATATAGCACATACATATTCATAGGAATCATTAACGTTTGTTAAAATTACAGTGACAAATATTACATATTGAACATACATATTCATTGGTAAATGATTAACTAGTATGAACTAAAAAAAAAACCTTATTATTTAAAAACACCCAATCATTTTAATTAAAATCAAACAACAACAAGCATACCAACAAATTATACACTCTTTTTTTTTTAATAAATTGAGTGGTCTTTAATTTAAATGGACCTTACGCAGTTGTGTAAATCTTTTCTTCATTTCTAAGCGGTGTGTAAATATAAGTGCATTAAAATCACGACTGTAAAAAAAATATTAGATATAAATTATTCGTGGTCTTCATAGAAGAATAAAACAATTGTGCTATGTTACCCAATCTCCATGTTCCAACTGGACAATTTGCTTGATGGTCTTAAATATCTTTTCATACTTTTTTCGCTAGACAAAGTCAGAAAATGTTTTTTTACTTTCTTTTCCTGTTTCTATTTTGTTTACTATTTTTTTTTATTTAGTGTGTGTCTGCATTTAATATATTTTTTTTATCTTGTTTTATATTTGTTTTGAAAATAAAAAATGTACATATTCTCAACTTGTTATAGTTTAGAAGAAGAAAATTAATACAAGCATTAAAAAACTCTCCAACTCTAACTAGTAGTTTGTTTTTTTGTTAAATATTAATAACAAGTGTTTATTGGTGATACTTTGGTGGAATAAAGACATTGAGACGTAAACATACGTGCATAGTGATCAAAGGTACACACTTATTTATTATGGTAAAATGAGGACGGTAAATAGAATTTTATTGTACATTTTCACTGGTTTTAAAATCCTCATTTTTATGTATATTTCTCAAGAGTTTGTTTGGATATAAGTTCAGTATAACACGATGGATGAAGAAGTGAACAATCTTTTGACACCAATTTATTACAATATAGAAAATCCGAGTTCTTTTTCCTCAGCTAGCAAACTTTATCACATTGTTAATGCGGATGGGAAAAAAATTGGTTACCACAAAATAAAGAGATGGTTAAATGCACAAGACAATTATTCCTTACAAAAAACTCCCAGGCGTTCTTTTAGAAGATTACGTGTGTATACAACAGGAATTGGTAACTTAATGGACGTCGACCTAATGCAAGTAAGTAATTTATCACAATGGAACTCTGGATATAATTTTATACTAGTTGCCATCGATTGCTTTAGTCGACGTCTTTGGATGCAACCATCAAAGAGTAAAAAAGGTGTTGACATAGCCAAAGCTTTTGAAAAAATTCTGCAAACAGCAAAGGTAGACAAGATCCGCTCGGACGTTGATGGATGTTTCAAGTCAAAGGTTGTTCAAAAACTTTTCAAGGAAAGAGGAGTGCGACATTTTGTAACTAAGAACGAGATAAAAGCAAACTATGCAGAGCGTGTGATACAAACCATAAAAAATAAATTTTATCGTTACTTTACTAAAAAGAGAACGTATCGGTACATTGACAATTTACAAAAATTTGTAAAGAGCTACAATGCAACACCACACAGGTCCCTAAACAATATTGCACCCAACGACGTTACACCGGAAAACGAAGCGGATGTATGGGTTCAACAATACTTGAATAAAAAGAAATCTCCTGATAAGACGAGTCGGCCAAATACCAAAAACCCACAAAAACTTAAAACCGAAGCAGATTTGAAGAGAAAAAGAAGATTGCAACAGCGGAAGAGTTACAAATTTAAAATCGGTTCTCTTGTTAGAATTGCTTATACGCGACACATCTTTGACAGAAGTTATAGTCAAAAATGGACGGATGAGATCTTCAAAGTTGTACGGAGATTTAAAAAACAGAACATCAAGATTTATAAATTGAGCTCTTTTTATAACGATGAGGAAATTTCTGGTGAATATTATTCTGCTGAACTTCAGGCTGTTGATAAATCAGATGAATCACTCTGGGTTGTAGAGAAAGTTCTGAAAAAGCGTAAAAGGCGAGGAAAGACCGAGTTTTTATGTAAGTTTCAAGGTTGGCCTGATAAGTATAACCAATACATTCCCGAGGAAGACATTCAAACATTATCATGACAAACGACGATATTGACGAGGATCACATTATTTTCTTATTCAACGATCAATCAAATAAGTATTATCCTGAAAATATACCTTCAAATTTCAAGGTTCACCTAAGTGACACGTTGTATTTAGAAGGAAAGTGGGAAATAGCTGTTTTGGATTTTTATTCCAAGGAGAAAATTTCAACTGTTAAAAAAACCAAACACGAACTATACATTTTTTGTGACGTATGTATGGGTGTAAGTCTGTTTCACAATGAGTTTTCACTTTTACGACGTGTATTTCCTACACCAAACAATACTTGGAATTACGTTTTTTCTAACCCTATTTTCGTACCTGTGAAAAAAACTGAAATCCGCGACTTAGAAATACATATTTTCGACGAAAGTGGAGAACAAGCGTCATTTTTAAATCAACGTTTGTCCTGTACACTACATATTAGAAAAAGAAAGGGGAAGTGTCAACGATGAATGCAGACAAAATGTACATTCCAAGCATGGAGAAGTGGTCGAAATATTATCAAAATGTTGTGCAGGGGAATAACAAAACGTATATAACGCACATTAAAAATACCGGACGTAATGGGTCTTTTATGATACCTATTGAAAATCAAAAATCGCCGTCAACCTCGTCGAAATCTAATGAAAAGTACAATATTCATCTAGTTAGTCCAAGTGCGCAAATGGTCGAAATGGCTAAAGAGTCTTTAGAAGATGAGGGTTTGCATATAAAAGGAAAAAAACGTAAACGAAAGACCAGTCATAAGGCAACCAGCAGTGGAGTTGGTGTATGCAAAAAGAAAAGAGAACCAAAACGAGACGTTTTTTCAGAGTACATGAATTAAAAATGGCTTTACTAACATCACAGAACAACTTCACAGAAGCTATTCCGTCACAATTAGAAGTTTTCGAGATACCTCCATACCAGTTAGGAGTTGAGTCAATTTCGTATGAAGAATGTCGGCCTACATCACAAGTAACAGCCTACAACCCAATAGAATTTAATTTGTGTGCCCAGAACGGACTAGAATACATCGATCTCAGACGGTCGAAACTGTATGTTAAGTTGCGTGTAAAACATAGCAATGGAGACAATATTGCTATAGATTCAAAGGTGGCACCAGTAAATGGATTTTTCTATGCACTTTTTTCTCAGGTCGACTGTTACCTACAAGGTTCACTGGTATCATCAAGTAATACCAACTACGCGTACAAATGCATGATGAAAACGCTACTCGATTATGGACAAGATGCAAAAGCATCACAACTAACGAGTGTGTTGTTTTATAAGGACAGAAGTGGACACATGGACTCATTTGATACTAACACGGGTCTTTACGAAAGGAAAAAACTGATAGGTAATTCTAAGAGCCTTGATATGGAAGGAATGTTGTTTCACGATCTTTTTGAAATGGATCGTTACTTATTAAATATGGTTGACGTAAAATTGAAACTTTTCAGAAGTAGACCGAGTTTTTGTCTAATGTCAAGCGAAGACGATGCGGACTATGATGTTGTCATTGAAGAATATTGTCGTTAAAGTGTGTAAAATTAAGGTCAATCCAGCTATCATTTTTGCTCATTCGGAAGCATTGAAATCAACGAATGCTAAATATCCCTATACAAAAACAGTAATGAAACATATTACTCTCATGATGGGTAGTACGAATGCAGTGTTGGAGAACATTTTCCAAGACGTGAAACCAAAACGAATCATCATGGGTCTAACTTCGACAAACGCCGTGAACGGTGATTATCAACTTAATCCGTGGAATTTTCAACATTTTGACTTGCAACAAATAACTTTGTACTGTGATGGAGTTCCTGTAGATGGAATTCCTTTGAAACTACAATTCAACGAAGACAGGGGTGCAACAAATGTTGCAGCATACGTTAAAATGTTTGAAAACTGTGGAAAGTGGGGCGGAGATGCGGGGAATGAAATAACTAGATCGGACTTCAACAATGGATATGCTTTATTCTGTTTTGATTTACAACCTCACTTTTCAGATGCCAACTATCTGTCACTGGTAAAGCAAGGAAAAGTAAGACTTGAATGTCATTTTGCATCACCCTTACCAGAAACTGTCTCTTTACTCATTGTAGCCGAAAACTCTGGCTATTTTGAAATAACGGAAAATCGTCAGATCAAAGTAGAACACTAAATTCATACCTAATACTGTTTGTTGTATTTTGTCCTATTTAGATTATGTTATGACACAACCACATTATATGACGTTTCTTTTTCTGTGTTTAATATTTCTATTTGTCTAATAAACATTCAAATATAATTCTTTTACTTGTTGTTTTTTTTTTCTTCCTGTTCGTCTTTTAAAATTTCTTCGTTATAGAACTGGTGCATTTTTTTAAATATTTTTTTCATCGTTGCTGGTCATTTACCTGCTTTCATGTAATTTATTAAGTTTGAAAACCAACTTGGAAATTTTGTGCAAGAGTGGTAAACATTCATTTAATTAAATGTTTTTCATCAAAACTTAAACACAACCAAAAACAAACCAAATAAAAAAATATACGTTTGTATCAAACATATAAAACTCGAACTAAAACTTTGATTTCAACGATATGCGAAAAAAGAAGAACTCAAACCATGTCAAAGGGAGATCATTCACTTTTACCTTTCCAAACACCTTGATGTGAGCGCTCACACAGACAAACTTTATTTACTTAGAACAAATATATTCATTGGAGAGAACTGTGTGGTTTTTCTTCCGAAATAATACTTAAAAAGCTATGAGTAAGCAAGTGATTAGACACGTTAATTTTTTATCCTTATTGGCTTCCGCTGAGGATCAGCAAAGACTCGCAATGATAAAAACGATGAATAACGAACAATTTAAGATCCTACTAGAATGTATATACAACATTTTACATGGAGTCGTTACACTATCTCCGCTAAATAAAAAGAAACTGTTTGAGTACAAAACGGTTATTCGTAAAATCACTGCCGAGGACACCCAACGTTTACATCGAAAGAGACTTCTTTGAAAGTATCGATCAAATCTCATTCCTATAGTAGTGAAGATTGTGCTTGCTCACTTAAAATGACGAAGGAAATGATTCTTATTCCTAAACATAAATTCGAGGCTGTCTTACAAAAACAAAACGAAGATCAATCGAAAGCGGAAGTTGTGTTAAATGACACTCCACCTCGAGACAATGACCAACACAATCTGTCTTATGACCAGAAACCGTTACATGATGATTTACAATCGTTAATCAATATCACTTTTCCATCTAGATATAAAGACAAAGCCTTGCGACTTTTGCTTTACTTACAAAAACAACCATCTATTAAGTGGGACGAACAAGGTGAAGTTTGCATTGACGGAAAAGTTATTTCAAACACTCATATCGTTGACTTGATACGTGATTCAACAGTTCCAATTGGTCGTAGAAAACTAACAGCTGGTATACATCAATTCTACCAATTTCTGAAGTCTACTAACATTCCACTTCGTTTGTTTAGGAACGTAGAAAAAACAAACAAAGTACGATTCGAGTCTACCTCTTATAAAGAAAAGAAAACAGAAGAAGAAAATAAGGAGAAAGAAGAAACAGATGAATACAGTGAAGATAGTGACAATGAATACATCCAACAAAATAAAAAGACAAAAAAGACAGAAACTAATTTGGAAACCCAAAAGAAAATGTATGTGCAACGAGACATAAACAGTATATTCACAATAAAAAAGAGAAAAAAATGGTTACAATTTAAATGTTTTAACTAAAAAAAAAACAAATACAATCTAGAATATTTTAAATAAATGATTAATACATGAAATGTGTTATTATTTTGTGTTAAAAGAAACTATATATAGATGAGACAACGAGGTGTTTATTTTTAAACAAACTAATTGAGAAAAGAAAGAAAATAATATCAAGAATTTACAAAGAGAAAGAAAGAAAAACTTTTTTCATTTTTTTAAATATCCTTATCTCAACTAGTTTGTTAGAAAATACAGTTAGCGGTTTGTTAATATTTCTTCTCTCTTACAATCTGTTGTGTAGAGTATTTCCTGTAAAAATAAAAAATAGCCTGTCTCTCCTTCCGTTACAATTAATTCCCTTTATTCAAACAAAGGATCCGCTAATTAAGTTCGAAAACAATTGGATTTTGATTGTCTGGAAACAACTGGTTAATTATCAAAAGGGATTCCTCTAATCTAGGATATAAATTAAGAGTCGTTTCTCTAATCCGAAAACAAATATATTATAATTAGCATTTGTTTATCCTAATCAGGATTACAA
Organism: Mytilus edulis; assembly: GCA_019925275.1. Classification (NCBI taxonomy): domain Eukaryota; kingdom Metazoa; phylum Mollusca; class Bivalvia; order Mytilida; family Mytilidae; genus Mytilus; species Mytilus edulis. The sequence continues at coordinate 74,958,189 of CM034361.1, read as the reverse complement.
GGGTTAATACTCGGTTCTCTAGTCCGAAAACAAATAGATTATAATTAGCAATTGTTAACTCTTATCGGGATAAAAAAAAGGAACAAAACATTGAGGAGCACTAATCTAGATTAAAAGATAAGGATTATCTTAATCCGATTGATTGCACAATGATGTGCTTAAAGGAACAAAAAACATTGAGGAGCACTAATCTAGATTAAAAGATAAGGATTATCTTTATCCGATTGATTGCATAATAAGCTGCTTAAAGTTGCATCATAAGCTGCTTTAAATCGTACCATAAGCTGGCTTAAGAAGATTAGAGGGGATTATAAGCTGGTTTAAGAAGATTAGAGGGGATTACGGGCTCCGTACTACGGATTACGGAGGGCAGTCTCATAACACACTACTAATGTGTACCTACACAATGCATACTCTTTTATGAAAAAATGTGTACCTAAACCATGTATATACTATATTATTAATATCTGCACCTACACAGTGTAAACTGATTTATGAAAATTGCGATTCAAAAGGCTTTAGCTCCTATATATACTATAAAGAAATAAAATATGATATTTTTCGTTCAATCATAAATGAAAGTGGTAAAGTCAAATTGTTATTAGCCTCCAGCAGCAAGTTTGGTTCAATGTTGTCAAAATAATTTAAGAAACATTGCTGCTGTATTAAATCCTTATAAACGAATAATTCGAGCTGCTCAAATTCGTTATCCTGATTTTAACTCCTTAGCGAAAGACTCGTTCGACATGAATAAGCCGTGCTTAGTTATTGACAGGAAAAGAATGTCAATATTGAAGGTGAAATAATGGTAATTCATTTGATTGACAGATTCACAACAAGAATGTGTCCCTAGTACACGCTCCATCCGCACTATCATTTTCTATGTTCATTGGCCCGTGAAAATGGGATAAGAACTATAACTTGGCGTTAAAATTAAGTAGACCATATTATAAGGAACACATGTAATTAGTTTCAAGTTGATTGGACGTCAACATCATCAAACACGACCTCGACCAAAATCTTTACGCTGAGGTGGGACAGACGGACGAACGGACGGACGAACAGACGTACGAACAGACATACGCACAGACCAGAAAACATAATGCACATGAATGGGACATCAAAACTCATCCTTAAACAGTAAACACGAGGATTAACATTTTTGTTTAACCTATAAAATGAAATTAAACAGACCTAGATAAATAAACTTGCACGAGTTTGCTATCTCTATCTCTATCTCTATATTTATATCGATATCGGCTTTTATTAACGTCGGTTGTCTTTGGAGATCACATCAATGGTCAATTAGATTGCATCTTGACTTAGATATAAATGAAATGTTGATATATACATGTATATATATATAAAGTCAAAAAGGGTACAACATCACCATTAAATAACTATAAAATGAACAAATATTAGATATTTCAGATAACAGATATCCTTCTCCAATAATAGCACGATGTCAAATGAATCGTGACAATATATTCAAACGGAGAAACTTTTTCCAAATCTTGAAAGTTACACAATTCACACACGCTGGTATAATTTAAAAATTTCCAAACACGGCGCAAAGATTATAAAGATATGCCGAAAATAGTTATTTGTGATGTGAACTGGCACAACTCTAAATTTCCAAAGGTTGAGACAGTTTAGATGTTATAACTTTTTCTAAATCATGAATTTATACAATTTAAGCGACTACGACAGACGCTGATACAATTTTAAAATTTCCAAAACACGGCGCAAAGATTACAATGAAATGCCAAATGTAAATAGTTATTGTCGATGTGCACTGGCACAACAGTTAAGATGTTATAACTGCATTGAGGACAGTCCTCAACAACAAAAAAATCAAAAATGTCCTAACCGATCCAATTCAAGTTGATATAATATTTCAAATTGACAACGGTAGGGCAATTGCAACAGAAACTACATATTTAAGCCTCCCAAACGAATAGCAGTCTAATAATGATTAGAAAAATAAGTTTTATCTAATGAGGTAAAATAATTGAACGTGGCTACGTACTTATACATCTATCCCGAATGAATGGAGCCCTGTAATTCGAAACTGGTATTTTAACAAAAATTCGAACTGTAAACATGGCAAAGCCAGTACTAAATCCGGAGTTACTGGAAACAAGTGATGACAGGAAAATGAGGGACTCATTCTATGTTTTTTTTATGCCCTCTGTGGAAACTGTCCGTAACTTTCTTATCCAAAATCTTTCCTGAGCTACTCTGTCGACCTTCGACCAACCCTCGTTGTAATCTATGATTGTGATGGTAAGGTTTTTGAGATCAGCTTGTGTGTGCCCAGTTGATCTCAAATGACGACTTACGGATAGGTCGGGCTTGCAAATGTAGTCACTTCGATGACCATTCGTGCGTTTGTTGAACGTCTGCTCTGTCTCGCCAACTTACTGCATGCCACATCGACACTGACGGAGGTATACAACACTCTGGGTTTTGCAAGCTACATTGCAAAATATAGTGTACACAGACCCAGTCGAGTGGCAAGTAAATGTTTGAGTATTTAGTATTTGTTGACAAGTCAGACAACGTCTGTTACCACATGACTTGCACCATCCTGCAATTGAACAGCTTTTATTTGAGGAGACGTCAGCTCTTACAAATAAGTTTTTCAGACTTGCTGGCCTCCGAAAAGCTAAGACAGGAGGATTGGGAAAGATCTTGGATAATTTAGGGTGTTTGGCAATAGTTTGCCAATTGGCACGGATCAAACGTGAAAGGTTAATAAAGGCTGGATTGTATGTTTGGACAAACGGGACTATTTTGCTGCGCCTGTTCCGTTTGTACTGTAAACGGTTATTGCGGCTGTTATTGTTAGCGCGCGCAAACCCCTTATCTATGTCCAATTTCTTATAACCTCGTTTTGTTAAAAATTCGCGAAGTTCCTGTAGCCGTTTCGTGACAGCCTCCTCAGAGGAGCACATCCGCTTGACTCTGAGAGCTTGACTGCACGGGATACTTTTTGTACAGTGTTTGGGGTGACAGCTTTGGGGAGAAAGGTACTGATGTTTATCTGTGGGTTTACAGTAGATATGACACCGTCCTTTATAGATGTGGTTGTGTCTAAGAAAGATATCTTAGAGTCGGAAATTTCATACGTAAATTTAATTGAATGGGGGGCGTTGTTTGCATGTCTGATAAAATCATCCAGTTTTTATTGGGATTCAATCCATTTCATGTCAACATCATCAATAAAACGGAACCAAGACAAAGGTTTGGATAAAGCTGCTGCAATAATTTGTTTTTCTAATCTGCCAATGAAAATATTGGCGTAAGACGGTGCCATTTTCGTTCCCGTCGCTGTACACTATATTTGCAATGTAACTTGCAAATCCCAGAATGTTGTATACCTCCTTCAGTGTCGATGTGGCATGCAGTATGCTGGCGAGACAGAGCAGCCGTTCAACAAACGCATGAACGATCATCGAAGTGACTACATTTGCAAGCCCGACCTATCCGTAAGTCGTCATTTGAGATCAACTGGGCACACACAAACTGATCTCAAAAGCCTTACCATCACAATCATAGACCACCACGAGGGTTGGTCGAAGGTCGACAGAGTAGCCCAGGAAAGATTTTGGATAAGAAAGTTACGGACAGTTTCCACAGAGGGCATCAATGAAAAAAAACATAGAATGAGTCCCTCATTTTCCTGTCATCACTTGTTTCCAGTAACTCCGGCGTTAGTACTGGCTTTACCATGTTTACAGTTCGATTTTTTTTTAAATACCAGTTTAAATTACAGGGTTCAATTCATTCGGGATAGATGTATAAGTACGTAGCCACGTTCAATTATTTTACCTCATTAGATAAAACTTATTTTTCTAATCATTATTAGACTGCTATTCGTTTGGGAGGCTTAAATATGTAGTTTCTGTTGCAATTGCCCTACCGTTGTCAATTTGAAATATTATACCAACTTGAATCGGTTAGGACATTTTTATTTTTTTTGTTTTTGAGGACTGTCCTCAATGCAGTTATAACATCTAAACTGTTGTGCCAGTTCACATCGAACATAACTATTTACATTTGGCATATCTTTGTAATCTTTGCGCCGTGTTTGGAAATTTTAAAATTGTATCAGCGTCTGCGGTAGTCGCTTAAATTGTATAAATTCATGATTTAGAAAAAGTTATAACATCTAAAATGTCTCAACCTTTGGAAATTTAGAGTTGTGCCAGTTACATTGCAAATAACTATTTCGGCATATCTTTATAATCTTTGCGCCGTGTTTGGAAATTTTTAAATTATACCAGCGTGTGTGAATTGTTTATCTTTCAAGATTTGGAAAAAGTTTCTCAGTTTGAATATATTGACATGATTCATTTGACACCGTGCTATTATTGAAGAAGGATATCTGTTATCCGAAATATCTAATATTTGTTCATTTTATAGTTTTTAAATGGTGATGTTGTACCCTTTTTGACCTATTTTATATTATATTTTGTAGTGTACAGAATCATATTACATGATCCATCGCCCTGTAAGATTGATCGTTGACTATTTATTCAGTCATTTTATATATATGAGTCAATATCTGAAAAAGTCTAGTTTTTGGCAATAAGAAAAAACCAAAAAAATTTCTTTAGACCCGGTATTTTAATAGCACAAATCGAAGAACACACATTGGGGATCTAGGAACTGTTGTCTGTAATTCAAATAATTGTTTAATAAGGAAACAATGGCAATTTAAAAATTGGTACAAAAAAAATCCAGTTCTTTCCTGTTACCAAAGTGAATCAATTTTAAAAAGTTTCTAATGGGAATAAGGAATAAGTTTAAGACACTATTTGTGGTTTACTAGTATATCCTGCAATAGTTTATCAAATGCCAATTATTGATTTTAGCATTTGCAATACAAAAGGTTTAGAAATATACTTAAATATAGTCAGATATGTCGGTAACATGAAAGAATCTTGAGTAACAGGACAACGGTAACAGGACAGAGTTGGTAACAGAAAGGATTTTTCTGCTTTATTTTAAAGTTTAAGAAAAATAAATCATTTTAGATTGGTCACAATTGGAAGATAACAGCAAACAATGTCATTTATCCTTTGAAACTGTATTTGCAAGATGAAAAATCTGCCTAGGTAATGAAAAATTCTAAAATAAATTCCTTTCTGTTACTATCTACTATACTAGAATTGCACAATGTTCTCTGCTGTTATCAAAAGCAAAAAACCTATTTTTTTATTCAATATACTGTATATTATTTTGAAATTTATTTGATATGGTAGTGATAACTTATATTAAATGAAATGATTGGCATATAGTAGATTAACTGTTCGATTCTTCAGTGAAATTGTCTTGAACATCCTTCCTGTTACTGATGATGGTTATGCTGTTACTTTTGATCAGGTAACATGACAGAAAGTAACAGAAAGGAATTACGCGATAGTTTTTGTCCTTTTTATCACATTAAATGTAAGTGTATTTCCTGTGACATATAACTTTTAAAAAGATGATATAAAAACACACTTAATGTTGTGGTGCACACTTAAAAATATTCTCAGAAAGTGTAAAAAAAGGCTATAACAGGATAGAACACCAATAAGTATTTTTCTATAAATTCTTACCTTGGATGGGCTTGAATTTTCAAACCTGGCCACATTCCAACTAGTTCTTTGTACTAATACATTCAGGGAATGATGCTCTTCACAATACATAATGGGAAAATAACTCTTGGTCTTGTAAACGTTTCCACAGGTAAAAAAAAACCAGTGGTAACAGGAGGGAAATCACCCCTGGGGACAAATTTTTTATCTCTCAAAATTTGCAAAATTTTATTACATGCTATAGTTATAATATAAAAAGACAAATTAGGGGCAAGTTTATTAAACAATATATCATATATGTGAGAATCGGATGCCTGTTTAATTAATTTGGATATTATTTGAATGATTTAATTTTCAAAAAAACACAGGGGACAACATGATTTTAGGGGGGGTTGAACATTTAAATTACAATATTTTATTGGAAGAAATATAAGAATGAGTGTTTAATTGACAGGCCATGGTGCATTATATAATTTAGTTTATACTGAAACTTAAAATTTTCAAAAAAGATGGTTGAATAAAAAAATAATTGCTGGTGAAGTGCGGGACATGGAAATTAGACTTTTTCAGATATTGTCTCATATATATATATATATATATAATTATTTTCTGTGATTGTATCTTACATTAATTTGTAGGATCCTTTACTATAGATAATTTAGCTGATCTGTAAAAATAACATCTCCATGCCTTATATATCATGTACTGTAGTACGCCGCTAGATTAAAACTGACGTGGAAAGGTAACACATGGCCAGCGAAAGCTTCATTTTTATGAAGCCCAGGTGGTCGTGTGGTCTAGCGGGACGGCTGCAGTGCAGGCGATTTGGTGTCACGAAATCACAGTAGCATGGGTTCGAATCCAGGCGGGGAAGAACCAAAAATTTGCGAAAGTAAATTTACAGATCTAACATTGTTGGGTTGATGTGTAGACGAGTTATATATATATATATATATTATTGAGCCAATGGATTGTAATTGTTCATTTTATACTTTTTAAAATTTGGATTGTTTTCTTAGTATAGTTTGAGACCATAACTGAGCGGCGGGCCAAAAAATCTCCATGGGAATGAGCTGTGCTAATGCTTATACACTTGCATGCTAAATATATTTGACTTACCACTAGTGGTGCACCATAAACTAGACCTAATCACAATCTAAAACATTGTTGACGCCGCCGACGCCGGAACAGCAAAACTATGTCTCGCTTTTTGACTCCGTGAAGCGAGACAAAAAGGTCCCATTTAGTAGTCAAATCCATCTAAAACAACTCTGACCGAGGGAAATATAATTATAGTTTCTTTGTAACTTCAAAAGTTATAAACGGACGATTTTAGAAAGTTTTGTCACCTATAAAAAAATTGAGAATGGCAATGTGGAATGTGTCAAAGAGACAACAACCCGACCAAATAAAAAAACAACAGCAGAAGGTCACCAACAGGTCTTCAATGTAGCGAGAAATTCCCGCACCATGTATAATGTTACCAAATGTGTACCAAAGTACTGACTACTGTGACTTTGAGATGATGATACTCGCTGAGACTGTTATCCAACAGAAATTGTATTTTTGTTGTCGTTTACTGGTAATAACTTATGAATCGTTGCTTTTCAAATTTTCTAATATATGTGTACGAGGATGCACATACTAAAATATCTACAAACTTAACTGAGTATAGCTTAATATAAATCATAATGTTTCAATATCCTTTCAGAACAGCAAATTGATATAGATTATGCAGAAGAAAGGACAAATACAGAGATAATTATAAATACAAAAGTGCTTTTGTACATATATACAACCCTAAGAGAAGCTAAGATAACAGTTATTTCAGGACCACCAGGGTGTGGGAAAACATCATTTTTATATCACGCTGCTATGAAACTTGGAGAGGCAGACAACTACAAGATATGTTTTATATCAAATCCAGCGAAACTTATTGAGTCTATTGATATAAACGAAAAACAAATATTCGTGATAGAAGATATTGTTGGGAAGAATTCTTTAGACGAACTTAGTTTGAAGACTTGGGGAGCAAATTCAGATTCAATCTACCAGATTGTAAGTAAAAGTTTGAAAACTAAATTGATTTTGACATGCAGATCATACATCTACAGGAATGAAAAGTTCAGTTTATTGAAACTTCCTCATATGCACTGCGATATGTTGACAGTTGAAGGTTTTTGAGAACAGTAGAGATGCGAAAACTGTAAATATGTATTTGTTACTTTTTTAAAGAAGAAATCAAGGCATTTCATGATACTGTATAATGTTTGGTAAATTCCCTTGTATTGTTTATGTTGAATTTTGTACCATATTTGTGTTCAATGCAAAAAACCTCTCATCCCGGATTAATTAATACAAAAAGTCATCCTTGTTAGTGGGAGATATAAACTTCCTCATATGCACTGCGATATGTTGACAGTTGAAGGTTTTTGAGAACAGTAGAGATGCGAAAACTGTAAATATGTATTTGTTACTTTTTTAAAGAAGAAATCAAGGCATTTCATGATACTGTATAATGTTTGGTAAATTCCCTTGTATTGTTTATGTTGAATTTTGTACCATATTTGTGTTCATGAATATCAATTATATGGTCATTTTTATAAATTTTCTGTGTACAAAACTTTGAATTTTTCGAAAAACTAAGGATGTTCTTACCCCAGGAGTAGATAACCTTAGCCGTATTTGGCACAACTTTTTGGAATTTTGGGTCCTCAATGCTCTTCAACTTTGTATTTGTTTGGCTTTCAAACTATTTTGATCTGAGCGTCACTGATGAGTCTTATGTAGACGAAACGCGCGTCTGGCGTAATAAAATTATAATCCTGGTACTTTTGATAACTATTTACACCACTGGGTCGATGCCACTGCTGGTGGACGTTTCGTCCCCGAGGGTATCACCAGCCCAGTAGTCAGCACTTCGGTGTTGACATGAATATCAATTATATGGTCATTTTTATAAATTTTCTGTGTACAAAACTTTGAATTTTTCGAAAAACTAAGGATGTTCTTACCCCAGGAGTAGATAACCTTAGCCGTATTTGGCACAACTTTTTGGAATTTTGGGTCCTCAATGCTCTTCAACTTTGTATTTGTTTGGCTTTCAAACTATTTTGATCTGAGCGTCACTGATGAGTCTTATGTAGACGTAACGCGCGTCTGGCGTATAAAATTATAATCCTGGTACTTTTGATAACTATGGACATAATTATGCAAATCGTGATACAAGCATAAAATATGGTATAAAGGTTGACTTAATGAATCTGCTGGCCAGATTTTTTTTTTTTTTCAAAATGGCGTCATTACAAATTGGCAATAATTCTGTGATCCTTTGAAAGGAGTGTTATATGTTAAATCAAATGTTAGATTTGATAAAAAAGTAAATGACCGTTCCTAAATTACGACCAGACAACACATTAATAAAAATAAAGGTGACTTACGGTTTTAAAATACCGGCAAAAAGTCAAAAATTTCAATTTTTATACGTTCAAGCAACTTAACAAGGGATGTAAATCCTTGAAAGATGTGTTATATATATATTATCCAATGTAAGTCATGATAAAATGTTAAAAGAGGTCCTAAGTAAGACAAAACCACACATAAATGAAAATGATAGTGACTTCCGGTTTTAAAATGGCGACAAATACATAGAAAATATTTTTATAATTTCCATCAACTTAACAAGTGATAACACTCTTTGTTAAGTTTAAATGCCTAGTTTGGTTAAAAAATCAGGTTGCTTATCTCATAATTATCTGATAGTTGCCTATACAGCAACCCGTACAAGGATGGTCAGAACGGTAGCATCTACAGTTACCAACACAGCTGGATTTTCGCCTCCTCATTTAAAAATTTCCTGACACGAGGATGCAACGGCAGTCAAAGAAGTTCATTTTGGTTTCCAAATGTCATTGATTCTTTCCCTCATCCTATCCCAATGTTTATGACTTGGTACATGTACCTGTCGAAAACATGAATCAGGCTAAGCCCAAACAACTCCTCCCTGATAACTTCTCTATTGATGTGTTCTGGAAAAGAACCTCTTGTAGGCGGAATTGCATCTCAATGCCACTGCCTCCTGGCAAACAATTCACATCGTGTCTCGCTTCATACTTCAGCCAAAAGCAAACGTTCTTTACATCTGGAAAAGCTTCCATTGTTAGCCAAGCTGACCTCTTTCCTTTCTCACGATAATTCGACAAAGTGCCACATCCACTGAATGCATGGACGAAAGTAGGAGCAGCTACACAAGGACCAAACGCATTTAATATGTCACGTACAGAAAGCCATCAAAAGTCGTTATTCCTTCCATAACCTATCCACAATTTGTTCTACCTAATTTTCCGATTGCTGCAATTATTGATACTACTACAACTGTGTCAGTTCTACCTAGAATTACACTTTTCATAATCATGCCGAACATGGACAAACATCTGCTTTTTCATGATAACAAGGGGATAAATAGGAAGTATCTTTATTAAAATTGCAAAGAATATGTTCACCATGAGTAACATACACATTTGTAGTAGTCTCTCAAGAAGCAATTTTGTCAGCAAGAAACTTGAACAATTTCGTTTCGTTGTCAGCTTCATAAAGAAAACTAATACACACCCTTGGTGTTCTACCAGAACCAACACCTTTCCAACTGCCACAAGAACCTTTAGTAAACATCAAATACAATGTCTACTTTTGAATATTTATCGATGCAAGATTATATATAATGCAGTATGACATCATTAGTATAATCATCAAATATTTTTGCCCAACTTAGTAACCTGGAATTAACCATTGCAACCACACCAACGATAAATGCGTCCAAAGGAGTATGTTCGATAAGGTCCTAAAATGGCCCCTTTTTTAGCGCAAATTTCGAATTCGGATTTATTTACCAAAGTCACGATAAATTATAGCTACTACATTGACTATATATGATATAAGCCATTTTGTTGAAAATTTTACGTTTCTGGGTTTCATTATGACGTCAGAAGTTGTACTGAAATTGATTTTTCACGAAAAAGTCAATGAAAATGGGTAAATTTCCATACATTATTGGACAGGAAACATAGAGCGCATACGTCGACAACAAAGATCTTTTAAAATAATGTTTGTGAAGACATTTCACATGTCTTATTTGAATATTTAGCTTGTCGACGCCTGCGCTCTATGTTTCCTAGTCCTTTATTTGGTTGAAATCTTGCTGATTTTGTCAAATTTCACCAAAATCTCTTATCTTAACCTTCTTGGGATGAAAAAACCAACGTGTTAGAATTAAAATTTGACCAAAAAAAATTCTGTTCAACTTTCTTTCATGTCTTTAAAGCAACATAAAACATTTATTGTCTTGAAACTATCAACTTTATAATTGGGGCCAAATATGGCCCTTACCGAACATACTCCTTTGGATAAGCAAATCGCAGAATGTATCAAGTAAACCCATTTGCAGCGATTTAATACCACTATTTCAAGTGACATCCTGAGATAAAGACGGAGGAGCAGTTTACTTTTAATGGATAAAAAATATTCCAAGTAAAACTGTCTACTGTGACAAGAAATGTAAAGTCTAGAAAAGATATCACAATCACTTTAAAGGTTCTCTAGCTTTGTTTTTAACAAAGACGTTTTGCATTTACTTCAAAAGATCTTCGTATTGTTTGGACCAATATCTTGGAGTTTATTTACATATCTTACCTGTTTCCGAATCAACAATTTCCTAAATGGAGTATTTATTTTTACAAATCTTTTTTTTTTAACAACTTTTCTAGAAATGAATATCCTGACTCGTTCAGCACTTTACAAATCCTTTAAACAGGTCGAGAACTCTAGATTTCTTTACGGCACAATATATATATGCATAGTAACTTCCCAAACACAAGGCCAATACGGCCTTGAAAACTTACCAATCGACTCAATGAGCTACAATGCATTGTGGGCTACTACGAGTTTACTACAACAGAAAAACACGTGGAATTAGTGGAAGAACTGTAAACTAATATAGTGTCTGGGATTCTCAAAATGTATGTTTTTGTACTGCAAATGTTATTATTGTAAAATATATAACATACTCTTCAATTTGCATGCTCAGATTAAAAAAGTATTGTTTACAGGCTTCACTATTCGACTTTTTTTTTCGCCTTGTTAAAGTTGTTGAACAGATTTTTTTTCCATTGTAAAGCATTGTAACTGTGCTATAATTTTACGACCTGAAACAGTGAAATGATCAATGTCCACTATGAACTATTTTGAGCTCTTTTAATCCTGTATAATGCCATTTCTGCCTAGAAAAACACGAAAACTTTCATTGATCAGTAACAATTCTTTCTGTACTGGATGTGTAAAATTTTTATCAGGATCTGAACTGAAAGTAAGAACATCATAATATTCAGTATGCTAAAAATAAGTGTTATGAAAGCAGGGCGGATCCAGCAATTTTAAAAAAGGGGGTCTTCACCCAGGACAAAAAGGGGGGTTCCAACTACATGTCCCTATTCAAATGCATTGATCGTTCAAACAAATGGGATTCCAACCCCTGGACACCCCCCTTTTGGATTCGCCACTGAGCGGGTACGGTATCTAGCTCAAAACATTTTGTATAGCTTCATCCATCGATAAAGTTCATTTGTTGCTAATTTTATCACAAAATAAATCTCATAGGTTTTTGTATCGTTCGGCTGCTGTCATGTTGACGTATGTGAAATATCTCCAATATTTAAAGCCTCTGAATCACAGTGGATGCCATATTACCGATTATTGTTTTCTTCAAAAACGTGCTTTGTATATAGAAATAAGCAGATGAGGTATAAGTGCCATATGAGACATCTTAAAAAAAAACCCACCATTATCTAGTAAAGTAAGCAGTCATAGGTTCAATGCCGAAAAGTACTCTATAAATGACCCAACAATTACTTGTGTAAAACAATATAAAAAAAAAAAAAACCCAAAAAAAACAAACACGGTCTAAAATAAAAATAAAAGGTGGAGAAATCTATCTAATAAATAAAAAAACGTATTGAGGTTTGTATATATAGGAGCCTCTTTTTCAACGGTTGTTCTTTGTGTTACATATTTGTTTTTCGTTCATTTTTTCATAAAGTTAAGGCCGTTAGTTTTCTCGTTTGAATTGTTTTACATTGTCATATCGGGGCCCTTTATAGCTGACTATGCGGCATGGACTTATCATATCAAATTTTCCACCTCATCGCACATATATATGGATAACATCATTACAGATTATTTCCTACTGCACGAAGAGTCAAACTTTGGTTAGCTTGCTTGCTTTGGTTGTAATGTTATATACCATGTGTCTTACTCATTAACATATTTAAACAAACTCATCCTTCGGATTCGTTTGTTTAAATATGTTAACTCTTAAAAACCATGGTATATAAAATTTGTAATATAAATAAAATGATTGACAGCTTCAAGACCTTCAACTAATATTGGAAATTGATCACGTTACAGTTTTATCCAATGAAATGGAGGCTCGCGCAGGTCACTTTTGCGCAGCGTGTATGATCTTCTGTGTATTTCATGTAATAGAACCCTTGAATTTGCAAAAAGGAAAGAAAATGTCAGATTTTCCCGATTTGTATTTAGTTTGCGCCCCGTGTATGGTTGTTTGCGCAAGTAATTGTATATTGTCATCAGACTGAGGTAAACAAAAATATCGGATTCCAGTGTCGGACAAGGATTAAATAATTATTCTAATGACGGTAAGAATTGTTTTTTTTTGTTTTCAAGTATCATACAAATTAATCATATTTTACAGAATTTTCATCTCATTGAAAAATGCATATTTATACATTTCTAGTTTTCGTACAAACTACTTTCTTCCGTTATTTTATAAATTCGATTATTAGATTAATTATTAAAACACAATTTTAATGATAAAACACTGTATTTAATCAGTAGCGGATCCAGGGTGCGTAGATACTGTACGTTCCCCTAATTGATCGCAAAACATCGTTTTTTCACAGATATTTGTAGCCGATATTTATTCCTTTTTTTTTTTTTATAGGTACCCCCTTTTTAAATCGAAATTGGATCTTAGCAAAGGAAATGATAGTTTCACATTTCATTTTTTTCACAACTTAAAAAGAAACATTTAGTAATTGTTTCAAAAATAAGGGAATTCGTAACAATCCTATATAGTTTGAAAAAGGTTTCTTAGGATTTGGGTACACATAATTTATTGCTTTTTGTTATGAAATGAAAACAAATGAAGATCTTGACCTTTTAGTACGTTTAACAGTTTCCTAAATATTTAAGAGGCGGATACATTTAAAAAAAAAAGGTGGAGCTTCAGCCATGGAATAACATGAACATGAATATGTTATACCATGGCTGAAGCTCCGCCTTTTTTCCTTTGAATTCTAGTTGAGTTGCATATTTAACTAGCAAAGTATGGTACAACATTAATTTGCATATAATATACCATGGCTTTCCCTCACCACACTTTTTAAGCAAATTATTTCATAAAAACATCAAACGAAAAAATCCAATTTATGTTACAAGCTTGTATAAAAAACTATACTCACAAAGCAAGCAAGCCAACCAAAGTTTCACTTTGCAAGCAGTAGGAAATCAGCTGTAATGATTTTATTCAGATTGGCAAATGTCCGAGCCCGTTAAAAAACGAAATCAAAATGAAACTACAGTTGCTGACTTCACTTCCTTTCAAACAAAGGGAACAGTTTGGAAGTCTCATATACTGAAATGTGACAAAAATAAATACTTATAAATTTTGTTAACACTACCATGTATGTACAAATTTCTTCGCCTTTTTACGAACACAAAATTAAAGAATCACACATTTTGCCTTTAATTAACGATACGGAAATTGCTGTACTCGTGAATATTAGCACCGGCTGTAATCGACGGCTTACTTTAAGTTTGTTTCATGGGTAATTGTGTTTTTATACGACCGCAAATTTTGAAAAAATTTTCGTCGTATATTGCTATCACGTTGGCGTCTGCGTCGTCGTCGTCGTCGTCGTCGTCGTCGTCGTCGTCGTCCGGCGTCCGAATACTTTTAGTTTTCGCACTCTAACTTTAGTAAAAGTGAATAGAAATCTATGAAATTTTAACATAAGGTTTATGACCATAAAAGGAAGGTTGGTATTGATTTTGGGAGTTTTGGTCCCAACATTTTAGGAATAAGGGGCCAAAAAGGGCCCACATAAGCATTTTCTTGGTTTTCGCACCATAACTTTAGTTTAAGTTAATAGAAATCTATGAAATTTTGACACAAGGTTTATGACCACAAAAGAATGATTGGGATTGATTTTGGGAGTTTTGGTTTCAATAGTTTAGGAATAAGGGGCCAATAAAGGGCCCAAATAAGCATTTTTCTTGGTTTTTGCACAATAACCTTAGGTTAAGTAAATGGAAATCTATGAAATTTAAACACAATGTTTATGACCACAAAAGGAAGGTTGGTATTTATTTTGGGAGTTTAGGACCCAACAGATTAGGAATTAGGGGCCAAAAAGGGACCCAAATAAGCATTTTTCTTGGTTTTCGCACTATAATGTTAGTATAAGTAAATACAAATCTATGAAATTTAAACACAAGGCTTATGACCATAAAAGGAAGGTTGGTATTGATTTTGGGAGTTTTGGTCCCAACAGTTTAGGAAAAAGGGGCCCAAAGGGTCCAAAATTAAACTTTGTTTGATTTCATCAAAATTGAATAATTGGGGTTCTTTGATATGCCGAATCTAACTGTATATGTAGATTCTCAACTTTTGGTCCAGTTTTCAAATTGGTCTACATTAAGGTCCAAAGGGTC
The DNA here is from genome assembly GCA_019925275.1 of Mytilus edulis. Taxonomy (NCBI): domain Eukaryota; kingdom Metazoa; phylum Mollusca; class Bivalvia; order Mytilida; family Mytilidae; genus Mytilus; species Mytilus edulis. The sequence continues at coordinate 74,942,815 of CM034361.1, read as the reverse complement.
CAAAATTAAACTTAGTTTGATTTTGACAAAAAATGAATCGGTTGGGTTCTTTGATATGTTGAATCTAAAAATGTACTTAGATTCTTGATTATTGAAGTTTTTTTGGTCCAGTTTTCAAATTGGTCTACATTAAGGTCCAAAGGGTCCAAAATTAAACTTTGTTTGATTTCATCAAAAATTGAATCCTTGGGGTTCTTTGATATGCCAAATCTAACTGTGTATGTAGATTCTTCATTTTTGGTCCTGTTTTCAAATTTCAAATTCTACATTAAAGTCCAAAGGGTCCAAAATTAAACTAAGTTTGATTTTAACAAAAATTGAATTCTTGGGCCTCTTTGATATGCTGAATCTAAACATGTACTTAGATTTTTGATTATGGGCCCAGCTTTCAAGTTGGTCCAAATCAGGATCTAAAATTATTATATTAAGTATTGTGCAATAGCAAGTCTTTTCAATTGCACAGTATTGTGCAATGGCAAGAAATATCTAATTGCACAATATTGTGAAATAGCAATTTTTTTTTTAATTAGAGTTATCTTTCTTTGTCCAGAATAGTAAGCAAGAAATATCCTATTTGTGCAATAGCAAGAATTTTTTTTAATTGGAGTTATCTTTCTTTGTCCAGAATCAACTTAAATCTTTGTTATATACAATATACAATGTATATACACTTTTTACTACCAACTGATAAATTTAAATAATCTTTACCATTCAGTGATAACAAGCAGTTTTTTTACATCTTAATATTTTATGATGTATTTAAATGAGTAGTTATTGTTGCAAACTCCATTAGAAATTTGAATTGATATCAGTTTTGAAAAAGGGAAACGGGGATGTGAAAAAAAAGGGGGGGGGGTTAAATTTTTCTCATTTCAGATTTCATAAATAAAAAGAAAATTTCTTCAAACATTTTTTTGAGAGGATTAATATTCAACAGCATAGTGATTTGCTCAAAGGCAAAAAAAACCTTTTAAGTTCATTAGACCACATTCATTCTGTGTCAGAAACCTATGCTGTGTCAACTATTTAATTTTAGATTTAAAAAGTTTGAAGAAGAAATCTTTAATTGATTTGTAAAATCTTGGCATTTGTTTTGTGTAAAAAAAACCCATGTAATGTCAAAAATTTGATCACAATCCAAATTCAGAGCTGTATCATGCTTGAATGTTTTGTCCATACTTGCCCCAACTGTTCAGGGTTCGACCTCTGCGGTCGTATAAAGCTGCGCCCTGCGGAGCACCTGGTTTGCTGTTGTTTCGTTGCTCTCTCTCTCTCGGACCAATACATGAAATCTCCGTGCCATCATCAAACATATTAATGGCTATATATCGGGTAATTCAAACCCTTTTTTCTTCGCATAGAAACAACTCTTCGTTAATCTGAGCATACTTTGTATCACGAACTATAAATGAGGATACACAAAATAAAAACTAAGCGAAATTGTGTATAGCGCATTGCACGAAAAAAAGTGTTGTGTTTCAGTAAATAACACGTGTTCTCGGTTGATTGTAAACACGTAGTAGTCCATCATGCATTGTTACTCATTCAGTGGATTGGTCAAAATCCTATGTAAAAATAAATTGCGTCACATGTAAATAAACAATAACATGTGCGAGAACATACGTATGCTAATTTATGCATTTCCATATAAAGTAGTGGTCCCGACCTGTTAAAGCTGTGTCTTTTTGTGTTTTCGTAGAGTCTTCATTATGTCGTTCGTCTGTTGTAGAGTGACCCAAACCACTAGATCTTTTAAATTCATATTTTAACATACTGACTACCAGCTACAATCCATTTGTCTAAAAGTGATCTTAGGTTAATCCTATGGCACAAACATAGAACTTCACAACTGCATTATTCTGTGTTTGTGCCTGATCAATTGTGTAATAAGAAAAAAAAATTGCTGTTTTTTTCGTTCAGTGAAATTATCATTTTCTAATTCCATCGCCACCTTTGGGTGATGTTCGGGAAGGGAATTCATATCTCGGAAACGGGTCGTAACGATCGAGCATAATTCACACGATCAAGACCTAAAACAATATGTTATCATGCTTTATATGGACTGTTTGAAAAGTACGAAATCTCACTCATAAAATGAGCATCAGACCAAAATCGAAAGAAGTTCTTTATTCATAATTGAACGCCAGGAATTAAACTGTGGTCGAGATGACTCTATTTCCTTGCACCAGTCTTTTAAATCACTGAACATCACAGTCATTACATAATTATATATTCTGATTTTAGCTTTCATAATCTGAAATTAACAATTCAAGCAAACTACATGCAGTTGTCTAATGAGCCTGTCTAGGTGTAGAGACATTTGAACATTCATAAAAAGAATCCTCCGTTCTTGGTGTTGCAATATTGGTTTCAGTAAGTCATTTTTGCGCCTCTCCCAAGTCAGGAGCCTCTGGTCTTTGTTAGTCTTGTACTATTTTTAATTTTAGTTTCTTTTGTACTATTTGGAGTTTATGTTGTCGTTCATTATCACTGATCTAGTATATGTGTTTAGGCAGCTGACGGACGCCTCCGGGTTCGTGAATTTCTCGTTCATTGAAGACCTGTTGGTGACCTTCTGCTGTTGTCTGTTCTTTGGTCGGTGTTGTAAACGTAAAATTCCGAGCGTTCATAATTCATAAGTAAACACCATATTTGTAGAAAATATCAGTCCTGATGATTTATTCACATTACAAGTATCACATGTGCTATACAGACGTTACATAAAATACAAAATACACGGCATACACTCCGATAGTACAAACATTCAGCCATCTTGTCCATCCGGCCACACAACTCTCTCTCCCACGTCACTATCACACAACGTCAAAAATACGGGAAACAACGTTAACACTGTTTTGCGACATTACGGACATGAAGACAAACTCACAATCACAACACTACTCCCTCTTTTCAAGAATATTTCGTCCTCGAAATAAAAGTTAATCAAGACGAATTGCGTTTTCTTGTTTTCCAGTTCATCTCAGGTAACATTGACGATCCACAGATGCATACATCACGTGCATAACTGTTCTCATAGACGTTACTATTTCTGAAATGGGTCAACACATTTCCGCGTATGAGTTTTTTATGTGTGAAGTTCTTTCCGTATACTGGTCTCGATAATCCAGTATCGGTTGAAACTCTAGGTTTGTCATAATTGTTTTCATCATTGTTTTTAGAAGTATCAAACTGTACGTCACTTTGCTCAAAGTGTGTCCATTTTCGAACGCTAGCTACTTCTACCTCACCAAGGGTCTTTTGTTCAACGTTCGGACTTCGAAACTTAAAAACTTTTGCAACTGCAGCCTCAGTTGCCTCAACAATTTCATTAAGTTCCTCATATTTCAATTCTACCTTTCTAACGCTAACAACATCTGTTCCACCGGTTACCATTGTCTGCTTTTCAACGCACGGAAGCTCCAAGATAGCTATCTCTCCGTCCAAAACTTTCGCAACTTCAACCTCAGTTGCCTCAATAACGTCACAAAGTTCCTCATGTTTCAATTCATATGATTCACCGACGTAATAAACATACTGTTCACTCGGATAAACGAAATTATTAGGTACATTTAATTTACCAACAGTATAATTGTCTTTTTACAATTTCTGGTTACTAGAATATAAACTAATGTCATTTTGCATATCAACGTCAGTATTTTCAGAAACTTTATTCCTCCGAACATCATTCTCTGTGAAATTCATATTACGCTTATTACCTATTTCAAAATGTTTCTCAAAGTTACTGTCTTCAGTGCAACGCGATTTTTCTACGGACTTTAAAGATCGTCTACAATGTTCCTGCCACAATATTTCTTTGATAAGTTCACTAACTGTTGACGGTTCTTTAGTCAGAACTCTATATCCAATGTCACCATCAGGGTATCCATATATAGCATACTCAGTAATCAGCTTCACTAATAAATCTTCGTCCACACCAGGGAACGATTTCCGAACATTTATCTCAGTTCTACATACGTACTCTTGAACGCTTTCACTTTTAAGCATAGTTATATTCCTCAATTTCATTCTACAAATCTGAGCAGTCTCAATATCACCAAATCGACTTTTCAAAGCAGAATACAAAACAGATACATTATAAAGATCTCTGTGTGGTAAAAACGACACATATTCTAAAGCTTTACCTCTCAGTGAAGTAACCAAATAAAAAGCCATATCACTAGATGACCATTTAAAACGTTCAGCAAAGATAGAAAATTTCATCCAGAAACCTTCAAAAAGTTCAGTACCGTCAAACTCTGGTAAGTCACACCAGCTCATGGTTAATATATATCAAAATGCTGACGAATATAAGTTATAGACATACAATTATTTATAGATAAACGTAACAATGTTGATTTTTTTCAAATTTGCACCTTAGAATATATTTTATTCTTAATGCTAACACCGAACAAAAAGATTTAATTAATTTCCCTCCACTTTTGCCGATTAAATACTTCTCTGTGAATCATGTGGTCGAATCTGTTTTAATTCCAATATCAATTTTAAAATGGTGAATCTTCGTATTCCAGTGCCGTGTCGTCCTTCTGTTGTAATGTATACATTTGGTCACAATCGTAGTGTCGGATAAACTTGTTTACGGTACCTTCATTGTTTAATTTCATATTTCCTCCCCTCTTTAAATGCATTCCGTCTGTATAAAAATATAAATCATCTGTTTGCGTAGATTCGTTTCTGTTCGCTGCCACCAATATTGTAAACGTAACATTCCGAGCGTTCATAATTCATAAGTAAACACCATATTTGTAGAAAATATCAGTCCTGATGATTTATTCACATTACAAGTATCACATGTGCTATACAGACGTTACATAAAATACAAAATACACGGCATACACTCCGATAGTACAAACATTCAGCCATCTTGTCCATCCGGCCACACAACTCTCTCTCCCACGTCACTATCACACAACGTCAAAAATACGGGAAACAACGTTAACACTGTTTTGCGACATTACGGACATGAAGACAAACTCACAATCACAACAGTCGGGTTGTTGTTTCTTTGACACAATTCCCATTTCAATTATTATTTTATGTATATAATCACTCTTTTCGTATTAATATAAGAGAATAAACCCATTTTTCATCTCAATCCGTATTTTTGAAGGCGTTCCGGTTTCCATTCAAATTTTCACTGATTTATAATTTGATAATTTTGTAAGGACTATATTGAATGTTGAAATTGTGTTTTTTCTTTGACTGGTAATGTTAATTGTTGAATGTTATGACCGCATTGAATTTGCTATCTATTACTCTTTACAAATGTATTATGTTATACTGACAAAAAAATAAAAAAGTGAATCAAAAATAAAAAGTAAGTCATTTAGTTATATTTGTAATTTCTTTGACGGAACAAATATAACTACTGAAATAGTCTTTTTGAAATTGATGGTTTTATCCAATCAGGTTTTTTGTCCCACAATTCTTTAATCTCTAACTTTAAACTTTTTAATGGGTTGTCTTTTTTGTATCTTGTCATATGTTAGTGTTTCTAGTCATATAATAACGTATCTAGTCAGTCTTTATCAATTATTTACGAGGTGTCAATGTAATCTAACAGGTCCATATATATAACGCATTGACCTCGTCGATAGTCCTGAGTGTAGTTATAATATATGTAAATAATGGGGCGTATGACATTTGCGCCGATTTTGAAAATTTTATTCTTTCATTTGCGCCGACTTCATTTTTTCATTTGCGCCGATTTTATCATTTCTTCTAATTGGATTTACAGGTAAAACAGAATAATTCTAATGACTTTTGTATGTACTATCGTTGAAGGTATATTGGTGAATCTGGTTATAAACGTTTTCACTTATGTTTAATAGATATAGGAAGATGTGGTATGAGTGCTAATGAGACAATTTTCCATCCATTCAACAAGTAACTATTTATAAAACTTAACCATTTTAAGTTTTTTTTATTCATATTGTTCTGGAACTTTGTTGTTACACGATGGACATATTGTTCACTTAAACGACCTGAGGATTCAAATCTTTAATCATCGACGGCAAAACATCTCGAAAGGTCAGTGTTCTGAAAAATAATGTATCTTACCAATGTACCACTGATTTGTGTAAAGCCAGAGTCACAACGGATTCTAATTGGGAAACTATTGTCAAATCACAGAAAAAACATAAACATGTGATAGTTGACCGAAAGACGGAGGCTTAGGAACTTATGGGTACGGCAAGGAAAAAGATTTGGAGATGTATCTAGTAGGCCTTCAAAGACTGGGATGAAGAGTTATCTCATTAGCACTAATACCACATCCTCTTAATATATCTATGTACCTGTATTTACCTGTAATTTACCTGTAAAAAATCGGCGCAAATGAAAAGAAAAATCGGCGCAAATGAAAGAAAAAATCGGCGCAAATGAAATGCAGATCGGCGCAAATGCAAAACGCCGAAATAATGTATAATAAAAATGTATTTGAATGTTCCTTCTGTGTATTTTTTTAAATGGAATTTGCAAGAATTTCTACATGTTATTGTAAATATAAATATTCTTTGTTGATGTGTTAACTTGCTCGTATATTCAGCTTATGTATATATTAAACTTCATATTCTCTGATAAACTTTTTTCTTCTTCTGCGGCACTTCATTCATGGTTGTGTGACGTAGAGTAATATTGGACAGAAATGCCTTATTTCCGGATCTTACTTAAGCAAGATTGTTTTGTTTTGACCGTGTCAATATACAAACAAGTCTTCGGATTCATGAAATAACCTTTGAAACACGTGATCCTAACATCCAATACAGACTTGAGAATGCTACACCATACTGTATATTATATTACCTTATATGTAAATTTCGCATCAGTTAATTGCAACAATTGTAATATATAATGCTAAAAAAACATATAAAAGCTGAATTTGTGTTTTTCCTTCAATATAGCCAATTCACCTACAACATGTACAATGTGAGAAACACACGAAAGAGTAAATCAAACGAAAAAGGGAACACTATATAAATAATCGAGTATGATTAGCAAATATGTTTTCTGAAATAACAATTTTACTGGTTAATCTTTAATCATTTTGAATATAAAAGTCATGTTGTATTACAAAAAGTCCGAACTCCAAATTAAATTCAAAAGGGGAAGGTCTATAAAAACTGACAAAACTAAATGATAGATTATATTAACTTACATAACAAGTGGAAAACAAAGATTTGTCATATTCCTGATTTGGAGTAAGCATTGTTCGAGGAAAATGGTGGGTTGAACCGCTAGCTAAACTCTCTCCTTTGTACATGTTGTAAAACAGTTATTTGTTTAGAAAAATTACAATTATATGATTTGATAAGAACCCCAACCAGACAAAAAAACATTACAGTGACAATTATTCGGAGCCAGCAGCCAACACAGTAAATATACATCACAGACATTCAGCACAAGTGACTAAAAATTTCAAACAAGCATAACACATACATTGTATAAGCATAACAAACAGATTTTAAAGCGGTTTACATTAGCTTTGCAATTCAAGTGGTCATAATATACCTCTTGAAAGCTTTATATTTCAGAAGGTAGTAAACCTGGATCCTTTATTCTTTAAAAAAAATATGCCTTATGTTACATGTGTTTTGAAGTGTCCGTCTGTCATATACCCATTGTCATTGACCTCATTTCATGGTTCAGTGACTACTTGAAAACAAGATAAGAGTTTTAGTAGCTTTCAAGATCACTATGCCTATTAGACAGTTTTCGCTTGATCTCGACCTCATTTCATGGATCAGTTAACAAGGTACCAATAGGTCTATTATTTTTGGTGTATGTTCAATTGGCAGGTGTCATCTAACCTTGTCCTTATTTTATTGATCCAGTGGTTAAAGTTAAGTTTTTGAGTTTATGTCTGTTTTATTATTATTTAATTCATTATTACTGTATGCAATAGGTCACCAATATTTTGTGCTAAGATTTTACGACGTACATGTCATTCTGGCACGTTTTATATGCCCTTGAAGTTATGTTTACGGTTTATTGCTCAATGTTATGTTTTAATGTTTTTGTCCGTTTTTCATAAACTTGGAACAATAAGTCAATTTATTAGGTATATGGAATGATTATAAGTGCTTTATGTGTTTCTGGTAGTTAACATCTAACCTTGGCCTCCTTTTCAAGGTTGATTGGTCAAGTTGATTTTGTCCTGGTTAAGATGGTTTCTTAGATGGTATGATCACTAACTAGGTCAATTATATTTAAAGCAAAGAATGATTTGTAGGTGTGTATGTCTGTCTGCGAGTTATCCATGGTTTGGTCTGTTTCCTGTTTACATTAGGTCAAATGTATTTAGTGTATTGTTCGATTGTAAGGTGTTCTTGTATTTCTGGCTATCTGACTATGGCCAGTAAAGCAAGGGAGACGTTTTAGAGTGTAGGAGATATGGTATGATTGGCAATTAGATAACAAATCATCAAACTCAAACGAAGTCGATGTAAGCAATTATCGGCATCCGTATGGTCTTTACAATTAAAAAAAAAACCATACCGTATACCGTTAGTCAACTTGAAAAAGGCTTCGCAATGAAAATATATGAAACGAGTCAATTTAAAAACACTAATAACCTAATTTATAACAAAACAATTTACTCAAATAACAAATATGATCCCTTTTTAAGTAATGAAAATATAATCGATTTGAATTGACGGACACCTTCGAACTGCTTTTACTTATCGATTAAGTTCATGAACTTCCTATATCGTTAACTGGCTTTCAAAATCTGAAGACAAAAGTCTTTGCAAAATTTTTGTTGAGAAGTTAAATCCTTTATTTTCCCTTATTTTAGTGCTATTTTCACATTTCTCGATCGGAGTGAGAAAAATATTTCTCGACAGTTAAATTTTAGTTATTTAAATAGCTCGGCAAGCCAAGCGCTTTAAATAATGAAATTTAATTGTCTCGAATATTGAAATATCGTAATACCTAGTGTAGGAATCTATCTTTCTAAAATGAGTATTACAATCGTCTATTTTTTAATTGATGTCTAGGTCATACATTCGCGGATTTGACGCCGGATAAGCTACGGATATGATCCTGCACCATTCGTGGAAATCTGTATTAGTCCGTGAATTTCCGTATTGTAGTCGCAGTATTACGAAGAAGAACTTGTATATCCTTGACAATTTTTGAACAGGCGCTAATTTTGACCACGGATCAAACAACAGTAGTGATTTCTACTCACATAAATAAGACCGTTAGTTTTCTCGTTTGCAGTAATTTACATTGTCATTTCGGGGCCTTTTATATCTTACTACAAATGTATGCGGTATTGGCTTTGTTCTTTGTTTAAGGCCGTACGGTGACCTTTAGTTTTTCTTTTTTTGTCATTTTGGTCTTTTTTGTTGTCTCATTGGCAATCCTAACACATCTTTTTTTTATATTAACCTTATAAAAACGAACAAATTCGTTTTAGTCCCCATGAAGACCGTTTTAACTTACTTATTTGTAGGCCCGAGTGATCACTACGGTAAATTCCTACAGAGAAATACATACAAGTACAATTACACCACGTGTTTGTTAAGAATACAATACGGTTTATCGGACCATTGATAAAATATCACATTGTGATTGGTTAAACGCCGTCCCGTGGTGACCCCCTATGAGACCGTAGGGGGTTAGTAGGTTTCATAGGGGGTTCATGACGCGTTAATGGCGACGTCATCTATTAATGTTGTTGCGTTTCGTTGTTTATTTTTCAACAAAACGACGCAGAATAAGTCCAGCGTCCGATAAATTCGTTATACGGTTAACTACTGACCCCTTACGGATTCATAGAGGATGAATAAAATTCATAGGGGACTCGGCCTCCGGCCTCACCCCCTATGGATTTTACTAACCCTTTATGGATCCGTATGGGGTCAGTAGCGAACCATATAACTTATATTGGTGCGAGTTGCTCATGGAACGCCCTGATTTCATTACGTTGCAATACGGATAGTTGGTGAACAGTCAGGGTTATGGCAGTCTGTTCCTGTTTACTACGTTAGAACATGACAATTTACGGAATATAACTGTCCATGATAAACTGTCATATGGATTCTGTATAAATACTCCCTACTTTAAGGGTTCCACTTTTCTTGTACAAGTGTTGTTGGCACTCTAGAAGATGTTAAATGCTCATCTTATTTACGCTTCCAAACTTCCTTTTTGGATCTAGGGGTTGTTTTGCCAACAGTGGAGAGAACGTCCAATAAAAACTTCATCCCAGAAAAAGATCCTTCGAAATCAAGTAATAGTCATTTTTTAAGGATAATGTCATCTTGCTTAGAAATAATTCCCAATACCAAATTACACATGAGACCTGGTCAAATACATCTGTTAAAATTTTAAAAACCATTTTTTTCAGAATCTGGAATTCAAAGTCCAAATTACTGCACATCAAGGATTTATCATCCCAATCCAGAAATATTGAATCGAACTGTCTGGCCTTTATCAACAGACCTTTTACAAAGAGGCTTTTCTAAAGACACAAGACAATTATCTGCGGAAAGCCGGAACTCAAAAAGGTTATTCTGGCAAATTCGAAAAAATTCTGTAGCTTGTGTAATGAAAGAAAAAATTAATCACTATACTGCATTTTTGACAGAGGTCGCAGACTTTTTGACAGATTTGTTTAGCCATGGACTTCAGTTTATAACAATAGTAGGATATAGGTCTATGTTACTTCAGTCTTACTGCCTATAGAAAAAATTCCTGTTGACCAATATTCATTCATAAAAAAGACTTTTAAAAGGTGTAATACCCCTAAAATTAAAATTCTATCATAATGGGATCTTCTGAAAGTTTTATATATGTAACAAAAGAAATCCATTTGAACCAACGAAAAACAGTGTTATAAAATATGTTACTTTGGAAAACCATGTTCTTAGTTTCTGTTACTGCATGTACGTTTAAACGTTACAGTGATCAAGTTTTAAGGACAACAAATTATTGAATCCGAAAAATACATCGTGTTTTTATTTAAAAATGACAGATAACCTCCGTTATTGTGACAGAAGTAATATTAAATTGTTTTGTTTTTGGTGTAAATAGCCCGCACAAGCCCGTCTTCAATCAGACAATTTTGAATTGGGATTGTACAAACTATTCAAATGGCATATAATGACTAAAATAAGTCTTACAAGGATCATAGTACCAGAGCTATTGGTCCTTCATGGGCCCTATCTAAGGGTTCATCTATGAAATACATTATGTAGGCAGCACACTGGATTAGAGAGTCTTCTTTCACGAAATTGTATTTTAGAAACCTAGAACCGAGTGTTTTATTTCAATTATTGAAAAAAGAAAAAAGAAAGAAAAATATTTAAAAATAAACATTAAAAAAAGGATTGTACATTTCTGATAATATATATATGTTGCGTACAAGTTATAATTTTGTACACATTATAATTTGTTATTTGACTTTGTACAAATTGTAATTTGTACAAAAAGTGCTTGTACAAATTACAATTTGTACAGAAATTGACAAAAAATCACTTATAACTTGGACAATAATTTATAATATGGATTTTGGTGAAAAAGCATTATTACATATTATAGAATTGCTATTAAACATGTTGAATAACCAAACAGTACACCTTATTTTCAAAATTCAAAAAGTATTTCTTTATAATTTTTCTGAGCAAGTGATCCATTTTTGAGTTATACAATAAATCACCTAGTGTTCTTCATATAAATAATCTCTCTTACCAAAAATTGTAAATTTGTCTACAATTTTGCAGATTTGGGCAAATTACTAGACCTATTTTGTATTGGGATAATTATAAATATGTTTGAACGTCAAATTTAGTTGACATGTGTTGTATACTGCTGGATTCCACACTGAGGTGGCTTGGGCCTATTCGACGTTTCTATCAAAAGTACCGTATTTTTTGTTACTTTTTTCTTTACAGAAAGTGAACCAAATTGGTCGAAAAAAATTGGGGGTCACTGACTATTTAAGCTCAACATTTTAATTTTAAACAGGTACGTAAAAGGGACCATTTGTCAATGAAATGATAGGGAAAATAGAGGTGTTGGCATATTTTTATCGGAATATTATAAAAACGTACTATGACACTTGGTCTAAATTTGTAATATAAAAACTGAAATATAGCTTCAAAGAATGAGCAAATAAAAAAACCTCGGCACAGATAAGGAAAACAAAATATTTTGCCTTAAACCCAAATTCTGGCGGGAAAATTGCGAAATGTGTGAAATGTCATTTCAGCCTTTAACAGATACACATTATAACGAAAATATTCTTTTAGTGACATAACTACAATGATTTAACATTTCTAGTCAATCAAAATATTTAAAAACAAAAATTACGACAAATACTTTTTGTGTGCATTGTAATTCATACGTGAAATTATGCGCAGTCGAATAGTCCCGATCCACCTTAATCATAAGTATGTCTGTTTATATTGCCCCCCTCAACATTAAACAACTGTTATACACATTGGTGTATTTACTAGAAAGAAAGTCAGATTAAATCCTCCATTAGCTAAGGAATATGCCTATGCCAGAGCAGGAATATGCCAGTATTTTTTTTTTCTCTTGATAATACAAATGCTGTATATGATCTTTCATGATTTGTTAACAAACATTACGGTTTTTACAAAGTTTCTGATAATAAAAAATCATCAAATTAATGATTATAACTATTTAAACAAAAACATTGAATGATATCGTTAATAAAAGTAGTTTATACTTTAGAATTTGAAAACAAAATGTTTGTACACATTTTTTTTCTTTAAAATTTTGAGGAACAATCTGACTTTTGTAGTTTGTGAAAACGGGTATTTTGATATTAAAAAGGTTTACTGTATAATCATGAATTACAGTTATATCATGTGAATCAATGCTATTTTTTCACCAACATCTATATTCTAAATTATTGTTCAAGTTATAAGTGATTTTTTGTCATATATTGTACAAATAATTTGTACAGGCAAAATACAAATTATAATTTGTACAATATTTTTGTACAAATTATAATTCGTACAAACATATATAAATTATATTGAAATCCTCATTTCCTACGACATGTGATGAAATATTTGATGATTAACACTAAAACGTGTTTGAATGTTTGAACAACAAAATATCCATTGTAATATTAGAGTAAATAAAGGATGATTGTTTACGTGGAGAAAAGGAGGAGTGATTTTGCTTTACAAATGTACAATTTATAATTTTTTTATATATGAATTGAACAAGACATTACTACCAACCACAGAACAAAGTACTGCTTTGAATTTGTGATGTTTCCAATTATTAAATTCTCCCCTGCCCTGCTCGTCCGAATTTAAAGTATTTAATCGCTACATTCAATAGGCTGGCTATAAACAAGAAAAACACAGATATAGGATTAGTTGCTCGCAGTAACATTTTATTTTCTCTTGCGATACAATATTTTATTTTACTTTATTGTACATATTTCTTCGATTGAAACAATATATAAATACATGACACATAACATTGTTCCTCTTTCGCATCGTTTCTTTTTCCTCGGCTAATACCTCCAACTCCTGTACGTACAATAAATATAGCAGCAACTGCACATATACCTATATGACCAACTTTAATTCAACGTAACTGCGAGCATATTCGATACTAATACATTTAAATGCCAAACTTTATATAGTACCATTAAACCCAACCCATAAATACCGCCGAAACTTTCCTCGTGCCTCCTGCACCTAACATCAAATTTATAAATAGTACATACTGTTACAAAACCAGTATCCGAACTAGTTATACTTGTTCCCATCTATAAATAATAACTACAAACAGCAAACGGGAAAAAACCTATTTCAAACAAAATAAAATTCATTGTAATCCTATCAGGTAAGGTTAAATAATGGTGTGAATTTTAAATTATATTATTTGGTTCACAAATGTGAGTTTTGGTCAATCAGGCATAGATTACCTTAACTGTATTTGGCAACACTTTTAGGAATTTTGCATATCCAGAAATCAACGCCACTTTGCTTATTTGTATATTATACTAAAGAAATCGGATACGGGTCACGGATATTACATTAGAATGATAGGTAATTTTGAAAAAAATGTCTGTTTCAATTTTAATTTAAGTGATAGACAGGTTGCCGGGGCAGATAATGAATATACACAACAATATACACATTTTAAACGAAACATGTTGACTGTTGTTGCAAAAATACAGTTTCATGAGCTATTTCAAAAGTGTAAAATGGCTGAAACGTCAAATTTACAAACTTCGTGTTGAAAATTGGCTTACAAGGTCTTTACAAAAACTGGTTGCCGGGGTGAAATTTGAAACTTGAATTTCCAAAGAATAAGCAAATCCAAACCTTGTAAGTGTAGTCATTGAACTTTAGGTTCCCACGTAAAATTAAAATGTCACTATTTCAAGAAGAATAATCTCACGAAAGCACGGGAAATTCACTAAATTCGCGTTCATTGTTTTTGACTTTGACAGCCTGACAACTTTACGGAAATAGCAAAGGGATTGTAAATAAGGACTCTGTGACGGGCAACTTATAATATCCGTGTTTTAAAGATTTTAATGATATCAAGCCTATCAAGCCTGTTAAGTTCAAACTACTATTACGTGGTACAATTCTCATTTACATATTATGAATATTAATTAGCAAAACCACTACTAATTTCTGGCTATGGGATCTCAATGCTCTTCAACTTCGTACTTTATTTGACTTTTCTTTTTACTTTTTGTATTCGAGCGGCACTGATGAGTCTTTTGAAGAAGAAACGCGCGTCTGGCGTATATATAAAACGTAGTCCTCGTATCTTTGATGAGTTTATTACCTGATATGCTACAGAAAACTGAGGTTCCAATCCCTTCACTAGAAAAGATGTAGATGAATTTTAAAAGATCATGTAACCGCTTTATTGCGATAAGACCAAATACCGAAAAGAGAATCCAATTATGTAAACCTATCAGGTAAATGAAACTCCGTTCACAAAATTCGAATTTGTGAACCAACTCATGTAAATTTTGTTGTTAATATTCCTAGATATTTCTATATTTTTTTCAAATTTGTTTTTGTTCTTTTTCCAAAAGATATTACAATAACCATGATAACGGTAGAAGGTACATAATGCCAATTCTATACTTATTTTCTAAAATAAATTAAAAAGGCAATAAAAACAACAGAAAAAAGACTCTGAAATAGGGGAACAATCCCACAAACGCCTCTTGTTTATAAAAAGTACGCTATATACCCCGTTTTTATATGACTTGGTTGTAACATTCTGATGATGATTCGAAAACTCAAAACAAACTGTTTCTCACATAATATGTGGTTGTACATGAAGATATCGAAAGCAACGTGGGGAGCTCAGACCATTTCAGTTATACATGTTATAGACGACGACATCAACGTGTGCATAGAAGACAATGCATTGTTTTAAACAGTTGTGGATGGCAAAGTGTGAGGTCAAGACCATTTCTATTTCGTCCAGTGAAAAGGCTCCGACATGAAAAATTGGAAACAATTCATTTGTCAAACTAATAACTCAATGTATAATAAAATATTTAACGAAAACAAATATGGAAGACAAGAACCAACGACAGCCACTGAACAATAGACTTCTTATAAGGGACAGACATACAACGAAAGTGGCGGACATGTTTGAAAGCGCCATACCTACCTTATTCCTGGACAGTGGTGTAATAGTACACCATCAACAAATTCATAAACAACAGTTTAACCGGGCTTTACTCCGCAGATCAGTTCAAAGCAGAAACCCCGTTAAAAACACACACAGACATCACTTGCCAGCAGAGTATTTATAATTACAGCAAAATGTTTGCACTTGTCCTTAGTCAGAAATCTGATGTACAGTAGTTGTCGTTTGTTTATGTAATTTATACGTGTTTCTCGTCTCTCGTTTTTTTATATAGACCGTTGATTTGCCCGTTTGAAAGGTTTTACACTAGTTATTGTGGAGCCCTTTATAGTCAAGGCTCCGTGTTGAAGGCCGTACATTGACTTATAATGGTTTACTTTTACATATTGTTATTTGGATGGAGAGTTGTCTCATTGGCACTCACACCACATCTTCCCATCTCTATTAAGTTAAGTCTGTACTATAGGCAATTTATTATTAATTTTTAAACTTAAAAAATGCAATAAATAAAGCAAATGAGTATTGTTTTCTTTAGATAAAACAAATCAAATCAACAGACCTTAGTTAATCGTTTCATGCATATTTCGTAGATTTCTTGGGATATCATGCCTAGTTATAACATTTTTTGTAAAGTTTAGAACTTTTGTAATATCAAAGTTATATCGTTTACAACCTTGGATATGACAAAAATTTAAACATTGTATGAAATATTTTAACCACTATAAACCCTTCTGGCTAAGGTTTACAAATGACCAAAATACAAAATAATTCAACAACTTGCTGTCTTTTGCACAGCGTAATCACATTTGAGAGGAAGTTCTAATGTTTTCTGTTGACTGGTATTGATTCAAAAATATTCGCCTCAATATTCTCATTGGAGCATATACGCATTTCGAGTGTACATGTAACATGTGTAAAAGGTCGAGGGTTCTATATTTTCTCATTTTAGATGAACTAAAAAAGCTTCTTCTCTGAACATGTGTCATTCAGGAAGTAGACAGCAACAACTAAAATTGTTAGATAATCTTTGATTCTTTTGAATGGAAGCAGATCATATTGGCACCCGTTGAGATTCACATTTCGGGATAAGAGTAATATCTATGAAGTCGTGTTTGAAGAAAAGAGAACGGGACAATGGTAACTAGTGATTGCCTTTACTAGAATTGTTGAAATACACTACACCTTTTGTTAAATATCAAGGTAATTATAAAAGGATGAGAATTTTACAGGGAAAAATTTACCTGTCTTAAGAGTGGACTTTATTTAACTAAATAATACCAGAATAATCAGAGGAGTCTGTTTTTGGGAACCTTGGATTTTTAAATTGTGATTGAAGAAACACAAACATTGTTGTTTGTGATAGCAATTACGCTTTTATACAACACAACTATGATCACTTAATATGCAGTCAGATATAATGTGTTTACAATCATGCATACTTTTCGCATGTATATATTTTAACACAATGACGAATGCAGAAATGAATAATGATTATGATCATAATAACCGTTTTTATCGTTAAGATTCTTTATTGAAAGAGAGTCACTGAATTCGTATGTGTCTTATCTTTAAAATGCAACAAACAAATACCGATAAACATACAACAACCATTTTTACATCATAATAGCTAAATGAATACAATACAATAATGAAACTTAACAGTAATATCAATAGGTGTAAAGGTGTCTTACATACACATAATTAAAAGACAAGTAGTTTCAACCCGATCTTGAATTTATAATACATTACGACAATGTATTGTGATTGTAAAAAAAATGAAAAACGAGTTCTTGTATAAAAAAAAACGGATATTAGGTTCTTCAAAAAAATGGATCGTTTTTAAAGATGACCTCATAATGAAGTGTTGAACATCTAAAATTATTAGTATTGATAAGTATTCAGAATTATGTTAGTTTATTTATAATTCTATATGTACAAAATGGTTATGGTAAAATCATGATTGAACTTCTTTAAATTATTTAAAGGTGTAGTTGATGTTTAAACGAATGTCGATTTGTACATTGGTAGCATTGGAGTAGCTAATGTTTCCAGTCAAGATAGTTGAAGTATCAAATATAAATTCCGAGCTTCGGCGACGACTTTGAAGTTTTATTATTTTTTATCGAGATTATGTTGAACAGCCGAAAAAACACTCGAGACGTTATGTAGAAATCTGGTTCTCGAATGATTATCAATTCAAACCAAAAATAATAAACCAAAATTCTCGTTCAAGCGAGTGTCTTACTGTATTCCTGATTTGAACGTCATACACCAACTAATTTGATGCTCATAAACCTCATTTATGGGTCATATTTTTGTTTCATCAAGAAAGCTGCTAATGGTTATGTCCTTTTAACTTTCTTCTTTTAAAAAAAAAACGTAACCAGAAAGGGTTTAATTGGACCAGAAATAGAGAAAAAAAGGTGCTCATAATAAAATTATAATGTATTGCAGACCAGCGTTGATTTGCATTAGGTAACAATAGATTGCTTTGGATGGAGCGGTATGTCACTCACACAAGTTAGAAATAACAGAGAACTGGAAATCGAACACTGAGGTTTTCATAATTAGACACGGTTTCTATGATATTTTTATTTGGTTCTTGGACTTCTTGCTGTTCATCATAAACATGATTTTAGCCAATGTATCGTGTGTTCCCCAATTTCATTAAAACAGGATAAGTATGCATAGTTATTAAGGTAAATTTTTCCATATCAGGAAACAGGAAATTTAATTTTGTAATTTGTCAAGTATTTATATTGATACATTATTTTAAACGTTTTGGAGCTTTGGTATTTTTCAAATATTGTAAAGTTCAAACTACGTATGTTTCAGCCGTTAAAATACGTAATTAAAAAAGGTTGAATATCCCTTAAATATAATTAAATAAACTATACTGTGTATGTGGTTGAAATGAATATATTGTATAATTTGTTTTTAATATAAATTGAGAAAGAGAGTAAAATATATAGAGGCCTGTCTATTTTGGTATTGTGCAGATAATGTTTACTTTTCATCTCTACATGTATTTGCATCTCTACATATATTTGCATGTTCTATTTTTACTTTGGTGTTCTTCACTGTCCATGGATTGAAAACTAATGATGATTAGTGCTTTGTTATGTATTCCAAGAAGATCTTAGGGTGTTTGGAGTAGTTCATTAGAACTTAGATCTGTTGCACTATTATGCTTATCTAACACGTTGCCATTCATTGCAGAGTGAAGCAATGAATGGTATGGGTGTAGATACCCTTCATTGTCTTCTGTGGGTGAAATCGAAGAACCGCTTTTTGAATCCGTCTCACTTTCAGGTAGGGTGTTATCATTGTTCAGGCTAGTACTATCAATATGTGGTTCGTTTATTTCTTCATAATCATGATCCACCAAGTTTGTGTCAACTACTGTGTCGTTGGGTACAGTTGTAACTTGAAAAAAATGTGGACTAGTTTGAGGCACGTTTCCTCCAACCACAGACATATTTCTACTTTTCCTATAGATAACATACAAACAGCTTACATTACATGTTATCATTACCACAATGAAAGTACCACCAATCACTATGTTGATAATTATCTGTTTGTTAACACCTAAACAAAAACAAAAATCGAAAATATTAATTTTATCAGCAGTCTTATACAGATCTATAAACAGTGAACAAATACCAGCTTCATTGTATGTTTATTTTATACACACAGAAAAATATATCTTACATTGTACAATAGTTTCACGTGATTTACATTCACGAGAATCACACGTTAAATTTACGTGTCTCACTGTGAAAAACATGTCAGATTTCTCACGTGAAATCAGCTTTTGTGAGTTTCGCGTAAATCTGAATTGAAACTCTAGTGTTTTTCACGTGCTGTCAGTTCATTCTGTTTCTACTTTCAAGAATCGTATTTGAAACTCGTGTGTTTTTGCGTGAGAACAACATGAATGTGTTTTTAAATTTTAGAAACACATTGATAAAATAATATCTTAACTTCAAATATAATCAAAATCATAAACAATCATTATAGCAATTGTGTGTTGTTCGTGTGATATTGACGTGAAAATCTCACGTGAAATTCCTTACTGTTATTTTAAGGTGAATCTTACGTCCAATTGAGACGAGATTCATATGAAATTCCCAATAGTAGATTTTGTCTATGCATGACATCATAAGCATGCAAAAGTACTATGTAACAGTACTACATACCAGTATTCATATATTACGAAGTTATGAAAAAAAAACATAATGTTGCAATACATGAAATCTAGTGCCTGTATCGGTGATGAAATATAACTAGAGGCTCTAAAGAGCCTGTGTCGCTCACCTTGGTATATGTTAATATTAAACAAAGGACACAGATGGATTCATGACAAAATTGTGTTTTGGTGATGGGGATGTGTTTGTAGATCTTACTTTATTCTTGCTGCTTACAATTATCGCTATCTATACATGCTATAACAGTAGTTTCTGTGGAAAATGTTAGTGAAAATCTGTAAATTTTATGAAAATTGTTAAAAATTTACTATGAAGGGCAATAACTCCTAAGGGAGTCAATTGCACATTTTAGTCATGTTGACCTATTTTTAGGTCTTACTTAGCTGTACATTATTGATGGTTAAAGCTTATCCCTATCTATAAAAATATTCAAGATAATAACAAAAAACAGCAAAATTTCCTTAAAAATTACCTATTCAGGGACAGCAACCTATCAACCGGTTACTTAATTCATTTAAAAATTCCAGGGCAGATAGATCTTGACCTGATCAACAATTTTACTACCTGTAAGATTTGCTCTTAATGCTTTGGTTTTTGAGTTATAAGCCAAAAACTGCAGTTTACTCCTATGTTCTATTTTTAGCCATGGTGGCCATCTTGGTTGTTGGCCGAGTAACCGGACACATTTATAAACTTGATACCCCAATAATGATTATGGCCAAGTTTAATTTAATTTGGCCCAGGACTTTCAGAGGAGAAGATTTTTCTAAAAGATTATTAAGATTTACGAAAAATGGTTAAAAATGACTATAAAGGGCAATAACTCCTTAAGAGGTCAACTGACTCTTTTGATCATTTGACTTATTTGTAAATCCTGCTTTGCTGAACATTATTGCTGTTTACAGTGTATCTCTATCTATAATAATATTCAAGTTAATAACTAAAAATACCATCATTTCCTTAAAATTACCATTTCAGGGGCAGCAACCTAACAACGGAATGTCCGATTCATCAGAAAATTTCAGGGCAGATAGATCTTGACCTGATAAACAATTTTACTTTCATATAAGATTTGGTCTAAATGCTTTGTTTTTTTAGTTACAAGCAAAAACTGCATTTTACCCCTATGTTCTATGTTTAGCCATGGCGGCCATCTTGGTTGGTTGGCCGGGTCACTGGACACATTTTTAAACTAAATACTCCAATGATGATTGTTGCCAAATTTGGTTAAATTTGGCCCAGTAGTTTTAGAGGAGAAGATTTTTGAAAAAGTTAATGCAGGACGACAACGGAAGTCGCCGGACGCCGGACGCGAGGTGATGAGAAAAGCTCACTTGGCCCTTCGGGCCAGGTGAGCTAAAAAGAGATGCATCCAAACATTCATATGTGGTTGATGAGTTTAAACTAATTCAAGAAGGTGTTTAAAAGTCATCTTTAAATGTTTAAATATAACATGTACTATATATGTAGTAAATGCAATCGATTTCAAGAAGTTTGCTGACGAAAAGTGTGAATTTGTGTTGAGCCGTTTTGTAAGCTTAACCTTAAAAAAAATATACCTGTCAAAACCTTTTTATAATATTGATTTATTTCCCTTACAAACATTCATTTCGTATGTTTTGATTTAGACGAAAATAAAACTGGAAATTTTGCACTTAAGCTCTAGATCTCATCATCCATTTATAAAATCATATCGTTGATTGTCTCAACTTATTATAAAAGAATAACATGATAGTCGATCACCTGATGGCAGTGATTTACCTTGATTTGACTCTTTATGCAATGGCATATACATGTGCATTGTGTATTACCTGCAGGTTCGTTGATAATCGATGCTTCAGTTGGATTCGTACTAAATACTCCATTATTGCTTGTGTCTTTTAATTCTAAAAATGAATTTGGAAATAATTATAAGGAAACGTAAACTAATATTGTAGTTTACTGTAGTACAAATATATGCCAGCTCTAATGATATGTGCTGTAGCAACAATCTGTCGAAAATTGGCAATATTACTCAAAGTCTTGTAATATATTTCCCATACAAATAAATGAAGAAGACAAAATATAAATTCTGATCACTCTTTATTAAGTCGACTTATAGGCAACATTTCATATTCAAATATATGATTATAATATTTATCAAGAAAGAAAACACCCTGTCAAGATATTTCAGTTGTTTCAAAGGGGGTCACCACGCGGAGGTGTCACACTCGTCGACTTAAAGATATAAAATATGTTTTCCCGCTCCCACCAGCATTGGACTGAGACGTTAAAGTACAGGAACTAGCACATTACATTTGGAGATGTACGAGATCTACGGAATACCCCATCTGCCCTTAATGTGCATATAGTCGACCACCATCCAGCACTAATGATAAAAAAAACGATGTGGTACATGGAGTAAGTAATTAAAGGTCACCGTACGGCATTTAATAACGAGAAACCCCCATATAGTCGACAATAAATTGCCCCGACCATAAAAATGTTAACAGAACTAACAAAATATGACAAAACAATTTACAAAAAAACATGGCCGACAAGAACCAACAGCAACCACTGTACCACATTTTCCTGGCTTGCAAATGGCACATAAAGAATGCGGCGGCCTTAAACTCAAGCCAATTCAAGCTATTCCCAAAATTTGAGTTCTGTTTATATGTACAGATAAAGCAATCTTTTTTTCACCGGAACATGAACTTGTTTTTTTCACTCGAACATGATTTTTTTTTTCAAGTTTCTATACAAAAGCGAGTAAAGATATGAACATAAACTTATTTGGGGAGTGAGTTAAAAACACCCTTTATCATAAAGATTTTATGAAGAAAATTTGCAAAAATGTACCAAACTTCGTGATGCCGAATGATATGACTATCATTAATGTTTTGCAAAAAAATAAAAAAATAGGTCATGTTAAATTCTTTTAAGAATGCAATCTCTTAATCCTCAGTTTATGGAAGAAGCGAATCGATAAAAAACTATTCTTATATGAAATAGCGCTATTGTCTTATATCAACAAGTTGCATTGTGGAAAATTTCAGTCGAATGTTAACATTTGTATAAAGAATGAATGCTTTTTCGTTATAAAGTAATATATTTCCTTTTGAAAACAGGGTGACATTTATCACGACAAACGTCTGCTTTATAATTCTCATGAATTGTGTAACATAAAAACTACCAAGTTGTATTGATACGAGAAAATTTAATTGTTGATTAAATGAAACATAAATGCACGATTTATCATTTGTAGATGTATACTTTCGATAAATATCATGTAGCAAAATTAAAAGAATGCAATTTTAATGAATTTAATTGTTTTCTTATCCAAACTCACCTACATTTGTACATTCAATGATACTGCTATATTTTATTATATCAATACGATATTGTTCGAATATATTAGCGATGTGATTTTAATAGAAAAGTGTATGAAGGCAACATTTTTCAAGTACAAATGCGATAGGTTTCTCGTATAAAATGCATACGACAACACATCACAATAAATGTCTAGAAAACCGGAAACATAATTCATTATCATAATTCATGACCGTTTTAATGCTATATGCCAACTATCACATACGAAGCTAATTAATTAGTCAAAAATGTTGTTTGACTCTATCGATAGTTATCATATTAACATCCTGAACCACTGTTTTCGATCAATTCTATGTGCAGTGATGATGCAATGGCGGAATTGATTATTTTATACGTTACGCTGTTATAGCCTGTTAGGATGATTAACATCAAAAGAGAAAAATGAGAATAGCATTACTTAAAAGAAAGAAAAGGCATTCCTAAAAAAAATCCAATCTAATACGGTTCCCAACCTGATAAAGAACATTCAAATGGAAAAAAAAAAATCCAAACAAAGAAAAATGTACAAATTTACTGTTGTCTTGAACTTTAAAGATACCATTAGTCATTCAAATAAAAAAAAAACAAGTAATGAAAATCATCAGACTACTAATTAAACAACTTCATATAGAGAAGGAAAGCAGTTCTTGTTGGATATCAAATACTTTTCCCGTTTGCAATTCGATTTCTCTATGAACATAATCGGTTGGCCGCCAAGACGCTTAATAAATGGGGATGACAGTAAGGGGATTCCGAAGTATTGTTGCCACAGAGATTTGACTTTCGTTTTCGACTGGCAACCGACCATATAAATACACAGACATTAGCGAGTGCAAAAGAACATTCCTGCTCGCTTGTTACAAATTCATTTTTTCAATGAATAATCTTAACAAAACTATTTGTGAAACACAAGTTTATAATGTGAAAATATTTTGACGTTAAATATATATATATATATATATAGAATAATACACGGCAAAATACATAGCATTAAAATGATAGCTTTTGTATATGTGTAAAGAACGGACGTACACCCGTGCTGATAACCCATACCAGGGGCGTCTCGTGCAAAAAACCCATAACAGTGCCTCTCGTGCAAGTTACTATTTCCGGTAAAGTGTGTTTACTTTTTCATTGTGGCGTCAGATACTTTTTATTATGACGTCAAAATTTTACGGGATTTTTTGTGATGTCCAGCATTATGACTCGGGCTAATATTGGGTCTCTGGGTGATATATATAAGTAAAAAATCATTAACATATATGCAAACGTACATGAAAATTGTAATAACGCATGCGGAAGAATATCTCAAGAACCTTTTTGCTTGAAAATACATGTATGAATGCCTTCATAAATCCAACCAATTAGAAAAATTGATTTACTACAGAAGAGTGTCCACCATGCACTTGCACTACATTATTATTAGAATAGTAGAATAGAATGATATACAATTATATGAAATTATTTATACATTGATTTTCAGAAGCCTTGCCAATTAAATTCTCCCTTTTAACAACATATCGTATCAGTTATTTCTTGATGTTGTTACCTTGTTAAAAAGCACGTCATATTAGAATTTATAATAACTTAACGGTCAAACATTATTGTTATTAAACAACCTGGTTAAGTATAGGTGTCAATAGTGTTTAACAAACCTGATGCAGTTACAGGATTTTAAAAGGGAGATCATTGAACCGAACATTTGGAATAGTAATTTGAAAAATGTTTACTGCATATACCATATTACATAAAGAACCTTCTAAGGGTCATGCCCCTGAATCATCCACCCTAAAAAAACGCCTTGGTAAATTTTAAACTTTACATTGTCTACACAGAGCAAGTATACATATAAGTTAACTATTAAAGTATAATTTCTATTGAGATTCATACTCTTGGTGCATTTCCTCAGGTTACATATTGTATACGTATAGTTTAACATTTAGATATAAAATTATGATGATCACAAAATTCTATATGTAAGCAATTTTCCAAAGTTAGATTTTGTTTGGGTCATATACCTTGACGTCATTCAATTATATGTAAATAATTCAATTTTCGATGTCCTCTGATTGGCTGACGTCGTTTTGTTTATCAGCTCATAGACATAATTTAGTCATGTAACCGTGACGTCATCAACGTTTTTTTCATGGTTTTATCCGGTTTAAAATGGAATTTATAATTAAATTATTATAACGGTAATATTTTATCTGTCTATTTGAAATAACGTAAATCAAATGTGGTGCACACTTTAAAATAACCCGCTACGTATGTTATTCAGTGTACACCACATTTTTAATGATATTTCTTCATAGACAGCAAAAATATTACAGTTATTTCTTGAATAACGCTTACTGGAGTAGTTCCAATATTCAGTAAATGTTCTGAATGTGGTCCATGGAATACAGTTCCCATTTCTATTGTCACAACTGAAAAATATAAAAAATAATGCTAAAGAAGCCTGTATGACAGAAGAGGTTGAAGACTCATTGGCAGCATTCGATTGTCATCTGTTTTTTTCGGTCGCGTTGTTGTCTCTTTGACATATTCTCAATTTTCGTTCTCAATTTGTATCCAAGATTACAAATGGTATAGTTTCATCTAATAATACATTCGTAAAATTTTAGGCCGTTTGGTTCTCAATAGGTCATTCCTTGGTCATTTATAATTATAAACATAAGATGTGGTATGATTTTCAATAAGACAGCTTTCCAACAGGGACCGTATTGCCTTCTAAAATGGTCAAAATCTCAAATGTAAAAAAAAGAGTAAACCGGCCTGATAGAAACGAAAAAGAAATAAAATATATACAGCAACAACTGAATCACAGGCTCCTTAATTGCGACAGGCACGTCCAGAATGTGGCAGATTTGAATGCAGTTTAGTGCCCAATAGTTGATTATATTCACATTATTTGGTCACTGGTGGATATAAGGAAATGGATAGTCCATTTACAAACGGCTCAACTAAAATAAACAGCAAAAGTTTCGCCATCCCAATTCACAATTGATTTATGTTAGTTGGTAAATAGCATTGTGTTAAAGTTTCATAATATTTGTTTGAGACTAATTAAAATATGAATGCGGCCACGACAAGAGATTTGTTTCCCTTTCCCTTTTCATTTACTTGAGAACGGTGAAAGTTGTGAAAGGCGATGCCACCCATAATTAAACTTGATCTGAGTTTGGTGGTTATGTGCATTCAATTTGTTTATACAGTTTATAACATTAAGTTGAGGTAAAACACATTAAAATTATTGAAACTACAATTTGCCAATCTCCATTTTATAAAAGAACATTACCAGAGAAACCAAGACGGAACCTAAACTCAAACTTAATCTGTGTTTAATGATAGTTAGCATAGTGTATACATTTCGAAGCAACTGTATTGATTTTGATGTAGAGAGGAAGTACGATTGGACCGACGTAGGGTAAAACGTAATGCCTTCTCCGTTGCAGCGTGGACATTAAAGCATATTTAGCTAAATTTAGTAAGTTCGTATTCATAACTTCAAAACCTGTTGCAGCTCCAACTCTAAAATCCCAAAGGAGTTTACAAAAGGATTAGTGGTTCTTTAGAATATATATCATTATATGTAGGACTCAAATCTATGGTGGGTTCCAAATCTATGGCAGATTCATAATCTATGGTAAATGTGACGTAATGCCATCCCAAAATTTTGTAATATCCTAATCTATGGCGGATTTATATTGTTTCAAATCAATGGCATATTTTGTGCAATTGGAAAACAATGCAGTACATTTTCGACCAATAACTTGTCTTCAGCAAGTGGAAAATACGACAACGGGAGCATGTCAATAAACATTTGTAAAATAAACATTCCATAATGGTCAGCAACAAAAAATCATAAATGATCAATTCATATGCCTTGATACAGATTTCAAGATTAAAATGATGTGCTCTGTAAATAATAAACATTTTTAATTAGTGCATGGTACCTGTTTAACTAATTCATTAAACCAACCAATAAGACCTCTAACAAACAAGAAGGCCGTTTTTTATATAAAAAAAAATAAGTAAAAAATGAAAATGAACAGTTTGAATTTTCAATAAATATTTATTTCAGCGATATCGTTCATACATCTTTTTTATTTGATGACGATTTAAATTTTTGTATTCGTTAATTTTATATATCATTTTATAAACTTTGCCATCCGAAGACAGTAAGCTACTACTAACTAGATATAGGAAGATGTGGAATGAGTGCCATTGAGAGGACTCTCCATCCAAGTTACACTTTTTAAATGTAAACCAGTATTAGTAAAGGTACGGCCTTCAACTCGGAGCATTGACTCACACCGAACAGCAAGCTATAAAGACCCCCAAAATTTTTTTTTCTAAAATATGTGGTACTGCAAATAGCGGCGCCTTAATTCATCGCGGGATTCGGCCAGTACAGCACATTTGGTACATCTTCTGGGTAATAGGTCACATCTTCCTTTTAACCACCCGCAAATTTTTGTTAGGGAAATATCTTCATCTTGAGTGGTTTTCAAATCTATGGGTTCCGCCATCGTTAGTGGCGGCTAAGATGTAATATGGCGTTATATCCAAGTGTGAAATTATACGGTACCCTCTCCCCAAGATCTGCCATAGATTTGAAGTAGACAAAATCTGCCATAGATTTGAGTTGTTTGGTGTTTGTAACGTCACATTTGCCATAGATTAGGAGTCTGCCATAAATTTGGAACCCGTCATAGATTTGATTCCTACATATATATATCTGCCATTCGTAATTATAATATAACGCCACAAGTCTCTTAAAACCAACCCTGATGACTTTTTACGATCAAAATATACAAATTAGGGCCAGTTAAGTACACCCATTTCTAACCAAACCTTTGTTCATAAAATCATAATATATAAATGTGCACGCAATTATCATAGTAATTTACAAAAACGTATTTACAGAAAACTACATGTATGTGAATATAAACAGGTATGAAGGGTGATTTTCAGATTTTGCCTTTAATGAAAGTTTATTTGCCAGGTGCTGACAACATTAAACCTTCGTGTTCAAATGTAACTTCACACTGTTACCTTTCATTTGGTTTACAGATGCAATTTCTATAACATTTCTGTCCGTATTTGCGCGGAGGACAAGGCTGACACTTCTCTCTACCCGCTTCTATTGTATGATATCCCACTTCACATGCTGTTAAAAGGATACATGTAAATACATAACAGTTTGTATACATTTTTTAAACCAAACGTTGAAAAGAATATTGTTAAAGTTTGAACAATTTAAATGATAATAAAGTAACAATAATTCTATTTAATATATTTTATCAAATTTACGATTACAATATATATTATATAGTACTCGTAGATCGATCTCTTTTCCTATAACCGTGTCCTTATATAAATATGCATAACGATTAATAAGGTGGTGTCCAAGGCCGAAGACCAATAATAACAGATCAATCTGACTGCTGAAATAGTAATACAACTTGAGGGTTAAAACCCCCTAAATTAAAAATAACTTCAAATTAATCCCATCGAAGTTTGTTAAAATAATTGTAGTTGTTTTTAACTAAAGATACTTGCTATTGCGCACTATTGTGACATTACTGTGATATTGCGCAATATTATGCTATTGCACAACACTTTGATGCTGCACATTACATACTCAGTTAATATTTTTTATATAATAATGTCAACACCCTGTTTGTTGTGTATCTCCTGCCATATTAGTATGTGTTGCTTTGGTATATACATCAGAAATAATTAGTGTTAATGATGTTTTGGGAAGAAAAAAAAATGATACAATAAAAATAAATTGTATATATGTTTTGGATAACTGTCATATATACCTGACATGGTACAATGTAGTTGGTACAGGCATTTTCCAATGTAAAAAAATTGTGGATTGAACCTGGTTTTATAGCGCTAAACCTATTACTTGTACGACAGTCTCATCAAATTCCGTTATATTTACAACGATGCGTGAACAAAACAGAGGATTTTTCAGTTGTTTTATTGGAGCAAAGTTCAATCATGCTAACACAAATCTATTTTAAGACTATAAGGATTTTCAAGGCAACACTTGAAATACGATAGACTACTTGCCTGTGCAACTATTGTTAATAAATTCGTAATTCCTGCAGCATACTAAGCCATTATGCAAACTAGTTCTGAAAACAAATCAACAGTGTATATTATTTCGAGTTTAGAAAAGAGGTTCGTTATATTGTACATTGTTATGCATCTAAATATCAGTAGTAAATATATTTGGAAAGCGCTTCGGATGTACGAAATAAATAACGAAATTTTTTTATTTACCTGTTATCAAAACAAATCCCTTCTGAACTCTCTGAAATTCCAATTATATTTCCAAATCTAAGCAGTAAAAGCAGAGTTACTACTACTATGTTAAATTTCATGTCGAGTATACATCAATTGCTGTTTTTGTTGTAGCTGTTAAACAAGGAAATATTGTATTTTGTATTTTTTTATATTAATCTTTTCATCGGAAATAATAAAAATGTGAACAAAAAGCACAGGAAACTGATTCAAATGTGTTGGGTTTTTTTCCTTTTAATTTTGATCAATAAAGGACCGATTTAAATGACGACATCAAACAATCAATGAAGGATGAACAACTTTATTCAAATAGGTAGGTGGTGGTGTGTGTGTGGGGGATCAAAATTGCTGCAAGTTTTATTTAGTTGACATCGATTTTATATATATATCCTTCTTGGTCAATCATTTTTCCCACATTAAGTTAAGAGGGGATCGGGGTCAGTGATATTACTATATGAATTAAGGCCACACCAATTTAATTTCTTGTTCTACTAATTTTTGGACTCCAAAATTTGGGGCGAACAGTTTGATATTTTTCAATATAAGTGGACCGCTCTTTTAGAAATAAGTTGTTTAAAATATGATGTAACTCTTCTCTTTTAAACATTCTTAGTTTTCAAAGGTTTTGTATAGAAGAACTATACAAATCCTTGGTATTTTTATTTACTTTTCTACATCAGTAAAATGACCCCTTGTCTGAGGAATGATTGTTCTCAACATGGTAATAACAAACACTGGTCAAAGTACGGCCTTTTACAGAGGACTTTGACACAAACCAAGGTATTTCCACTGTTATAAATTTATATCGGAGCACTCCAACTTTGGATTAATATGTTTCATGTTGAAACAAATATTCTCATAGATATTTACACAGTGTGGTGGGGTGTTTTATGTTTAAAATCGTTATATACAGGTTAGACTGTGATTTAAAAAAACAAATGTTGCTATCTTGTATAATATTTACAAAAAAAAAAAACGGTGCGCGAAGCGGGATAAAAATAATAAAAATATTCTGTTTTGAAAAAATAGGTGCGGCGGGTCCGTCGAACAAGGAATCAAATTGGTGTGGCTAAGCTTTTTTTATTCTTTTTTTTTTATCCTACATTGAATTTTTTATGTCTCCCTAATGACATATCTACCATATTTACAAAAGGAAATGCTTACTCTGGACTAAAATACAGCTTCCCTTTTGTATAAAACAGCTTGGAAGAACCTGACCTGATATTGATTTTTTTTTAAAAGGCAAAGGATTGATTGATTTAACTGTTATATGAACATGTGAAGCACAACCGATTACATGTAACACTCCGCTTTTTTAAAACTTTGTGTTGATAAAAAAATTGCTCCTTCATAATCTCTAAATTCAACTGAATCCATAATGTCTTAAAATTAATCTATTTCCTCAGAAATACCCTTTTTTCTAAAACAACCCTTTTTGACCGTGCTAACAGTGTTGAAAATACTCAGTCGCATGAGTGGAGCATAAAAGCGATATCTGTATAGTATACAGATACAGCATAGCGTATCTTAGGGCTTTTATCTGTAAATAGGACACCCAATTGCAGGTTAAATAGACAATAACTGTTTAGTGTCTTTAAATATCAGCTGTAATTGTACGAGGCTTAGGAAACAGGTGTATGCGAGCTTTTAGCGACTATTACACCTGTTTCGAGCCGGAGTACAAATACAGCTGATATTAAAAGACACTAAACAGTTATTGTCTTATCCTGCAATTAATCTGCATATTAGTTGTGTTTTGAAAGACACAAAAATACATTTTTTTCCATTAATTTATTTTCGATTTGAAACCCCTTGAGGCCCGTGTAGTGATACGACACAGTAATCACGCATTCAGCTGAAGACAGGTTCGCAAAAAAAGAATCTCGAATGGTCAGCAATAATACATCGCTCAAGGTAAATAATTATCTATTTTAACATAACAACTAATTTCAATAGTAATTAACGAATGACTGTTATTTATTTTCAATTTATTGAACCATAAAATTAATTTTTGTCTCTTCACATTGAATAATCCGCGAAGCGGATTATGTTTAATGTCAAGAGTCGAAAATTAATTTTATGGTTCAATAAATACAAAATAAATTATTGCCATTCATTATAAATAAATTTCTATCTAAAATAAGGCTCAAAGATATATAGTAATACGAATAACAACGTACACAGATGTTTGCGTATGAATACACAACGTGATAGTGGGCGTGTTGCCATCAAAATTGATAGCATTGAAAATAAAGCTAATTCTTTGAACCAATCAGAAGACAGTAAATACACCAAATTTATTTATAAACAAATAGCAAAACATTGTCCAATTTGAAACAGAAGCGTACGAATTGTCCTACGCTTCAGACTTGACATGGAATTTCACTAAACATGCATGCTGAAATTGACATTTTTGATTCTGTAACACAATTATACACATTCAAGATTTGAAATCGACAATTGTCATCGTCATTGGAATGCAACGGGAATACACATTCTGAGGTCAGACAGGTTCAAACAATACTCAGTCCGGCAGTGGGTGGAGCTTAAAAGCGATGTCTGTATAGTATACAAGTACAGCATAGCGATATATGTAAGGCTGTATCGGTATAGTAGGATAACCAATTGCAGAATAAATAGACAATAACTGTTAAGTGTCTTTAAATATCAGCTGTATTTGTACGAGGCTAGGAAACAAGGTGTATGCGAGCTTTTAGCGAGCTATTACACCTGTTTCGAGCAGAGTACAAACACAGCTGATATTTTAAAGACACTAAACAGTTATTGTCTTTATCCTGCAATTAATTCTGTATATTAGTTGTGTTTTGAAAGACACAAAAATACATTTTTTCCATTAATTTATTTTCGATTTGAAACCCCTTGAGGCCCGTGTAGTAATACGACACATTAATCACGCATTCAGCTGAAGACGGGTTCGCAAAAAAAGAATCTCGAATGGTCAACAATAATACATCGCACAAGGTAAATAGTTATCTATTTTAACATAACAACTAATTTCAATAGTAATTAATGAATGGCTGTTATTTATTTTGAATTTATTGAACCATAAAATTAATTTTTGTCTCTTCACATTGAATAATCCGCGAAGCAGATTATGTTAAATGTGAAGAGTCGAAAATTAATTTTATGGTTCAATAAATACAAAATAAATTATTGCCATTCATTATAAATAAATTTCTATCTAAAATAAGGCTCAAAGATATATATTAATACGAATAACAACGTACACAGATGTTTGCGTATGAATACACAACGTGAGAGTGGGCGTGTCGCCATAAAAATTGATAACATTGAAAATAAAGCTAATTCTTTGAACCAATCAGAAGACAGTAAATACACCAAATTTATTTATAAACAAATAGCAAAACATTGTCCAATTTGAAACAGAAGCGTACGAGTTGTCCTACGCTTCAGACTTGACATGGAATTTCACTAAACATGCATGCTGACATTGACATGGTTGATTCTGTAACACAATCATACACATTCAAGTTTTGAAATCGACAATTGTCATATCGTCATTGGAATGCAACGGGAATACACATTCTGAGGTCAGACAGGTTCAAACAATACTCAGTCCGGCAGTGTGTGGAGCTTAAAATCGATATCTGTATAGTATACAAGTACAGCATAGCGATATCTGTAGGGCTGTATCTGTATAGTAGGACACCCAATTGCAGGATAAATAGACAATAACTGTTTAGTGTCTTTCAATATCAGCTGTATTTGTACGAGGCTAGGAAACAAGGTGTATGCGAGCTTTTAGCGAGCTATTACACCTGTTTCGAGCCGAGTACAAATACAGCTGATATTTAAAGACACTAAACAGTTATTGTCTTTATCCTGCAATTAATTCTGCATATTAGTTGTCGTTTGAAAGACACAAAAACACATATTTTCCATTAATTTATTTTCGATTTGAAACCCCTTGAGGCCTGTGTAGTAATGCGACACAGTAATCATGCATTCAGCTGAAGACGGGTTCGCAAAAAAAAGAATCTCGAATGGTCAACAATAATACATCGCTCAAGGTAAATAATTTTCTATTTTAACATTACAACTAATTTCAACAATTAAAACAAATAACAAACATTGTCCAATTTAAAACAGGAGTGTACGAGTTGTCCTACGCTTCAGACTCGACATTCACTAAACATGCATGCTGAAATTTACGTTGTTGTTTTTGTTACACAATCATCATACATCAACTGTTCAAGCTTTGAAATCGATAGATACGATTACAGTATTTACATAGAGAATAATACATGGTAAAATCATAAGTCGTATCATCCCGAGACACAAAAATCAGCCCAAGGGCATTTTATTTTGTTTATTATAGTATTTTTTGTGTGTTTTGTATACTTTATAGTTGCATCTAAAGTGCCAAAAAATATGAAAACATGACATTCGTGACGTCACATGTACCTACCAAACAATGACGTTATTCAATTAATTGCGTCACGCCCGAATGACCGTACCTTTTTTGAGGAAAAGTATTTCTTAAATTTACATAAATAAAAAGAAAGGGGGTGTGATAAAGGGTAAAGGTGTGATAAAGGGTATGCGATAGAGGGTAGGGGTGTGATAAAGGGGATGCGATAAAGGGTTCGCATCAAAGTTACGCGATATGGATTAAACACCAAATATTCAAATATCAAATATTCAAAGCTACATTTTATGTACATGTACTGTATTTACTACTAAAGATATGATAAATGACTAAATCAACTGATCGGGCGAAGCTTAAGCCTCGGTCACACCTTACCGGATTGCTTGAACGGACGCCTAACGGATAAAAAAAAGTTATCCGTTGACAAACTTTTTATCCGTTGGGAGTCCGTTGGTATACTAACGGACATGTATATTACCTGAAAAACTCAAAACCTAATATATGTTGTAACTTGAACCCAACCTAAGTGTGGTATTCAATATGTGGGACAGACGGGACGAGAGTATTTCAGAAGAAATCAAGAACATCTGTACCACTTTCGTAGACCCAAAAAATTCAAAAGTTTAGTATATCAGCATTTAGATAAGCATAATCATAATCTGAAATATATAAAATTCCAACCGCTCGAAACCGTTCAAAAACAACCAGGAGAATCACACAAGCAATTTGAAAAATCACGCGAAGTTCGCGAATTGTTTTGGATAAAAAGACTTCAAACAGCTTATCCTCTCGGTCTAAATGATAAAATATTAGGGCAGGGGAACATATCTAAAACTCATATCGATGTCATTAATATTGTTGATAAACGACTTAGAAATAATAGGTCTCATGGTAAACGCAAGAACCGCAATCAACGTATTAAACATCGTATAAATTATACACTTGCTGATCTGTTATCTATAATAAAGAGTAATGGCAGACATCAAGTATTATGCAAACTGGGTCAGATACCTATAAGTAAATTATATGCTATTTTTCTTGAGTGTGATAAAATTTCTTTTTTTAGCCCATTTTATGAATACACCCGTATTATTACAGCCTTTTGTCATCACAGGCTTTTTCCTATTATTGATAAACCTGAAAATCGTAAACGACATTTTCTCAAATTAAAATATATAAATAGAGGTATTGATTTTATTAATTTGTCTAGCATATTCAATGACTCTTCTGTCTATAGCTTAATACCTCCATATTTTGATAATATAGAACAACCCATTATTTCGTATTCTTATAAAAAAAAACGAGCAGAAATTTGATTTTCAATTATACGTCAATTACAACAGACGTCAATATAGAAAATAATGTTCCTTCCACTTGAGATTGCGAAACATCTAGTTTTAAATATGTTCCCTATGGTCATGTTATCACAGGAGACCTCAACATAGTCGATGACCGTGAAGTCACAACTTTTCTCAAGAAAGGACCGAAATACCGTCCTCCATCTACAATAGATTGGAAACAGTGTCGTCAGGTCATTAAAGACGCTCTGTCTGCCTATTGTAAAAATTGGTGCAAACGTGAAAAATCCGATAAAAAATCTTTAGACAGTTATTTGAATAAAATTATGAATACTGTTGATATTCGAGTATCTCATTTAGAAAACAATTCTGAAATTAATAATAGGAACCATGATATACCCATTTCTAGAATAAAAAAACAAACTCAAGGTACTCGCAGAGCGGTTTGTGTTCGGACCGGCAGACAAGGCAGCAAATAATGTAGTGGTGGTGTGACGCATATACTACACGAAAGTTCTTCAAAACGAAATTATCAATTCCTCTACATTCAGGTCAGTGCGCACCACAGAAAGTCAAATCGTTAACAAGCATACCACTGCCACTGCCCAGCTTAAAGCATCTTCCGAACATTTGAAAGTCCCTACCATGTACTGGTTACCGAAATTACACAAAAAACCATTTAAATTCCGTTTCATCTCCGCTTCGAGTAAGTGTTCTACTACTAATCTATCAGTGCTTCTAACCACCTCCCTTACTACTATCAAAGAACTGGTTATTAACTTTTGTAATAAAGCTTATGAAAATAATGGTATTAATTATTTTTGGAGTGTTAAAAATTCTTTAGAGGTTTTAGATAAAATACATGCTCTCAATGGTCCTTACAATTCTGTTGACAGTTATGATTTTTCTACTCTGTACACTACACTTCCACACAATCTTATAAAGAAAAAGTTTTTGTATTTGATAAAATGGTCTTTCGAAAAATCTCATTGTAATTTTATTTGCTGTAACTCGTTTAAGGCCTTTTTCTGTAACGAAAAAGGAAAGTATGCTAGATACACTTACTGGAAATGTGAGGATATGATTGAAGCTTTAAACTTTCTGCTTGATAACATTTATATACGTTTCGGCGATAAAGTGTATCGTCAGGTAGTAGGTATTCCTATGGGCACCAACTGTACCCCTTTAATAGCAGATTTATTTCTATATTGCTATGAATCTCAGTTTATGACCAAACTCAGTAAAGACCCATCATTGTTACATTTGGTTGATACATTCAAAAATACCTACCGTTATCTGATATTTTTTCGTTGAATAATCCAGAGTTCTCTAAATATACTTCAGAAATTTACCCAAACGAACTTACTTTAACTAAATCTAACATAAACAGCAGCAGTTGTCCTTTTCTAGATTTAGACATTTCAATTTCAAACAGGAAACTTCACACTAAAATTTACGACAAAAGAGACGATTTTTCATTTCCTATTGTTAATTTTCCTTTTTTAGACGGCGATGTGCCTTTGGCTCCATCATACGGTGTTTATATATCGCAACTCGTTCGGTTTGCCCGTGTGTGTTCTGATGTCATAGATTTTAACGAACGTAATCAATGCATCACTGGTAAATTGTTGTGTCAGGGATTTCGATACAATACACATTTTTGAGAATTCAGGATGATTGAAACATTTTGTATAAATATTTTACAAGGAAAACAGTATAAAACTTCAGATAAATCATAAAAAATTATATTACATGGAGTTCTTGTCAAAAATAAAATGTTAAAATATATGTTCTACAAAAAACAACAACAACAACAACAAAAAACCATTTAGAACAAGGTCAGCCAACTAATACGTAATATTATAGAACACCTGATAGTAAGGTTGCATGTAAAGTTCATTACTAAAACATGTTTTAACTCACTTCGTTATGTCGTTTGTAAAACAATGCATGTTGTGTTTTGTGTACTATTGTTGGTATGTTGGTAATTTCCATGGAAGTCATGGCGTTTACAATGATTTTTACTTATGAGTGATACACTATATTTTCCGCCTCTGTTTTTTAAGTAAAGGTGAGATGCCTTTGTTTCTATAACATTGGTGAAAAATTCGCGGTCAGGAATCCTCTAGATATTGAAATAACGCACATTTCAATATACTTTATTGGGGAAAAAACCTGATACGACATAAAGGAAAACTTGTATATAGTGATTGTCGATAATCCCGATGAAAGGCAACTACTACCGGTTGGGATATGTCCAGAGATGAGGACATGTCTAACTTCGATTTCACTAGAAGAAAAGATAAAAACCGTCCTAAGTTTCAAGTAATTATTTGTCTTTATATACGGTTTCAAGTTTTTCGTGTTCCTTAACTAATAAACTCATCATAGATACCAGGATTGAAATTTTATATTTGCGCCAGACGTGCGTTTCGTCTACAAAATACTCATCAGTGACGCTCGAATTGAAAATAGTTAAAAGGCCAAATAAAGTGCGAAGTTGTAGAGCATTGAAGTAAATCAGCATCGTTTCACAAAACTTTAGACCTATACAGTTGATATTTTAGTGAATGCAGCATTGTTATTTAAAACTTATCCATTAGCATTGCTGATCACTGTGTTTTGATATTGTTCATACGGTCGTAAGAAATAATCGACATTTGTCAGGTAGTTACCAAACAAACAAACAGCATCAGGGATTGCATGTATGAACACAGCATTCAAAATACTTAATTGAAAAAATAACGAGACACATTTTAAACAAAAACTGTATTAAAAGCCACAGGAAAACAAAACTGCATTATTTGAAATCCATTATCTATTACGTTGATCATGA
The DNA here is from genome assembly GCA_019925275.1 of Mytilus edulis. NCBI lineage: Eukaryota > Metazoa > Mollusca > Bivalvia > Mytilida > Mytilidae > Mytilus > Mytilus edulis. The sequence continues at coordinate 74,904,748 of CM034361.1, read as the reverse complement.
TCATCATTAATCTAATAATAAATTTGAAATACAAAATGTACATATATACAAGTTCGAATTCGTTAAAAAGTTAATGGAATATTCAATTCATCTGGATTTTTTTCTTTTCGCAAATTTAAGGAAGGAACATTCAGCAACATTAAGGTACATAACAGTTTTGCCATGTTGTTAAACCCATCTCTTTTTCATGCATATTGCAACTATAAGTTACATATAACCTGATATTTTGTTAGTATACAACGCATCATGATATTGAATATATTTAGATTTCATAGGTTAAGCACGTTGTTGTCATCAATTAGTTCATATGCGCCTCCACTATTGTCTACTTCTAACACCACACTAGGCTGCATTCTTCGTGCAATAATTGGCGGAGGAGTCGAATCTATCACCCCATGTTTTGGAATACTTTGTGTTACATTGTTTTGCTTATTGTTGTATTTATAAACTGCAGCCACTGCGCATAACACCATAATGATGAGACCGGCCATGATCAGGTAGACTTGTATTGCATAGTTTGTAGTTGCTGTAAAAAGAAAACTATCTTAAATTGTAAACTTAACTAATTGACTTTATATACATGATATATAGCATTTCGCAAGATTTAATGTTTTTACTATAACGCTATCGATGTAATAATGTCTTTAAACATGCTCTTTAAAAAAAGAATTTGCTGATACTTAAGGTTAATACAGTATCGATTGATTTTAAAAGTTTTTTCATCTGACCTACATCATGCATGTTATGTAAATGATAAACTGATGTATAAAAAACACAAACTAGGTTTATTCTTAGATGTAGCTATTTTATCTCCCTACAAACTGTATTTTAATTTCTACGTTTTGTTTATCTTCACGATTTTGTACAACACACCTTTATATGTCATTATTAAGGCATGAATCTCAAACATTGTTGTGGGTGGCTTATATACGTATTTGGTGTATATGCTGTGAAACATATGGCTGTATGATCGGCATTTAAGATGATTTGCATTAAACTTTCAGAAGATTACAGCTGGTGTTTTGCCGTTTACGGTCGAATGTTTTAAATTGTCAAGTACAAGTGTGTATATAAATCACATGATCAAAGATAAAAGTCCTTAATTCTTATTTAATAAAATTATGACAAGTATACGTTTTCTCTATTGTGTGACTCACCTACAGCTATATATTTTGCTTCTTTGGCTTGAATTACCCTCTCGCTTTCTTCAGTAGTTGATTGGTTTTGGTATTCTAAGGAAACAGTTTAATTTAAGTTATAGTTTAGGAAAATTATTTAAGATAACATGCATAACAAAATCTCACAATATTCATTTCTTTTCCCGACTATTATAAACAATCAGAACACGAAATATGAAATAACACAGGGATTCACAAAAACTTTGAGAAAACTTGTTTGATGTAAACTAATTATGCACAGAAAATAATTAAAAACAATATTAGATTATTCCGTGGAATTACTTGTTAGTATGCGACCTATTATTATAAGATATAATATTTCCGGAGTTGTCAGTCTCTCGTTTAGGCAAATGTAATAGCAAACAATATAATAACGTTAGTACTTATCCAATATATATATATACTATTTGATAATCTAGAGATCTCCATTTTATGTATTCTTTTCCGTTTGAATAGTTTGATTAAGTTATGATATTTATGACCGTTGGAAAACAATGTCATTGTTCTTTGAATCGGCATGTTTTCATGTATGTTACAATTTTATGACACTAGATGGCTGCTAAATGTGTGGCCGGATCTAGATATTCTGACCCTTTCGCAACACCTCTATATTAACCTGTATTTCTAATGTCCTTGTTGTTTATTTTACTATTTTAGTACCATGGCGTTGTCAGTTTCACTTTGACTTTGAACTGTGATTTTCCTTAGGGTACCATTAGACATTTATTTTTAATTTTCATAACTGTGATTGACTTAATTAATTAAATATCTATAGAATAATCTCTTGAATGTTTTAAACATATAACATATAACCATCTTACGGTGTGTGTATATCGCTCGTGTGTGTAACAATGTTTTAGATTTTAATGAGAGAAATTTATGTTTTACTGAAAAATTATTACACTAGGGTTTTCGATATCACAAACTAGTCGAAACATTTACTAAATTTTATCATCGGTATAAGGACATCATTCGTAAATAAAGCTCAACATGCAGACTTCCTTTATGTTCAGGTATTTCATATCCACTATTTTATGGAAATATTCTTTAAAAAGCACAAAAATGTCAGTATTCACCTCAGAAGCTAACAAAACCTTTAAATAGACTTATTAAGAAGGGATATAGTTAAGATACTGTCAGGTCATTAAAAATTGCATATTTTGGCGTTAATATTGATTCCCTTATAGGGTCTTTGCATCGGAACTAAACACATTTAGTTAAAAACCAGTTGCTGGCATGCCACGGGTTATGTTGTTCTCATATATGTTATGATCGTATGATACTAAACCCCTCACGGGAAGGATTGTGCCTGATATTCATATGATGAAGACATAATCTTTCAATTTGTTTAATTGAAGTCTGGAGCTTGCATGTCAGTTAACTGCTAGTAGTCTGATGTTATTTATGTATTATTGTCATTTTGTTTATTTTCTTTGGTTACATCTTCTGACATCAGACTCGGACTTCTCTTGAACGGAATTTTAATGTGCGTATTGTTATGCGTTTACTTTTCTGCATTGGCTAGAGGTATAAGGGGATTGTAGAGATCTCATAAACATGTTTAAACCCGCCGCAATTTTGCGCCTGTCCCAAGTCAGGAGCATTTGGCCTTTGCGAGTCTTGTATTATTTTTAATTTTAGTTTTTTGTGTTCAATTTGGAGTTTAGTATGGCGGTACTTATCACTGAACTAGTATATCTATTTGTTTAGGGGCCATCTGAAGGACGCCTTTTGGTGCGGGAATTCATCGCTGCATTGACGACCTGTTGGTGACCTTCTGCTGTTGTCTGCTCTATGGTCGGGTTGTTGTATTTGTGACACATTCCCCGTTTCCATTCTCAATTTTTACATATTCGAAATTTTGAAGTCCGAAGACTGCACTGTAATTATTTGTTTGCCGTTTCCTAGCAGACTGTTACAATTAATATTTTTGAAAACAACGATAAAAATTACAATACATAGTTCGAGGACTGCTTTTTTCAATTAGAAACTCAATTAAAATCGAGTTAGAAACTGTTTCTGAAATGTATCTTCCAAAGACAGCGTTCATAATGATTTCCATACACTCACTCAAACCTGGCGTTGGAAAGATATTCGGAGACTATATTTGTAGACTACATTCGCTTGTATGATTCAGTTAATATTTGTCTACCAAATCACAAGCATTTATATATATGCTTACCACTGAATGTCAAATATTCACTCAATGGTATGGTTGATGTTGATGGTGGAATACAGATTCCATTTTCATTGTCACATCTGGAAATAAACCCATGACAAATACTCATTATCAAGTACAATGTATGTAATAACGTCACCTCTAGAAACGATACTGTATATATGTGTACAGTTAAATATTTTAAGAAATGAAAATTGCAGGAGGAAGTTGCAAAATATATACTATAGTTGAAATTCAAGACTTATGCGAAGTTGGTTTGTGGACAGGGCTTAGCAAGTATTTCCCTGACTCAACCGATTACGACGTGCTTAGCATCTACGATTCTACTGGCGGTAATGATTATCCATTATCATCTAATCGTAAGAGTTTCCATGACTTTTTGAATATAGCAGCATATTTTTAGATCGTTAGAACTGGTTATTCGTATCTCTAATTAAATATTTAGGTCAATTTGAACAGAGTCGTTGATAATTGTTCAAATTCAATATTTTAATTCATAGTTTTGAATCCTACATGCCAGTTGTATTTGGAATGACTTTTCTGTATAACTTATAACTACTATAATCGAAGATATTGAAAGGCCTGTTTCTCCTTTAGATTATAAATTATTGCCTGATTAATTGTAAAGGCATCATTTCGATATTTCACGAATACATAGAAAAATATTTGAAAATTTAATATGATTTATATAATTCATATGTCTTTTATTATCTAAATGTATCACAAATCTCAAAAAAATTGATAAAAAAGAAATGTTCTTTAAGTTAAGACTTTTTTAATAACACACACTGTTTTGTTATATAAACTATGCTGTTAAAATGGATTGTAACAGAGAAATTTAACTTGACCAATAGTATTGGTATTTTGCATTGTCATCACTGTGTTGTTATCCTTCTACTTTTGAGTAATCTCATGGCGACTAGATGAGCCTAACAAAGTAAAAATGTGACTCTTTATCTCACATTGTCAGAGTCTTAAAAGCTTTAATTTCCAGTAAGTTTATTTGTAGTAATTCATTGATAGGTTGGTATTTACTGGTTGAAATACAAATGGTTTCATTCCATTGTTTATATGTTTTCATTTCGAAAGAAAAAAATTAATGACGTATGATAGTAACACATTCCATAGCATCGCAACTCACGAATATAGAACTTTTTGCCCATAATAACTAAATACTGTGAATTCAGAAATTATTTGATGTTTTCATTATTGCGAAAAATTCGACAGGGTACTAATCGCAATAATTCAAACTCGCATTTTGAAGTTTTTTGTATGAATTAAACAGGACTTTTATTAATATCGAAAAATTTAAAATCGTATTTTAGTCTTAAATGACAAAATCGCAATAATAAATGCACACAATAATTTCTAAATTAACAGTATTCAAAACTTTTGTTTGTGCGTTTATCGTATAATTCGTACATAAAAGTGTGGTTTAAAAAATCTCAAATTTAATCCATAAAAAAGGATGTCAATACATCCGAAAATATGGATAACTGATATTAACATAATTCAAAACATTATTTCCTTTTCGTATCCTATTTTAATATAATGGCAAGAATTATTTTCCATTTGAAACCCCTTGAGGCCCGTGTAGTAATACGATACAGTAATCACACATTCAGCTGAAGACGGCTTCGCAAAAAAAGAATCTCGAAATGTCAACAATAATACATCGATCAAGGTAAAAAATAATCTATTTAAACATAACAACAAATTTCAACAGTAAAAACAAATAACAAAACATTCTCCAATTTAAAACAGGAGTGTACCAGTTGTTCTACTTTTCAGATTCGACATTCACTAAATATGCATGGCAAATTTGATACGGTTGTTTTTGTTACACAATCATACACATTTAAGTTTTGAAATTGATAGTTCTCATCGTAGAAAAGACTGCTGTTCATGTGTGTATGTTATCAGACAATTGGTGTAATTCTTATTGCTCTAAAGAAATGTTTGAAAACAAACATAACGTATAAAAGTAATCATTAATTCGCAATTGATACGACGTTGGAATGCGACTACAATACACCTTCTGAGGTCACGGGGGTTCATTCAATACTCAGTCCGACATGGGGTGGAGCTTTAAAGCAATATCTGTTTACATATACAGAATGGCGATATCTGTAGGACTGTATCTGTATAGTAGAACACCCTATTACAGGATGAAATCAGCATACATGACATATGTCAATTCAGAATGTCCTCGCAATTTAATTCTATGATGATGGTTTAATATCATACGAAGTATCCTTGCATTTAAATCAGTTTTGTATACGTTCAAATAAAAGGCAAACAATATTAGCTCTATGACACGCAATTAATACAACCCCTCACCTTTTTATTTGAAGCAGGTAATGTCAAGAACAATTTTTGTGAACTGGAATATCAATATAACATTATTACAATATATATATATAACTCGTCTAAACATCAACCCAACAATGTTAGATCTGTAAATTTGCTTTCATATGTGTATAAGTTTCATTACTTGTTTCCTTTTTCTCACTACTAACATGACTACACTGCATTTAAAGCAATAACAGATTAAATACCTGTCATTTCCCTTACAGTTGCAATCATAAGCACATTTCCTTCCATACAATTTATGAGGGCAGGGTTCGCACTTTGTTCCCTCTTTCAACGTATGATATCCTTCTTGACATTCTATAAAACAAAATCAATTAATGATGTATAACAAAATAAAGTAATTACTATAAACATTATTAAACAAATACTTCAAAAACACTTATGTTAAAAGGTAATAAATTCGAGCACCCTTTGATCTGTACTTATTATCCGATGTGCTTTTGTTACAATGTATGTACTCTTTGTTTTATTCAGAGTTGCAATTGATTTTCATCGTTTTATCGTATGCAGTAATGTAACATCTTCCCAGGTAAGGAGAGGGGTTTGACATCAAAAAATGTTTTGAACCCTTACCACATTCCGTATTTGCATGTTTCTAGTGAGTTAGCTGTAATTCAATAGTTGTTGTGTATTGCTGATCGCAGCACTTTTGTTACTTCGTGTATTGTTTTTAAAAGAAATCTTACCGTCATTTTTCCCCGTTTGAACCTTTTTTTAAATTTGTCATTTCAGGACCTATTATACATTACTTTTTGATTTGTTGTTAAAACGCATACAGTAATAAATAATTATAACATCCCACGTCATTTGTTCTCTTGTAAGGGGTCTAATTATAAGCCAACAAGTATGCAAATAATCATGTTATTTCATAAAAAAACAAATGAAGCCTAAAAGCTACGAAATACAACGCAGGAATAGCCAAATGTTCATCTGAAGATCTGTCTGGACATTAATAAACTGTTTTTTGTCTATCAAAAACATTATTCCATGTATTATTTAGCTTGATCAATTTATTTTTCAGGAAACCATAATTGTTATTTCTTTTGATACTACATTTCATTGTGCATATTATTGGTTCGCAAACACGTGATATTTTTCTTGAAACAGCTGATGAACTTGACTCAAAACCATCTTCACCCCCTTGGCTGAATTTAACAATGTTTTAAAATAGGATTTTCTATGGTTATGACGATATCATATACGCTTTATGAACACAGAAATATATAAACATTGCTTGTGTTTAAATATAATCATGAAAAAGTTATTTATTTTCATAAATCTTTGACTATTGTATAGATCAGTTGGTTTAGCAAGAAGACAGTTATCAAAAATGTAAAAAAATATCGTGACAAAATGGATCATTGTTCTTGGAAGATGGTATGGAATCTTAAGCAATTCGATTGGTAAATTGATTATTGTTTAGTTACAAACCTGCCGGAATCTCCGTTCTTGATGACAAAATTAAATCGCTTGTTGATTCAGGAAACGATATAATGAGGTTAAACAAATACTATTTACTTTAAAATATATCTTTAGTGGAATAAACTGGATGCAGGATTCAATAAATGACGTTTACATAGCAGATGCAACGCATTCGACTGTGGATAGTATCGATTTTACCTTAAAACACTTACATTGGAAGATTATATTTTTAAATTCAAAAAGAAGATTTAAAACCAACAAGGTCAGTCAGAACAGTTTAAATTACTTACTGTCAACACATACTCTGGGGTATGACATGTACTACCTGGTTTAGGGTATTAACATGTTAGACTGTTTAAGTGTATAAGGAAATAGAAAAATAAGGTAGAATCACATATTAGCCTGTTACCGATCAAAGGCCATACATGTATGTGTGAAAAATTGAAGCTCATCGGATTACACCTTGTTGTTTAAAATGGAGGGTTTCTTGATGACAAAATAGAAAGAAAATAAGAAATATAAAACCAACGACAAATAATAAAAAACGGGAAAACAAGAAGAAAAAAGTAACAAATGACTACTCGGATTCCAGACTCATGGCATGTTCACAAAGCACGAGTTTCATCATGTACGGTAGAGCACGGTCTACACTCAAAGATGGCTGAGTGATAGAACAGTAAACCAATAAAGCCAACCTTATTTGGTGGAAAAGGGCTCGACCTTTCAAATCGGTAGTAAATCCAAAACATATAGTTATAGTATATGAACATTTCTACAGCTATTAAAACGATACTTACCTATGCAACTATTGCCAACTAATTGGAAATGGCGGCAACATATGGTATATATGTGTGACAAATTGCGGCTGTAAACAGAAAAACAAATATTTAGCAAATAAATAAATCATGGCTAAAACATGTTGTGTTTGAAGTGGGTTTCGATAGTACCCGTTTAGAAATTGATGCAATGCAGTCATTATTGGTGACCTAATTAAATGACAAGACTGATTTTTGGGTTAGGAGTTGGGTAATATGAAACGTGTATTCAATCTGTGCTTTTTTGTTCATTATCATAATGATCTGCGATTTAAAACTGAAATAAATGATACAGTTAACTTGCCAAATTGGGAATGCATTTATGTTGTTAATGACTTAAAAACCTGTGACATGCATGTTTCAAAATTGCAGTTTACCTGTGACAGATTCCGTCTAACTTTAGCGAAAGTCCTGTTATGATTCCAATCACAAAAAAAACTTTTGTAAGTAACAATATGAACAATTTCATTTTGCATAATTATACTATCATTGTAGTTGTTATAATATAAGGACATATTTGACTTTTAAATTTTATATTTTAACCAGAGCACCGGAAACGAATGAATATGGAAATAAACCACCGGAAATATAGAATTGTGTTTTTTTGTTAATGTGCCAAGGGAAATGCAAGTACCATCGTGTTTCCAAATAAATAATCACATGTCTCTTGAACTGGTGTAAGCAAAAGCAAATCAAGGGCTTGATTGTCGCAGTGTTAATTAATACATTTGTTTAAAGGGATTTGAACCAATAGTTCTTTCCAATAATATTAGTCAAATTATATAGTAAGCATGTTAAGCATTGAACCATCTGTATTTTATGCCTAATCTAATTAAGAAATAGTGTTGCCATATACACATGCATATTTTCTCGATGCGTAGAAGAACCATTGTCAGTCTTCTACTGTAATCTGCTTCTGGGTCGAGTTGTTGTCTCTTTACCAATCTTATATTGAATAGTTTGTAGCTCAATTTACATATAAATATCCCGCTGCAAATGTTTGGACCTGTTCAAAGTCAGAAATATGATGTACAGTACTGTAGTTGTCATTTGTTGATGTAATTGAGATGTGTTTCTTGTTTCTCGGTTTTTATATATATTATATCGTTGGTTTTCTCGTTTGAATGGTTTTACACGTCTAACAGTACAACTTTGGGGCTCTTTTCAGCTTGTTGTTATGTTTGAGCCAAGACTCCGCGTTGAAGGTCGTACATCGACCTATGAAGGTTTGCTTTTATAAATTGTCAAATGAATGGAAAGTTGGCTCATTGGCACTGATACCACATGTACATCTTCCTACATCTATATACTTTATTAATGCAATTTTCCATTTTTCAGTTCCATCATTAATGTTAACTTACATTCTAAAAATCAACTCATTATGCAAAGGCGTTGAGAGAAAAACAAATTGTATAAATGATTTTAACAAATAATTCATGCAATTAGAAGATTGGTATCAGCATGCAATCTCTGTAACTCTTCATAGAGAATCACACACTATAAATCAAAACCAAAAGGGGGTTTAGAAAAAAATCCGTATGATGCTGATTTTCATAAAAGCTTAACGTTCACAGTCAGTAATGAACAAAAAATCAGCGGAACAGAACTCAGTGAAAACTCATATTTAACTCAATCAGCTCAATATGCGAAAGAATTAAGACACAAAGTTCGTATACCTGTTTGTTTTAAAAGGTGGATAAGGATAACATTCCAAAAATGTATATCGTCACAACATAGGTCGCCGGGGCAATTACAAATACCGGGTTAAGACTGATAGGTCTTAAAGGAACAAAAAATGACAAAGAAATGAACACTGAATATTTTTCTACTGAATTGATTAAAAAAGACGAGGTATTCTATAAATAAAACGCAAGCTCTTGAATATCGTACGAATTAAAAAATGTGTACGCAACAAAAAGGTGAAATTAGTATATTGTTAGGAACAGTATCAAACTTGCAGTGAGGAAAGAGTTCAAATCCGTATTGGCCCACTGTGATTTTGCGAGGAAGAACAGTAATACAAGTGATGTTCTTTACCTTTGTGTGTAATTTTGTGGCATGGAAGGATACTCTATATCCTTTATTTTTTATATTATACTGCTGCTTTCGTGATTGAAATTTATAAATTTATCAATTGAAATATTCTCCAGTGTACTAGATTTTAAACCTTTGATGACCGAAATAGTGATATTCAATTAATTTGTAAAGAAATGAGGTGGAAGTCGCAGTAACTGTGTTACAATAAAGTGATGTTTTGTAATGCTTAAAATATGCAATAATATTAACTACTGAGACATGTTTAAAGTAGCTATGTCGCATGATATATCTATATTCATTTTCTACCAGTATAATATTCACGACACAAATTCCAAAATTCCACAAAAATGTCGGTTTAAAAACTGAATAAAAACATTCCAAGCTTATAAACAATTTTTTTTTAAAGTATAGCCAAAGCATGGTTAATAATCAAACTTTTCCACGAAGGATCAATTCTTTACTTCAAGATAATAGTTAACATTTTGTTATAACCGTTTTTTGTGACGCAATATCTGTATGTGCATGCCAGTATAGTGAATGGTAATATTTACGGTACCTCTTTTATTTTAATTTTATGTCCTTGATATTTCAAGCCCTTTTGCTGCATATATCTCAATGTGATAATTTCATCCTTCAGTTTTTGTTCTGTTTTTTTTTTTATAAATTCGAAACATTAAAAAATTTATAACGACATGAACTACAATAAAGGATATGGTCCTTATATATTGATACAAAGATACTTTGAAGTTTATACTTTGTTCAGATTGTTAAACAAAGTGTTTGTAATTATGATAAATTAATAGGAATCTTTTGTTTAACCATTATGTATCATTGTATATCGTCCTAGAGTTCTTTTAATACGAAAATTCACTGACCCCATTTTAAAAGTTTTCAGAAAAAAACGTATGACCGCTAACCATAGTTATAAGCATTTTCTAACATACACATATCTCTATAGCAGTTTTTTAATGTTATGATTATACTTATCTTATACATTGGTCATTCGTGTTAAGTATTTATATCATATAGATGATGGGTTTTTTGAAAGCAAGCCATTTTTTTGTGTTAGTCTGGTGCAATATTTAGTTTTTTATTTGGCATGTCACCCACATCATCTTCCCTTTTCACTTACCGACTTATAATGTTTATCTGCATCAAGATATCAAAATGAAGCTATACCGGAATTAAGTTACAGTTGACTAATTTGTGTATCGACATATGCTGTGTGTTTTATCTAAAAGAAAAAAGAAAAACAACACCAGGTAAAAGCATCTGGTTGTACATTATTTTGCAGACAGGAAGTTACATGAATAATTTAAAACGATAGATTTATTTTGCTTTTTAGCATGAATCCGAAAAATATTTACAACAGCGGATTCAAACAAACACGGACAATATGTGTCATTGTCAGATCCACAGAGTATTGTTAAAAAAAGTAATGACAAAACAGTAGCATCTTTTCTGTTTCATATTTTAATAAAAATTTAAAAAATTTAATTTGTCCATATCGATACCAAAAGAGAGTTTATATTTAACCTGGCAAAGAATACGACAATATTGACATACTCAAACACCTACTTATAGCTCTTTGATAGGTTTCTATCCACCTGTTGTCTTTTTCAATGCTGGGTTTCGTATGAAGATTGTAATTTGTTTTCAGTTTGCTACATTTTATATTTAACAATGACGAAGACGGCCAACTATTATAGAATACATGTTTAACAGTAAATGACATTTAAGAGATGAGGAACAAAAGCATATACGTATAAATCTTGTTTTACAGTATCCATAGCAACCGACATTTAAAAACAAATTTTATCAAACAAAGAACACATTTAAATGAGTTTTCATAAAGTATTTTCATGCATTTCAAAATTTGCATTGCACACATGGACATCGCAGATATTAATTAACAGATAAAAAATATATTATCATTTTAAAACATCCAATCACAGCGCACCAAATTTGACTTCCGTTACTTGTGTAAGGTTCACAAAAGGCAAACTAAGGCTATAACAATGATACAAAGAATTCATTTCCCCTGTGATCACCTTTTGTTAAAACCGCGTTTTCCGTGTCCTATTAGGAAGTGATTGCTAGTTCATGTAGGTAAATATATTTATATAACGTATTGGCAAAATGCCATTTATATATCAATACTTGGGTTTGTGTAAAGACACGCGTTTATTTAACTGATAAATGAAAATTCGATATAAATGTCGTATAGATTTTTTTTTGCACACGGTTAGTTTCATTTTTACCTTGATATGAAATAATTGATTGTTTCAACATTTAAATGGTAGTGATTAAATAATTGATAACATTTTAAAGTACACAACAACAATTCGTTTATTTATGATACGAATGTGCTCAACTACACAGTAATGCACACAGTTATTTAAAGGTAAACTGTGTAAAGATAAACAACGAAAACAAGGAAAAAACAATACGGAATATGAATAATGAATTCTATGGAGATTTGACGAAGTCCACAAACTACATTTTCGTGATTTATTTAATTTTGAAAAAGACATTTAACTACAAGAGGAAAGCATAATTCACATTAATTATTGAATGTATCTCCCTGGATTCGCTAACATTAGACAGTAAAAGAAATGTCAAACGTTAACAACTGGAAGTTTTTAAGCTGTCAGATTAACATTACAACAAAGCTTGATATTTTGTTTTTCAAAAATAGAAATACCAATGTTATCTTTTAGAAATTTCTGAAGTTAGTTTAAAAAGGGCAGAAAAAAAATAATCTTCGTCTGATTTTTATTGTCTATGAATATAGTTACTACTGTTGACAATATACTATTTGTATTTTTTCACACCCCTCCCAAGTTTATTTCCACACAATTTAAGCATCAAATCGCACGTGAGAGGAGAACATGTCAACGTTGAACAAACATGAATCTAAATGCAGTTCAGCTAAAAAAGGTTCAAAATTACTTTGTTTTTCAAACATGAATTCAAGACCTTTTTAGCATGAAATAGTAGTTAGAGCTCATAAACGTTTGTTTGAACTTAATACAATTTTGCCCAAAGGTTAATATACCAATATAGTATTGAGAAAAAAAACCAGGTTTGAATTCATTGTCACAAAGAGATAACTGTATGCCAAATGATGAATAATGATGTAAAAAAAAATCAAAACTTCACCGGCTTACAGTACTGAGCGGGAGGGTGTATACTCATTAAATCAGTCATAAAAACGAAACATCGTACGCTAAAACTGATAAATTTCCATAACTATCTACTCAATTTCTTATTGATGGACTCAGAGCTTGAAGAACAAATTGTGCAAACTATAAGATATAATATATATATAGAATATTGAGCTGTCATCTCTGGTATGAGATGATATTTGTTTTATATTTATTTTTTAAACGAAACTGATGTCAATTTTTGATAGCATTGTGTTACATTGATTTAAGACTATCATCCTTTGATGATAAACCATAGCATATGTTACAAATATTGATTTTTAAAGGATAGAGGTTGAACCTGAAAATAACTATATTTTTAACATGTCTATATTTTAGTTTATCATATATAGCAAAGTTATGTTTAACAATGAAAATGTAGAATTGTATGTTTCTTAATTGTGAATAAATATGTATTCAGTAAAATATAGTTAAAGGGTTAACTTCAATACACAAAACCGATTTTTGATTTAGTATCAGTTGCAGTAGACCGCACGACCATGCCATCTTTAACATGTTTAAAAGATTATTAATTGCAACTGACCAAACATGAAATATTGAAATGTAAAATATAAATGAAAGTGCAATTTACTGGTGCAGTAAAATTGATTAAGTAAGGAGGATATGAATGACTTCAGAATAAAAATAAAAACAGATATTCCATACAAGCCAAACTATATCATAATTCAAATATTTGTTCTATGAAAATTGTTCTTACTTGTCTTTCATTTTTCTTATTTACTTTGTCTAAATGCAATTGTGAGTTTCCTCGTTACATATAATATAGTCTTGTACTTATACCGGTAAATCCCGTCATAGTGGTATTGTGCCATGGTAAAATGTTTATTTATATATTTGTTTGTTTTTATATTGATTTAGATAATAACACAATTTTGATGTTTGTACCCTTGTTTTGACAGTTTTACCTATTTTATCTACGAAATAAATAGAAATATATCTACCAATTTGTAGAAAGGTCTAAAAATTTGTCCTGATTTATTTGTTGACCCAATTTTGGAATACTAAATCTACGAGGAGAGCACTGTCTTTAAAGAAATATAGTGAATTTCACAAAGGTATGCTAAACTTGGAATCATGGTTGATATTAGGTTTCCTTATCGCTATCGTAGTTACTATAGGGAAGCGATGTATGCATATTTTAATTATCCGAAAGAACGAAGTTTCCGAAGACATATTGAAATATATAATACAATTTGTTCCATCAATAAATTTTTTTGGGTTAATTCTTATCAATATAACTGACGAAGTGATACCCACAATCCGGAGTCATTACACTGTTTGAGTATGCAATGGGGACCGACATATTCAAACAAGTCTTCAATAATCACATTCTTTCAATTTACATTTTAGTCGCACGATCGGTACATATAACATGCATTTTTGGATATGCTTTATATCAACGGAATGTCAAATCAAACGTGTTTCAAATCAAATAAACAAGGGACGTTTGAAGTCCATCCGTCCTTTGCAATTTAAAATAGCAATGTGACCTTATTCATTGATCATAGCAATTAACTGGATTTTTCCATCCAATAGTGATTTTTTAAATGCTTTTAAAAGTTCGTACATCAATTTCAGTGTAGAATAGTAATACACATATTTTTTTGATTCCTATTTACTATTTTGAAAGATCCGCGACAATCATTCGGGGTTGAAGAGCTAGTTTACTTACTTTGAACATAAAGCCTATATGGTATATACATGTATCTTTCGACATTATTTTGTTTGTATTCTGATTCTAAAAATTAATCATTTAGAAAAAGAAACTAACAGTCTGTCTGTTTTTTTGTTAAAATATACAATATATTTTTACAGAAAAAAATAAAGCTTTGTATAGTATCGATATTTTCCGAAATAATTTACATAGACTAGAATAATTGTTTATGCATTGCTTTTTTGTTTTTACAGTTCATAGAAAATGTCACTCAAGTATTGTATTTCACAAATGGTAAGTGTACAGATCAGCATGATTAATATTGTAATACATGGCATTTGTCGAATCTTATTTACTTGTAGATGACACACTTACATTCCGTTTGACCAATTTGCAAAATTATAAGATATTTTTAACACTAAAAGCCGTCTTCTGGACTTTTTTTCATCAACTAACCAAATTATCTTCACCCACTTCTCACATCGAAAGTTGTTCTGTCATTAATACATGTAGAACTATTTCAAATTCATAGAGTTCATAAAGGCACAATTTTAGGGTTCTTTGTACTTATTTTCAATGTTTATAATATCCGTAATGATATCAGAAAAATAAGTCAGTCATAATCAATCAAATGTTCTAGTTTTACAAACATATTGTAAAACCATTGAAATTAAACGTATTAAACTAGGTATTGCGTTCATTTCTTTATCTTGCTTATGTACCTTGTCTACATGCCTTTAAGGGAAACTTACCTTGTGTTTCTATATATTTTTAACAACATGTTGTCTGCTGTTCTCCTATTTTTGACAATTTTACCTATAATGTCTGTTTGTTTTGTTCACATATCGTTTTGAATATATTGATTGTTGTATGCGACTGCCAAACAAGTGAGAGATGTAGCTAGCTATTAAGCCAGGTGACTTAAAATGTCCTGTACAAAGTCAGGACAATAGTTGTTGTTACTAAAAAGTTCATTTTTTATATATTTTGGTGTTTTTTTTTGTTGCACTTCATTATTCATGTTGTTCCCTTTATTTTTTGCTTATTGATGATGTTTTTCCTGAGTCTATTCTTTATCCTGTCAATCCATGATCTATATATTCTTTCTTTTCACTGCAACATTTGTTTAGTATTTCCTCTGATCTTTTTTAGTATTTGTTGTATATTGACCAATTTGCATTCAGTTTCAGGTTCTCATATACATATTTTCATACACATCATATAATATCAAGTGCCCTCATACTTCACATTGGAACTTACGAGCATACCATGATTGCAATGATACAGCACAATATTATTGTTTGTTTGACGAAAATAGCTTCATGTACACTGAATTTTGTAGACGAAGACCAGATTTTGAAGGGCCAGGTAATATTTTACTATCATGTAATAATAATGCAAATACTTTTATTTGAATTTTTATCTACTGCGTGAAATTTTGTTTAGATTAGTTAAGTTACTTATCGTTGTCATTTGTTCGTCGTCGTGTTTTAGACATCTCTTCCCAGCTATTTTCATTGGTACATGAATTCATCTTTATTATATTTCAATATCATTTTCGAATGTTACTAACCATCGCAAAACCATTATAGCAATCACTGCAAAGGTGTATGCAAATCAACATAACATATTCACTACCCTTGCAAACATAATGACCTTTAAGATGTATAATGCATATTTATTATATGTTACATTGTAATCGTTTATCAACATGATCAATTTGATATACATTGTATTAAATGGTGAATATATATAAAATTGAGAATGGAAATGGGGAATGTGTCAAAGAGACAACATCCCGACCAAACAGCAGAAGGTCACCAACAGGTCTTCAATGTAGCGAAAAATTCTCGCACCCGGAGGCGTCCGTCAGCTGGCCCCTAAACAAATATATACTAGTTCAGTGATAATGAACGCCATACTAATTTCCAAATTGTACACAAGAAACTAAAATTAAAAAAATACAAGACTAACAAAGGCCAGAGGCTCCTGACTTGGGACAGGCGCAAAAATGCATACTCACATTATTGTTAGACTTCAAATTGTGTGCTTTAAAAGCGATGATTTATTATGGTCTGAAATTTTAAGCAAACGTTGTGTGATCAAAAGTTGTTCCATTTTATTAAATTTGAATTAAAATGGTGATACTTTTACTCTACATTCAGATATGCCAGCACCAATTTCGATTAGAAGGTTAAAGTATCTGTACTCTACAGACTCTTATCCAGTGTTTCAAATTTGCGATCAATATTTTGAAATTGAGCCCTGCATATATTTAAATACAAGAGTTGTAAAAAGAGTTCTTGGTCAATTTATGGAAATCGAAAATATTGACATATGATTTTTTTTATAATGACTTAGTATTGTTATAAAGGTGTGTTATGGTAGGAAATGAAACTCCTATCCACAACAGTTTAAAAGCAGTAGCATTTAACACAAGAAGTCCACCATACGATCAAAAGAAACATAGTGCCGATCACCATTTTATAAAAAGTTATGCTATGAAATACTTAATCTTAGAATAAAATTAACGGTACCAATTTTCTTGCACCAGATGCGCATTTCGACAATACATGTCTCTTCAGTTATGCTCGTAGTCAAAATATTTGAAATCCAAAGCTTATATAAAAGATGAAGAGCTATTATCCAAAAGGTCCAAAATCCGTGAAAGGAATCAGAGCTTTGCATGAGGTAGATCCTTAATTTATAATAATTTCTTATATTTTGTAACAGCATATTTAAATAACACAAAAAAATCCGTATTTTCATGCCAGTACCGAAGTACTGGCTACTGGGTTGGTGATACACTCGGGGACTAATAGTCTACCAGCAGAGACATCGACCCAGTGGTAGTAATAAAATTAATGATACCAATTTTCTTGCACCAGAGGTCACATGGTAAGCGATGTCACACCTACATTATTTTCGTCATTTATATAAAGTTTAAAAAAAATACTAACCCGTTTTTATTTAGCTTTAATTTAAGGTGAGAAGAAATATGTGCAACGCTTTGGACATTGAAAAAACTGTTCTTTTATTATTTTATGAAAAATAACGTCTAGTTAAAAGGATACCTAACATTTTGTGACATTGTTGTCTCTATTGAAATGCTGTTTAACTTTGTTTTGGTTATTACACTAGGTGTTGTCCTCATTTCTGTGAGGTAATCTTTAAAAATAAAAAGTTTCTTGTTCAAGGAATTTAGTTTGAACGTTGACGGCAGATCTGATATTGTAATTTAAAATGGTTGTTATTGTCTTTTAAACTAGACTTGTCACATTTTGTATTGGTTTTGACTGCATGTCTTAAAACATGTAAAAAGAAGGATTATTGCAGACGGCAAATTTGTCATTTTAATATACACAGTGTTCCTTTTTAGGATTGAAAGTTGTAATTCTGGGAGGTTTAAATGGGAAGATGTGCGCACCTTACCGTTACCAGCCATTTATGTTTTGGACAAACGGAAGCAGTGAATGTACATTTCAAAAATCATTGTGCAGTGGAGTGGGTCAGATAATTGTGACAGACAATATAACCAGGAACGATACTACCTGCCGTTGTAATTACAAGAGAGGATATTCCTTTGTTATACAACCTAAGTATATTACTTACTGTGTGCCTTCTGAAGAAGACTGTTCATGTTACAATAAACAGTGTCTAGGTGGATATATACTTAATGCAGGTACACCACTAGGAAAACACACGTAATTTATACTGGTAACGTTAATGATATAAATGAGAGAAAAAAAGAAAAAGAACGAAAAAAAAGTTAAACTTTATGTTTTCATTTTATATCAGGTTATTCGGTTATTCATTCTGTTGTGCATCGTATCAATAATCAAGCGAAGAATTGCATTCATTGAACACATTACCCATTATCCCATCGCTTAATCATTTAGTCAGAGGAATTTCAATTAAAACAACTGTGTCAAAAGTAAATCTTGTTAACATTACATAACTTTGTTAAACAAGTTTTGAAATAAATGCGCCTGTGTCTTTGGCAACAGACAAAGGCGAAAAAAGGTTTAAAATATCATAACGCAATTTAAAATAATACATAGAACATGTTTATGTGTAGTAGATCACTCGTTATATGGAAGTCCTAATCGAACTGTGTGTGTTACCAAATTGATACACCATTAATATATTTTCCATCTCAATCTGTAAGCCTATTTAAAAATACTTTTTTTTTGAGTGAATTTTTATCCTAATCTGCATTTGATACAAATTTACCATTTTCTTCAAAGGTTATCAATGTGTAACAGGTAGCTTAAGTCACAATGAGAGTACAACCAGCAACCCAGCCATCCCTTCAAAGTAAGTTGATGTATTAAAATAATAATTGTTGGAGCATTTTATTAAGTCGAAGAATTATTTCATTTTATTGATTTCGTTATGTCATATGTGTTTTTGTTATGTGAGGGTTTGCTTCAAATGTTAAAAAAAAATCATAATAGATATAGGAAGATGTGGTGTAAGTGCCAATGAGATAACTCTCCATCCAAATAACAATAATAATGTATGTCTCATTTTGATTGTGAATAAAAACTATTATGTAAAGAAATTATATAAAACGGTGAAGTGAACTTTGACAAAATTGCAGATATACACGAGACCGAACAATCAGCAAATTAACAGCACTTTGTTATGGCTCTTCTTGCATCTGTAGACAAGGCCTTTAACACAGAACATCAGGTCACAACTCACTTCATTTGCAAACAAGTTTCTGGCATGGCGTATCTTTGAATTGAATTATATGCAAGATAGTTATACTACATCTTCAAATTGAAACCCAGGTGCAGTGACAATATCATCAAGCAACATGTAAATATTATAGAATAAAGTTAGTAAACAACTTTAAAACAAACAAATATATTTAAAGTTTAAATATTGAAATATGTTTCTCTGTAGACTATATGGAAATGAAATTAAAATCTCTTTTTAATGATCTACAAACTGATGTAATGTTTATAAATGACGTCGACAGGAATGCTCGTCTCTTTCGTGGACTCAAAAAAGGTTATTCATATGGAATCAAACAAAATTGACGAGCAATCAAACAATCTTCCTCGTAAACATGACATTAACCGGTCGTAAAAGATGCAAATCGGAGAAGAATAGAGATCCAGCAAATGTTTATACTGTGAAGCTGTGTTTGTGCGTAAGGAGAAAAAAACAATAGTTTGAGTTTGTTAATCCCTAGAATTTTAATTGTATTTACAGAAATAAATCAACAGAAGTTTTTGTTCAAACTGGTAAGTTATTCATTAAAGTTTCCCTTTTTATGAAAACTTGTTTTACAGAAAAAAAAACAAAAAACCATAAGTGATACATTGTAATCTGTTCCAAAGATTGATACAGAATTTCAATTAACAAAAAAACTGAGTGATCATTTTATTCACAAATAATTTATTATTTTAAGTTCTATCAAATGTTGATTGTCTTTCAACCCAATATGGCACCGATTATCTTTAATCTAAACTAAAATCGTTGATTTAGTTCTGCGATATTTGTGTATTTTGAACGATACTCTCCAATTATATTCAATACATGCTATGTGAAATATTTAATATATAAATAAACTTATTCACTCTTGTCAGAACAATGTATGCAAATTCCTTGCTTGATGACAAATGACAAAAGGTTACAGTTGAGTTCAGTTTTATATAACAAACAGTTTTACTACTGTAACAACTTTTAAAGACTACAATAGTTTCCGATTTCTAATATCAGTTTTCGACTTAATGTGGCTCGGTCCTATTCGAAGTTTCTATCAGAAATGCCGTATTTTTAATTATTTTATTCTTTAAAAACAGTGAATCAAATTGGTCGAAAAATAATAGGGAGTCACGGGCCATATAAGCTCAAAAGGGACCATTTTTCAATGAAATAATAGGGAAAATAGAGGTGTTGGCAAGTTTTTATCGGAATATCAAAAAAGTTCTATGAAACTTCGTCCAGAATTTTTATACGAAAAGCTAAAATATAGCTCCAAATAATGAGCAAATAAAAAAACATAAGTCACCGATAAGAACAAAAATTATTTTCCCCTTAAAACCCAAAATTTTGGCGGGAAAATGGTGAAAATGGGTGAAATTTAATTTTGAGCGTTTAACAGATACACATAATAACGAAAATAATCTTTTAGTAACATAACTACAATGATTTAATATTTCTCATCAATTAAAATATTTAAAAAATAATAACGAATTTTAGACAAATACTATTCGTGAACATTGTAATTCATACGTGAGATTATGCGCAGTCGACTAGTCCCGATCCACCTTAAGTAAACATAAATAAAAATAATAAAAAATGAAAATTACACGAAGATAAACAACATACGAAATTCAAAATAAAGGTATAACTTGAACATATACATCATAGAATTTATTTCTCGATTCCAGATCTAAGTGATTTATTCTCAATTGATTCTCACCGATCTATTTTTTTCAGCTCATTCATCATCTGTGACCGACTCTGCATATCATCAAAATATGAAATTAGAGTTCAAAAGCACAATGTTTAATTAACTGCAGTTGTATCGTTTGCCTTTTTCTTTTATCTTTTGATAGTTCTTTGTTCACAATTTGTATCTACCTAAAGTTAAGCGTGAACAGTCCCATTTAAAAAAAATATTGGCGAATAATAAGTATTATGGAGACTGGCATACTTCATATAACCCCTGTCATTTTGAGGTCTTTTTTCTTCTTGATATTAAATTTAGATTTCAAAGATGAGTTATAAAGTGTAATGAGTATTTTAAAGTCTATTGTGTGTACACATACACAATAATTGATCATATAGATAAACCCTGATTAATTAAAAAAAAACCTTTGTGCACCCTCAACATATTCTGCTTCTTTAGAGACACACACTTTGAATAGCAACTCTAATAATTCCTGATGTAGACACATTAAAAAGCTTATGATGCATTGTTTAGTAATTATTTTTTTTTTTAATTATTTTTGTCTTTGATGATGAAACATGTGAAATTACATACTACACTATTCGATACACATTTTAAAAATAAAGTAATACTAAATAAATTAATTAAGTCATATGGATATAATAAGATATATATGTAACTATTACAACAAGATTTTGTTAATTAATCAAATAAATTAAATAAAAGCTGCTTCTAACAAATGCCATTTCTGATCCATTTTTACTGTTTGTACAGGGGTTAAGAAACATACAGAGTATTTTCTATATTAATCCAATATTTTAAATATTCTATCCTTCCACATTTTGTGGGGGGATGTGTGTTTACATCTACATTTGTATATATAATATTTGAATAACAACAAAGTATTGTTAACTGTTTTACTTTTGACAAATTCTCAGACACACTTAAAATGACTTCTTTTGCACTGAAAGGCAGGAGAATGCCATAAATTGTAATACAATCTATAACGGAGAGCCAGAAGTTGTATGAAACAATACATTCCAAAAAATGTAAAAACTATTTTCCTTTAAATTCAGAACAAAAATTACAAAGTTCAGTTTCTATTAGTTTACATTTGAATAATAATGAATTACATGGAAGAATCCTATGGACGATTTTAAATTGAAAGTTTTGCAAAAAGGAGTTTATGGTTATAATATAAAATTCTTTTTTTAACCAAAGCACGACACCAAAAATTTACTTAAACAGCAAAACTCATTTGTTTGTAAAAAAAATTTAGGTTCGATACATTATGAACTGGTTATTTATTATATTTTATCGTTCTATTAGAAGTTGAGACAGAACAAGATTTGTATTATGGTTTAGACATTATCATCTGCGTTAATCAAGCTTTTATGTTTTTCAGTTAATCCCAAACCAGGTCAAATGAGATTCATGAATATACAACCAGTCTTGGCTAGTATATTGACACTCGTTACGGGTAAAATTAAAATTAACGTCATCTTACAGCCAGTATTGTAAAACGAATACCATACATATTCCTTATCTTTCGTTTGTTAGATTTTATACAAGAACATCCATCGTTGTTGAAGGTGTTTAAGAGACAATTGAAAAACAAGTTATGTTTTTTTTTCAAAAAGAAAGTATGATAGTTAAAAATGAAGGGTAATCAAAAATTTGTAATTGTATATTCTGCATATGAATCAAATTTTTGCCAAGCTACATAGTTTGTGGTTTGGCGTCGGTTTTAGTTTCCACATTCAAATGTCTGTTTGATGCTTGTTTGTGAGATTAAACAACTTATTTATCATTTTAGTTTCATACTATTTTGAAATATTCATTTTGAATGACGTGCTTTGTTTATTGCAGTTTATATTATTATCTTTCTGTTGGCGAGTTTCTGTACAATAAACATAGGAAAAAGTAAGTTATATTATCATTTAAAAAAACGTCCGTTGTTATCAGTGGTTGTGCTAACTTTGAATAATAACATGTCATTTTTAAATCACTAATTAGTTTCTAGTTAAAGATAAATGAATATGTTTGAGGTTTATCTAAATCAGGCGAAACCGTCTTTAGTTGTAATTAACAACATTGCGATTCATATCCTTTGCAATTCTTGTCTAACTCTTTGTAAACATAAAACTTGATAATTGAATATTGCACAGCCGAAAGATCAGTTTTGAACGAGATTTGTTGTTGTGACCTTTAAACACTATAGCTTATCAATTGATTAATTCATTATTTTATTTATTTTTTTAGTATTATATTTGCCTAAGCTGGAAGTGTAATATTGAGGTCCAGATCATGAGATCGTATCACCAGCTATTTGTGAAATCGGGTCAACAAATAACTCACTATGTTGTTTTAGTGGAGTTCGTGTTACTTATTTATTATTTATACCTGTTGATGTGCATATCCTTTCGGTTTTTTAGTCTTTGTTTACTCCTTGGTTTTGATTGTTATTATGTTATAAACAAACCCTATTATTCTTGTGTAGTATACTACTGTTTTTATAACGATTACTGGTGGCACATATCACATCGTGATTTAAAAAAAGAGTCAGTACACAGGAATAGAGTCACACATGCACGGCTGTATCCATACACAATGTACCATCGACAATGTGAATGCCATACTTCTACATATATATTTTATATCTATATAATTTTGAATTTATGATTGAGTGAGTTTATTTACCAAAAACATATACATGCTATAGCAATCAATATATGTAGTGAAATTTTGGTACGTGTAGCTATTATTAATTGAGTTCTGTATTAAAATGGTTTCCTTGTATATGGCTTTCTACTAACTGATTTTTTCGTTCATTGATCAATTGGCAAATAATATCTATTGGTTTGTATGTTTTTTTTATTTCAAGCAGAAACAGATAGCTGTTCTGGTGAAATAGGGCTGCAATGTATCCTAGAAGCGGTGAATGCAGAAAAAGTTGTACTACAATCTGATATGAAAGGTTAGTTAGATTTATCGATATAAACCGCTTTACAGATACCATGTACTGTAGTTTTTTTTTAGCTTTTGATTTCCTCTGGGATGGTTTTTAGATTAATGCGTTGTTTTTCTTTTTTTTTTGCAATAATGGTACATTTAATTCATTGTCTTAAAAAGAAGAACATCCACCAAATATGTAATGGAAATCACTTCGAAACCAGTAACTGGAGTTCAGTAAAACTTTCAACGAAAACATTATCATCTTTAAATACATTGTATAGATATTTGAATGTAAATTTCATAATGTATTATATTTCCTAAATCTATTGAAAGTGCAGACAGGAATTTAAATTGGTCAAATAGTTTGACGCTCAGTTCAAAATAGTTAGAAAGCCAAACAAGTCAAAATTTCAAAATCATTGATGACCCATAAGGAAAAAATTGATGCCAAATACTGTTAAGGTCATGTATGCCTGGGATAAGAAAAAAAAGTATGTTGCATAATTCTTACATTTGCATACGGTTTATTTATAAGAAAGATCATATACATGTAATTGATATGCACGTAACACATAATAATTTGGATTCTTCCTAAATTGGAAGGATATACTAGTATTACTCATTCCCAAAAAGACTGATTGCAGCAGTAGTAGAACAGGTTCTCCTTGAAATAATCATGAGTTAACCTTAAGTTTCTGATGGGGTTACCACGCTTAATTTGTTATGTTGAGTTTCTAACATAATATTCAATTCATTTTCATTATTGTTATCTTCTTTACATGTTTTCCTTATTTGAACAACGGGCAAATCATGAAATAATATTTGTTGCATTTTATTATTTCAAACAGAAACAGATAGCGGTACTGGTAAATTAGAGCTACAACATATCCAAATAGGAATGAGTGAAGAAACAGCAGTACTTCAACCATTTGTAAAAGGTTAGTTTTATTTAACATTAGGTTTCCGCTCAGAGAAACCCCTCTACGAATTATACGTAGTATAGTTCCTTTTTTTTAAATCGGTTCGAAACCCCCGATTAGAATTTAGTAAACCATGTAACCAAACAAAAAATCATATCGTTATATAAATTAAATGGTTATTTGAGTGTGCATGTATGTATAAAATTCATAAACCATACGTATACTATAAGTGTATACAACAATTTGCGTGTTTCCAACTTGTCAAAAATATGATATACATGTCAACTAAATTGTTATATGAAATTGAAAGGATATACCATATATAAGTCATAAACAGGAGACTGAATTGAGTATCGGAACAGGGTTGGCTTACATTACACAGGGGTTAACTCCTGGTATTTGAAAAGGGTTGCCAAAATGGATGGTTTAATGATTCTATTTTTTTTGTTTGAATTTCTAAGCAATCCATATTTTATCAACAATAATTTGAATTCATTTAATACATGATTGTAATTGTATTAACATTACAAAACGTAACGAATTACATTATAGAAAAGAAAAGATATGGTAAACATTTATGTCACAAATCCGTTTGTGCACAGAAAACAAAATCTCAAAAAAGAGAGGACCAACGCTTGTATTTCTATTTCTCATCTCAAAATTCTACTTTTTGACAAAGTCGTATCACAAAATTTTTGAAACAAACGCCAACTTAACCCAACATTTTTTTGAAAAATAAGGCGTTGATTAAATCGGTTGATTCATATCTTCAAAAATGCACTGATAAAGATAAGGGATATGGTATGATGGATTACTGCTCCGAAATGATAATAAAGCCAACTTTCTGAGCGAAACTGTATATCGTATCGAAAATTATCATTATTTTTTTTACTTTCAGAAGAGCAAATGCATTTAGAATACATAAAAAGAGTGGCAGTTCAAGATAGATTTATACATACAAAGGCATTCACGTGTATTTATGACGCTGTCAGCGAAAATAAAGTAACATTCATATCAGGTCCACCAGGCTGCGGAAAGACTTTAATGTCATACCAAGCTGCTTTGAAATTGAAGGAAACAGATGACTATGTTATTGTTGTTATAACAAATCCATGGCAATTAATGCCGTTTTTAAATCCAAATACAAAACAAGTATTCGTGATAGATGATATAGTAGGAAAGTATTCTTTAAACGATAATAGTTTACAGTCTTGGGAAGCAGATGCAAACTTCATTATCCATATTCTAGGTCGACTTTTAAATACTAAACTGATAGTTACATGTAGATCATATATCTACAGGAATAAAAGATTCAATTCGTTAAAACTTCCTCATATTCATTGTGATATGTTGGCAGATAATATGCTAATGACACTGGAAGAAAGACAACAAATTTGTAGTTGTCTTATATCAGAAGAAGAAGCCCAGTCACTTCAGGATTATATTTTGATGCTATATAAATTTTTTCCATTGATATGTTCGCAGTATATAATCCAACACCACAAGAACATAAATGATTACTTTTTATATCCAAATGCTATTATTGAGAATGAAATGAATGAACTTAGAGTTTCATCAGATCCTTGCTTCATAGCTTTGGGATTATTAGTGATCTATAACAACAGCATCGATATACAATCACTCATGTTCTACGACCAAACGGAAACAGTCGGAGTCAGAATCAACGATGTTTTGAATGAGATGCTGCAAGATCTAGATTATGGATGTTATATATCACTTAAAGGAGTCGCTTCCAGTCTGTCACATTTAGAAAATATATATGTCAAAGAAACATTTCTTACGTTTACCTCTATCAATAAAACCATGTTTAACATGCTAGTTGGAACCGTAGGCCGACATTTCATACCATGTATACTGAGACACAGTAATAGTGAATTTATTAAAGACTTCATCGAACTTTTGAATTTTTCCACGGATCGAAACCCTCATACCATTAAAGTTGAAAGTCAATATGAACAAATGTATTTTAGGCGGATTATAGATGATAAAGCAATGGTCTAAACTGGGATGTGTTTGACACTGTTCAAATGAAACGTAAAGATTACCGATTATATTTCTTAGAAAACATTCTGAAAACCAAAAATCCTTCATTCTGTAAGTCAAAAAAGGACGGCTCAACACCGTTGCACGTTACAGCACTCCTCGGATACAATGATATCTCATTCTTTTTTGTTAGAAGTGATAGGTCGCAAATAAATTCTAGAGACATCACCGGTAAAACTCCTTTGCATATGGCATGTTCGAAGGGCAATACAGCTGTGGCTAAAATTTTGATTATGTCTAATGCCGAAGTTAATCAAATGGATACCAATAAAGTGACACCCTTAATGTTAGCTTGTTCATCTGGTAACATCGATCTTATAAAATTTCTTTTAACAAAGGACGTGCATATCAATGATTTTAATTCATTAGGATCTACTCCACTTCTAGAGGCATGCAGAAAAAACAATGTTAAAGCGTGTTCTCTTTTACTCGAAAATAAAGCAAAGG
This sequence comes from Mytilus edulis, assembly GCA_019925275.1. Lineage (NCBI taxonomy): Eukaryota > Metazoa > Mollusca > Bivalvia > Mytilida > Mytilidae > Mytilus > Mytilus edulis. The sequence continues at coordinate 74,877,068 of CM034361.1, read as the reverse complement.
TCGACTGTTTCAATAAAATTGGCGATTCACCGTTGCATTTATCCTGTCAAGCCGGGCAGCGTGAAATTCTGAACCTGTTGTTAAGATATAATATAGATACATGCATAAATAGGCCGAATGTAAAAGGTTACACTCCGTTTTATATAGCTATAAGTAATGGACATAACGAAATCGCAGAAACGATTATAAAGCATGGAGCTGATCCCAATCATCAAAACGAAGACGGATCAACTCCTTTACACATTGCATGCGAGACAAATAAATTAGAAATTGTGAAAATTTTATTAGAGCAATATCATGTAGACATTAATAAAGAAGATCATAAAGGCAGAACTCCACTTGATATTTCTAAAATCAACAAACGCAAAGATATATCTGAATTGTTAATTGGAAGAGAACAAATAGACAAAACCCTAGTTAGTGTTCCGATTACGAGTACATCAACATGTTGAAAGAAAACATGTTTGTATTTAGTAGAACATATAGAATGAAAACATGTTGTATCTAAATGCCTATCATTTTTTTTCGTATGAATAAGCATAATTACATTTAATGGCAAACATGATACAATGTATATAATATGTACATTATTTATGTAAAGGCATTCCATTGCAATTTTAACTAATTTTCGTTTGTTAGGAGTTTGTGTGTTTACTATTTGTTCGCAATTGTTTGTTCGTTATAACATGTATAAAGTTACATCCTGTTCAGACATCATTTCATGTTTTGTAAACATATGGTTTGTGTTGTTATAGCAGCAGAAATAATGTTTCCGTGACGATTGATATCAGTTGTCGGAAGTGCTGACCGTCGGACAAGTAAAAGCCATTTGATGGTAGTTATCAATACTAGTTTATGATGTGTTACTAGTTACCGACGCGAAAAGCGGTTGTATCTAAACAAATTGTTTAAAAAATGATACCACAATTAAGATTCTATTATGAACTCTAGAAAGTTTGAATTGAAAGATCCTATTTTTTTTATCTAGTGTTATATCTAGTCACTTTTGCTTAATATGAAAATGTTGCTTTACATGATATGCCAAAAATTAAATTACTGTAAATACTGAATATTTGTACCTATTTGTATACAGTTGTATTTGTAGGCTTTTCTACCTCAGGCATACATTACCTAAGCTGTATTTGACAACACTTTTAGGAATTTTGTTCCTCTATACTCTTCAACTTTGTACTTTATTTGACATTTTTAACTTTTTTTTATTCGAACGTCACTGATGAGTCTTTTGAAGACGAAACACGCGTTTGGCGTATATAAAAAAAATTGTCCTGGTATCTATGATGAGTTTATTTGTAATGGTTTACCCTCGATATACACAACGCACCTATAATACATTCAAGTTAGACAAATGCATATGCTTCTCTATAAAAAGAGAGATAATGCTATTGTGGTATGTAATTAAAGTGGATGTATAGTCATGAAATCGGTGTATATGTATAATTACAATGGTCCTCAATGTTCTTCACTGATGAGTCTTATGAAGACGAAACGCGCGTCTGGTGGGCGCATCAAATTATAATCCTAGTACTTTTGATAACTAAATTGAAGACCTATAGTGTAGCATCTGATAGATTAAAATATTACTCCACGGTAAGTTCATATTACAAAATCCAATAAACTGAAAAATCAAACGCAAGACTAATAATGCAACGAAACGACTAAAAAGCAAAACTCTGTCATATTTCTCACTTGGTAATTGTAATTTCTGGATGAAACGATGGGTTCCGGTTACATAGTAAGCTTTTCCTTTTACTTGTACGGCAGTTATGTATAGTTAAGTCATATTTACAAAATATAGGGACCAAATGAAACAGACAGTATTGACTTAGTTAGCCATAATTGTGTAAACAAACAGCACAGACATTCAACAGAAAACAGAATTCAATTAAATCGACAAAGTCGCCAACAAATAAGATACTGTACTTGATAGTACGAAAACGGATATGGTGGACAAATAAAGTAAATATCTAATTAAGCTTAGTATCGACCTTTTACTATCTTTCACTATGAGATGTGTGTATTATTCTCCCGTTAGGGGCACACGTGTCAGGTGTGACTGTCATTTCGAATGGACAATAAGTTCAATACACAAGTAAAATTGCATAATAATATTATTAAAGACGTTGGCAAATACAAATAGATCGTCGTGAAACTGAATAATTTCAACTACTTCTCGATATCTTATGCATTTATTTACATACTTGAACTTGTCCTTTAAGGATATATTTCTGGACAAAAACGAATTCAGTATATTTTGTACAAACAGGGAACAGACAACACGTGATGAACACAATTGTAGTTTAAATTGTTTAATTGTGTTTTAAAGCAAAATTTGATTGCTTGATTGTTGGTTGCTTAATGTCCAGTGGCAAGTATTTCATGCATATTTAGGACGAGAAGTTGTTTTAGACATATCATATATTTTGCTCCTAATTAACACATACGGTTCTGGTGACATTAAGAATATTGTGACTAAAGTATTTTGAGTTATTCGTATACTTAAGGCTTTTAAACACATACGTCTATACAGTATTTGCTTCCACCTGTCCTATGTTCGATATCTGTTGTTCAGTGGTTGTCGTTTGCTAATGTAGAGTTCATAAGCGATTCTCGTTTCGCTTATAGAACGGTTGTTCACGTGTCATTTGAGGCTTTTTATAGCCAAGGCTCTGTTTAGTCTAAACATAACATTTGCTGAATTAACGCAAAATGGATTAGACACAAGTAAATCATACTTATGAAGTATTCTCCATAATACAATATAAAGTTATAATAATAGTATAATATAATGGACATGCACATAAAACAAACAGTTTATACAATAACACTAGCTTTCATAGATGAATAAATAGGAGAGAGTAAAAAGAGGAAAAGAAAGTTTGAAAAGTCGTATAATTCTGTGACGATGACTTGTGAATTGATGACAACGACAACGTTCCGTGTCAGTAATACTAACGCTCTGTCAAGTAAGAAGAAATCTGTTTGACCTTTTTTATTAGATTTTGAACTTGTTTGAAAATTTTGATATTTTGTTCGTTCGAAATTCCAAGTGTCCGCAAATTAATAGTTTTGTATCTAAAACAAGTTTTCAGATAGCCAGTTGAGGTTATGGGATAAGGTTTTCTACATAATGTCTATTCTAAGCAAACGAAGAAGTTATGGTAGACATCCTCAATATCACACCCACAATGGCAAGAAGGATCATTTATAATATTAGCTCTAAATAGGTCATTGTTTAAGAATGAAGCGGAACATCGCAATTGCGTTAAGATAATATTTAATTTCCTTGGGCCATACAAATAAAACGTTTCAGTTTTACATAATAGACTTTCGTTTTTTAATTCTTTCTTAAATTTAGAAATAGAGTCGACACTGCGAAGTTTTGGATCAAGTTTATTCCATTCACGTATAGTAGAGGAAATAAACGATTCAGTAGTAAGGGAAAGTCTATAAAATGGAACAATAATATCTTGACTATTTCGGAACAGGTACTTGGTACACAAGGAGGTACAAGATTACATAGATATTCTTGTGCATGCTTTTGGTTCATGTTTTAAAACATCTGTAATTTTCTTCTCCTTCTTCTTTCAAAAAGAGATTCCCAGGCAACCACAGAATATAAAGTTTCAGGTTTTGTAAATATTAGTAGACCTGTTACTATTCTTGCGGCCTCTAATTGCAAATTTTCTAATTTCCAAGGCTCCGTGTTGAAGGCCGTTCTTTGACCTAGTCATTTTTTAAATAAAATATGTTTAAACTAAACGAAGCCTTGGCTATAAAAAGCCTCAAATGTTGAAGGCTGTTCTTTGACCTATTAAATTGTTAATAGTCTTAAAATTTTAACAAAATTCCGCGTTAGGGACAACAACTTGGAAATTGAAATAGGTTTGTATAAAAAAAATTCAAAGAGAACAGAGAGTGTATAAAGGTTAAAACTTTTTGATGGATAGGAAAAATTTTTCCCCATTGGCAAATCAATTGTAATATTAGCACTCATACCACTGAATATATTAATATCCATTTTAGTATGGAATATCTCAGTTTGCCATTGTCAACATTTCTATTACATTTTCTTGATAAAACTTTTTAATACATGTATAAACATTTTAACAAGCTGACCATATTCTAATTTAAGAGTTGGCGCCCATCAAAGCCATGCACACGAAAATATTTATCGGAAGAGAAATAAAACAAAAGCAAAATGATTTGTCCTTTTAATCTCCGAAATTATCAGCAATAATGATTTTTTTTTAAAGTTTTAGTTACGAATGATATTTTAGCCTAACGTGTTGAGGTGTCTGTTGTTAGAGATGCACATAGACCTAGGTGAACAATACTGTCTTTAGAACATCTAGTTTTTAGTTCCATAAAATTTCAGTTATTATCAAATTTTGTTGAAGAACTTATTTAAAGAATGACTGTAATATTGTTTCTGTCTATGAAGAAATAACATAAAAAATTTGGTACACACTGAATAACACGCGTAGCTGGTTATTTAACAGTGTGCACCACATTTTTTTTATGTTATTTCGAATAGACAGTGGAAAAAAATACAGTCATTTCTTATAATTTAATTCTAAATTCCATTTTAAACCGTAGAAAACCATGAAAAAACATTGATGACGTCACGGTAACTTAACTAAATTATGTCTATGGGCTTACAACAAAATAACGTCAGCCAATCAGAAGACGCGTTACATCCAAAATTAAATTATTGTTGAAAGTTAATGTAAATGTTCAGTTGCAAATATTACATGCATATTGAGGACACAATCGAAGAAGTATGGTTACTGGCAAATCTATTCAGGCACCTCCACAATAAAAATATCTTCACGGGTTGCAAGCTATACTTAAAAAAATCAAAAACACTTATGCACGGTTTTCAAAGTTTTTTAAGTAACTGTAGTGTATTGGATATACCCGTTGGACGCATGTTTCTGTCTTGTCATTACTTTCAATGATAAGCTGGTGGTATTCTTAGCCCCAATACCATGAGTTGTTTTAAAATTGCTTCTGATTTAATTCACAGTTTTTGTTCAGATGGTGTCACAGTCATGTCTCAGCAAAATAACAAGTCGGTTGAGTACAGGAACCCTGATGATTTCAAAATGACGAGTCCTCTATGCAGAAAGAAAATTCCGCACATAGAGGCGGGCCTCTTTTGGTCACTAAACAATAATGCATAATTGTTCAGTGAAATGGTTGCTACAGTAAACACAAGAATGCACTTTTGAACTTAAATTGAAAAAAGTACATGATATTATCAAAGGATATAGGTTTCTGCTTTGAGACCGGCGATGATTGATACTCATGACTTTTGATATCTCAACCGGCCCATATTCCTTTAGCAACTAAGGCATAACCAACAACAATGCATAAAACAAGAGAGAACTCGATTTAAAAGAAGCCAGAGTCAGATGTTGGAATAGGTAACAGAAGAAACTACGCAAATGGCAATAATAAACATAAAATAACAAACGGACCAGTAGCAGTAACTCAATGCAAGCTCCATGTGTGAAGTACAATTATCGGGAATTTGTGTCATTGGTAGAAAAATTAACAATTCTTGAACAATAATTTATAGGAATATTTGGTCTGCTCCAATAAAATAATATATCCTTACTTACTACAAAAACATATAAAACTGTTCTTTGGTTTTGTTCACAAATAGATTTTTCTCTAATAAGATATTTCATTCTCCCATAAGATATTTTTTTCTCCTATAGGATATTTATTTCTCCGATAGGATATCTCTTTCTCTCATAGGATTTTTAATCTCCCTAATGCTTTTTAATCTGCCTAAGGATTTTTAATCTCCCTTAGGATTTATTTATTACCCTTAGGATTCTTTTTTATCCCACAGAATATTTTTTCTGTAATGAAATCCCTTAGGATATTTATTAATCCTATCGGATATTTTTAATCCCATGGGATAATTTTATAAGACTAATATCCTGTAGGATAAAAAATATCCTATAGGAAATGCTTTTATTTTTCCTAAGGGATTTTTTTTAATCCTAAGGGAGAAACTATATCCTATAGGATATTTTTATTCTCCTAAGGGATTTATTTAAATATCCTGTAGGATATAAAAAAATATCCTGTAGGATATAAAAAAATATCCTGTAGGATATAAAAAATATCCTATGGGATTATGACTTTATCCTATAGGATTTCTCAAAATCCGGTAGGATTTTAAAAAATCCTATGGGAGAAAAAAATATCTTACAGGATTTTGTCACTGTTTTCCCTCCAGTTGCCGAACCGGGGAGCCACACCAAATTTTTTTTTGTATTGTGTTATTTATCCCCAGAGGTACATTATTGCCAAATTTGATGATTCTACGACAAAAAAAAGTGTGGTTCCAGTTTGACTTAATCCAAGAAGATGTTTAATGGTTTAACAAATAAAACTAAAAAGACGCCAACAAAAAAAAGGTTGTAGTATTTAGTTCATACATTCAATTCAATCAAAATGCATTACTACATTGTAGTATACCATTTTCCGATAAGTACAAACTAATTAAAAGATATTCATACTTGAAAAAATAGACATACATGCATCAGGAACGCCAAAACATCCATAACCAGACAGCTCGATGTACAAATATTTTTAACGATGAAAATAATCGCAATAGAACACACACATGTATGTGAAAAATGTATGGTTAGTTAAATACTACATACCTTCATTCTATTACTTAAGACATTCTTCGCAATATATATTTATTGGGTCTTGATATGTTCCGATGAACTTTTTGACAAAACAAAATGACATACTTTGACAGATCTCTTATTTTTTTGTGTTAAATGCTGAAAACATGAATTCAGTAATCTCATATTCAAAACTACCTACATATACATATTTTGTACATCAACAAGATAATTTGTATATGCTCATATACAATACACGTCTGGCTAGTTTGACTTCAAATGAATGCATTCACAACGATAGTCTGTTAAATGTACATTACAATATGAAAGTTTGTCGCTACAACAAACCTGTCACAGCTGTATGTGTCTGTCACAAGTGAGGAGCTGTAATTCAGTGGTTGTTTGTTGATTTATCTCATATTGTTTTTTGTTGATTAATTTTGTGCATTGATCATTAAGGCCGATATTTTTTTTCGTTTTGGTATCTCTACATATGTCATTTTGGTGCCTTTAATAGCTGACTATGCAGTATGTGTTTTACTCATTATTGAAGGTCATACGGTGACCTATAGATGTAAATGTCTATGTCAGTTTATTTCTTGTGGATAATTGTCTCTTATTGCTACATGCTCTACATTAAATTTTTAAAAATTCTTTATTATAGACAGACATTTATACATTATTAGAATTCATTTCACCAAATATATTGGCCATTAAGGTTAAAGTACCTATAAAAAAGATTAAACTACTAAGTCATGAACACTGCAACACATACATGACTTTTGTTGTACACCTTGCAATTGTTATATTCACTAAATACTTCTTATATTATCTGACATTCTAACAGACACAACAATCACATGGCTTCTAGAACATATCACCATGATCACATGACCTAACTAATGTTTTTTTTTTCAAAACGTGCTAATATATTCTCGTCCTGATCATGTAAGAAAATAAATACTCATGACTAAATGCTTTTTGTGGAGTTTTGCAAATACGATAAAACCATAAACATATGTTTTACGAATACTTGTGTCATCGATTCTGTTAAATAATGTATTTCATAGTGTTCTCTCATTAGGTATTTGCAATATACATCTAAAGTTTGATTTAAAGATTTAGATTTAAATAAGTTTTTTTCTTAATTGATTGTTGATTGTTGTACGACAAGTGCCAAATATCTCATGTTTATTCTTAAAATATTGCACAATAAGCATATAATGTTCAGATAAACTCTGTAAAATAATATTAATACGCATCATGAATAAGTCATTATTCAACATTCGAAAACTATCATGTTTCGTTCGTTTATCACTGCATATGTAGTATGTCGGTCAGGTCCTTCTATTTTGACTTCCGTTTCAAGTTGTAAACCGTGTGACACGTTATTTCTTCCTTCGATTAATTTTCTCCTTTGTTGTAATTTCTTAACGTGAAGATGTTTAAATCTACATCTCCAAACTGTCCAAATGATAATAACTATAATCCCTATGACAGCAATGGAAATCATGAATATCACTACATTGTTGCTCTCTGAACCTAAAAGAAAAACAATGACAATAACCTAGTAATTTGTTTTAGATAGATATGGATAAAAAAAATAGACAAAAATACAAAACAAAAAGTTACACATGGTAAATATATATACGCATGCTATCTAGTTTCTTGTCAAAACAGTGTTTAAAGGATATGCTACATTTATGCACGTGTGTTTTCACAACTAACAGGTCCAGATAAATACTGAATTGTATCACACTTATGTATGTAATTCAAATGATAAGTAGTTCGGCTCTGCTTTTAAAACTTTTCTTATTTTTTAGTGTTTAACATCTAAATATACATATGTACATGTCTTTTTTTATAACTAATAAAACTGTCAGTCAGATTTGTAGTCTCTTTTATATCAAAAGTTGTAATATAATTCCATTTTTTTATTGTCATGATACTATAATAACTTAAGATGAGACTTGCCGTCTTTATTTTGAATGGTAGTCCTAGTAGTAGTAATTCCTGTAATTAAAGATGGAAATACAGTTAAAAAGATAAATTTAACAATACAAAACAGTAACAAATAAAATCATTGTAATTGCTGTACTGCTATCTAAAAAATGATGAAGGCATTTTAGTGACCGTAAGATTTTTATTTTGATTTGATTAACAGCCTCACTATTGACGCTTTAATTTGTACTATAGTAAAGATATAAACATTACGTATGTATACGCAATACATTGCAAAATGCAAAACAGTGCTTTGTGCTTTTTTTAACCTATTACACAATAACGACTAATATACTTACCATGAACTAGTTTAGAGACGCAACCGTATTTATTATGACACCTGAAAACAAATGATGACAAACACATATTATGATGTAGATATTTAAACATTATTGAGTTATAATCCTGGTAACTTTGATAACTTTTTATTAAACCACAAATGCTTATACATAATATGTATTCCATCAAATTAAAGGTCGAATTAAGTTTTTTAGAAGTTAGCAATACTTTTTATTTAAATGTAACACATTTGCTCAAGGTTTTTTCATGTAGTCAGAATCTCTGATTTTGTGGCGTACTAGGTAAGGCTGTGTGTTCGTTCCATACCAAAAGGAATGCATGCAAAAGTCAGCATTATACGATATATTTGTTTAAATTTTGTTGTGGTTAATGCTAATGGTTTTTCTTTCCTTCTTTTATCATTTTGAATCTGTCATCTTATCTTCTTGTCAGATGTGATTCAAAAGATACATACGTACCTTTCACTATCGTGACAGAGGCATGTCTCTCCACATTTTTCGCCAAATTTTTCGCTAGGACAGGGTTCACATTTAGTGCCATCTGATGTAAATCCTAACTGACACTCTGAAAACAAGTAGTTTATTATGGAAGAATAATGTTATGTTTACTTGTTGTTGCCCTTTGAACAAATTAAAGATAAGAAAAGTATAATATCTAAAGAGAACAGTATCAATATGTATAAAGGCAAAATTGTTGCGTGATCGTTAGTTTGCACATAATTGCGCCATACACGGTTCATTTACTAGTAGTGATGCAAGACGTTATGCTCCATGTAAGGCCTCACTGTGAATTTTGAGATTTATAACAACAATAACAGCGCTGTTTCTTTGCTTTAGTTAAGTTTTCGCTGTGCACTTACTAGAGTCATTATTTGCAATCTATTTTTCCATTGTTTTAATTTTTATTTCGATGTCGAACTAAAGCTTTATTCTGGATCCATTACAGAAAACATCTTAAGTTTCTTGTAAGAATTGTATGACATTTTACAATACTATCTTAGATAATTGACTTTCGAGAACAAACATAACATGCATACTTTCAGTTAAGCAACTTTGTTGCAGCTAAGATTTAACATTATTTTCCAAGATCATGTGTAAAAAGTTATTTTTAACATACCTTTGCAAGTGTTGTTTCTCCCTATGGGTTCAAAGTTGCGACAACAGAAGATTGTTTTGGTGGAAATGATCAACCCACTAGAAGACGTACTGGAGAGAAAAAAGTTACGATTTATTCTATTAATCATATATTATTATCATGTCTTAAACAGTAACAAACTTACAGTCTTGTCAGGATTAATACAAGTAAAATTCATAGCCCCATGCTTTTTATATTAAATTCTGCAAATTAAAGCAGTCGTAGATTGTTTGTCTGATGTTGAAAAAAGTGAATTATATTTATGTTAAACGTTTACATAACCTTAGTTTGTGCTCACACATTTGAAATAGCTTTAACTGCAAACACAAGGTCACTGGTTTCTGAAAGTTTAGTAGTTTAAAAGCATGCACTGCTGAATAGCAAAGTCACAAAAATACATATATAACAGTATGACAGTTCAATTGTAAAGCTCACTCTCGTAAAGCACCTTTGTACTGTTGTGGCCTTACGTAATCTGTAATCTGCAACTAATCACTCTACTGTTATTATTCCTTTATCTTTCATTAGTTGCTGGATTTACTCCAACATTCTATTATTTGAGTTTCAATGTTACAGCTATGCGTAGAACTTTGTTTTATCGGATATGTAATCTTCTGAACTGCATGTTCTTTCTAATAGGGCCAGAATTAATGGTTCCAGACATGTTACAGAATCCAACTTGCTTCACATGGTTTGCTTTGTTGATTAAAACAATGAAAAATGTCTCTGAAAGCAAGTTTTTTTTACTGATAACAAAACTCATTAAAGACAATTCAAAATTGTGACTAATAATTGTACGATGGTCTCTTGTCCATTTTCTTTTATTCGAAACGAAATTTCCATAACAAGTTTACTAAAACAAAAAGCTACGCATTACAATTTTTTTTTTAACTTTAGGTCGGGTCCGAATTTTTGCATAATAATATACCTATAGAAGCAAGCATGATATATTAGTGGTTATCCACATCGTATAACAATAAGAGTAAAACAGACAAAATGAACTTACTTTATATTTCGAAAGCATTGTCCGTTGGTTGACAACTGACAATTGCACATTCTGAAAACAGAAACTAAAATCAGGCAAATTACATTTTTAGAATTTTCCATTATACATGTCAAAAATACTTAATAATCTATTATAAGGGAATAAGGACGGAAGTCATTGAATACAAAATTGTATGTTTTTTTTTTTTATATATTAACATAACGTTGTTTACAAACCAATATCGAATTAGGTCATTACAACTATTGTGTGCTTCCATATAAAGACAAAGTTATGTTACATATACCTAAAGTGGTTCCTAATGGGGAGAAAAAGTGGATTGAAATTTTGGAACTGAACGAATTGGAATGGAGAGAAATTTTCAAACTTCCTTTTGCAGTTACTAATAACACAAAATTACAATGGTTACAGTTTAGAGTAAATCATAGAATATTAGCTACAAACAAATGTTTGTGTAAAATTAATGTCATAAATATATTTATGTAATTTTTGTAAGGAAGAAATAGAAATTATAGAACATGTTCTATGGAATAGTGAAAATGTCCAGAATTTATTAGAAGAAATAGATATATGGTTTTTATCTAATGGTATAAGTATTTCATTCACCAAAAAGAATTTTTTGTTTGGTGATGTCTCACATGTATACAAGGGTGAAATTTCAAACCTGATTTTTCTGTGTCTTAAACAATATATTTATAATACAAGATATTTCCAGAAAGTTTTATCAATTCATGCTGTGAAGAAAGTACTAAAAGATCTATATAATTTAGAGAAGTGTATAGCAGTAAGAAATAATAAACGTGAGGGTTTTAATAAATTGTGGATTCAATTTACTCATTTGTTCGATTGTAATTAAAGTCCTATTATAATTTATATGTGAAAAACATGATAGAATGTCAATTTTTAAATAATCAAAAAAGTTTTTTTTGTTTTTTTGTTTTTTTCTTATTTTAAATTTTGATTGATATATCTTACTTTTCCTCAAGTTTTCCATTCTTAAAAAAAACCCTATAAAAACTTGAATATCTGTATGTTTGTTAAAATTATTATTTTAACATGATCAATACATGTATTTGTGGTCCTTATTTTTGAACTTTTATTATGTTATTTTTTATTGCAAATGAAAAATGTGGTATTATATTGTAACTACAGCTGATATATTTTGTTGTAAAATGAACTAACAAATACTAACACATATATATTTACATGATATATTGCTAACATTAACGAGGCCGGGATAAGGTACCAGTATTCGATGTTTTCATTACTAACAAATGTACAGATTTCAATAAAAAATGAAAATTAAAAAAAAAAAAGTTATGTTACATAATTGAACACTTATAAGGTTAACTCAATGTGCATAACGTTTCATTACTAGTAATTTGTGTATATAAGTGATTGCAAGTTTTGTACATACAAATGGACGTAAGACGTCATTTTGCTAGAAAATCTCAAGTTGCAACAGTAAAGTGATTGTACATACATGAACTTGTAGGTTCTGTAAATATAAAAAATGCAATTTAATGAACTCCCATGATGCTTAAAATGGTGCCCTTTTATAATCAATTCTCTTTAAAAAAAAATAATCGCTTTGCGTTTCTAATTTATTCAAAGGTCAAAAGTTAGGCTTATGCTGCATATGTCCTTCATGTATCTGGCCGAACTGCTGATACTTTAAACTTATATTAAAATTCCGTACTATCACTTCTTTTATTTGTGTCCAACTTCATAATTCAACATTCGCTAAAACCATGTTTATATATACTGGTAAAATTTCAAAGTTATGTCTCTACGATATGAACCATAAAGATCATGACTGCGAACCAGTACATAATCAAAACAAAATATCAATATATATTATATATCTACTCAAAAGAGTCGTGGTTAGTAAAAAAGTGTTATTTTCCAAATGCAACCTATTTGTAATTAATGTAATTTTTTCTTCAATTATATTCATATTGTTTAAAGTAATTGTATTTACAAATGCGTAAGATTTGTTAATTTGGTACTTTGAGACTTGGAGTAATAAATATATGTCCAAGAAGAGTGACATGTGTTCCTGAGCCATGTTACCATGCGAACTTGTACGTTAAAATACATTTAGACATATAACGCGTGGTTCATATTCGTACAGTCTTCAAACTGTCTACTTCTCAATATGTATTTTAGTTGCTTCATGTTTCACAATAACCCGTTACATTAAAACACATTTTGTATCATTTTACACGGATTTTCATCAAGCAACGCATTCACTTTTCATAGTGTTTTGTACTGAAATGAACAGCGTTAATTGGCTTTCATTTGTCAAATCTGTATTTATTGGAGCATATCAACTATTTATTTTTCTTTATAGCGTGAATTTTGTTTTCCAATCATTAAATATCTCTTAATAAGTGCACTTAATATTTCTTTTAATTTGTCATGTTTTATTTTAAGCTTAGTACAATCATTACCCTTCAGGAATTCTGTTTTATACCCCTGATTTTATTGCGGTTCTTGTTGCTCAGTCATCAGTTTCCTATGTTATGTTTTGTGTACTACTGTTTGTCTGTTAGTCTGTTGGTGTTTTGACCATGACATTGTCAGTTTGCTTTTCGAATCATGATTTTGAATGTTCCTCTAGCATGTCTGGTATCTTTCGCATCTCATTCACTGAAATCATATTTGCTAACGGGCTTATAAAGCTAATGAGATATTTTATATTCAAAATATCAATTCTTTAAAAATGTAAAAATGTAGTGTGCATATTTTCCTGTTGTCTCGCAATGCATAATCTTTTGCTTTAAATTTAGTTTTTTGTTAGTGAACAAAATCATTCAAGTCACCATCTGCAGGATTACTATATGTTTGGCTACCCAAATTATTGCAAATTTGCATCATCCAAGTCGCCATTGACCACATAAATAGTCCGAGTAAATGATATTGGACTCAAGTAGACATATAGCTCAGAGTAATCATTATTTGTTTGAATAGTAAAACGTTAATTATCATAAATATTTTGGTCCTGGAAATACATTCAGCATGCAAATGAATGTTAGGATCCTACTTACGAAAGTCATCTTACAACCTTCAGCGAAAAGCAGAACCTACCTGAAGAACAACAAGACATACATCTCCACTACAGCCTGGCATGTGCAATTTCTGCAGGGGAAATCCGACGTATTTTGAAAGTATAGAAACATTCTGCAAGTTACATAAACGCAGAAAATTGAACAGTTTGGAAAGAAGCCCTAACTGTTTTGGGTGGAATTTGAAGAGGCATGTCCAATCAAGTAAAAATATATTTAGAAATGGGGAATAGGTGTATGCCAAATAAGATCATGATGCTACTCTCCCTTTGATAATAGTGTCACCAAAGTTCTGGACAGCGATGCGTGAACAAAACGAGCATAAATAATAGGTAAACATTTCAAAAAAAGGTGAAAAGCAGTAAAAATTGTGTTTTAATGTTAATTACTATAAAACAAAGAAACATATATATCAAGAGAAGCACAAAAAGGCATAAACCAAATTTAACCACCTCATTTATTGCTTTTTTTAATAAACAATGAGAGTTTCTGGATGTTCTTTTTGAAACTTTAGTTTGATATTTAAGAAGTAAGTGTTCAACGTGTGCAGTTTCATCATAAGCAATTATAAGTATCTATTGGAAACATAACCAACCGATAAATACTACTGGAACTTATTGCTACAATGTACAACGTCATTTTCGATAAGAGAAAACTAATTTGAATTGCATTTATCTCTAATTCAATTTAAAAATTAAAATAGCAGATATACCGAACTCCGAGAGAAAAGAATATTGTAAGGAAATGTACGGTTTTACTGTAGGTATGTACCAAAAACTACTAACTCAAGCATATAAGATTTGAACTAATAAATTTATTTAAAATTGTTATATTGATCAACATAATAATCAAAAGGAATTAAGCTTTTTTGAATTATGTATCACTCATACAATATACATAATTATTTAAGAGAAATACATTATTGATTAGAATTCCATACAAAAATATGTTGTAATGTTATAATGAAAACCATCCGTCAATTTATACCGTTGGAAATCGATGTGATCATTGTTTTAAAAAGGAATTACTCCTAGATGTAATATATGACGATTTTTATATCCAAAAATGGTGAAGGAATTGCAGTTTTTCAAGAAAACTGCAATTCCTGTCATATCAAGCTTTTCAGCTATTACACACGTGAAAAGTGGAAATGAGAAAAAAATAATAAAAATGTTTATTTTACGTTTTAAGTGTGTCATAATCATTATAATAAAACCCAGCTGCCAAAATATAATAGAAAAATACAAAGGACAATATTTATACAATTTTGATGTCATTGTGTATTATTTCAATAGAAAATAAATCACCTATTTCTACTAATCGTCACTGCTTGTATATCCTATTGTAACTCATTAGTCTATTAACGTTATTGGAAGGGCTGAGTAATACAGAAGGCCGTAGTATCGTAATGCACGATTGAAAAAAGAACAATAACAATTGTTTATGAAAAATTGATTCAACAAATAACGAACTCTTATTGCTGACTATGTGTGTTTTAAAACTATATAATTACATTAGATGTATTTTTCATTATAATACGTTAATCTGATTGGCTTATTGCACATCACATGTTATTCCGTAAGCAATTGCATCAGACAATAACATTTATCATTCATGATGACACGAGGTCCGACAATAAAGTGCACAGGTAAATTAAATAAAAATCGTGTTTTCATGATCCTAGCTAAAAATGTAATTATAAGTATTGAATGCTTCTTTTTGTAACTTTATAGGGTTGTAAAAGCGTTGACCGTGCGTACATTTTTAAAAAGAAGCGCTTCCGCGCTTCATACAAAATGTACTTCGGTTAACGCTTTTACACCCCAATAAATTTACAAAAAGAAGCATTCAATTCTTAAATAGTTTTCCTCTTTGAAAGCCATGTTGCGGATTGTGGTTGCCGATTCACTGTTTCATGGTAAATTGGATTGTCTACAACATTGATTCTCTTTACCTGACTTCTAACATCTGTCAACGTGAGTTTGTTATAGCTCATTGACCTACCGAAACCAATATAGGTAGATTCTTTGGAAATAGAATACTCATCCTGAATACCTGTAACAGTTGCATTGCTTGGTAACGAGCTTTCTCGATGTTCAAACATTGTTTCAATTGACTGAAGCTTTGAAAAATACGTTGAACATATGTGAACATCTGAACATTCACTTCCTATTGGACTGTGTTGGTCATTTGTGTGTTTATTCGATTCATTTCGAGTTTTTAGTTGCAAAGCTTGTGATTTAGAGCTTCGTTGTGTGGAACGAATACTGCTTGTTGTGCTACATGTATTCCCTTTTGTGGTCTGTTTGCTACTAGGAATATTTGGTAATTCTAAATACGAATGATGGAAGGATCTTCTTAAAGTAATTGTGTTCATTGCTAACTCGTCTATTTCGTTGTATACACTTTCGATACCCTATTCATCTTTGAGTTGACCATGTCTTTTTATATTCGTTTCTCTGACATTGACTTTAAGTGGATTGATGGATGAGTTCCACCACGTGTGCAACACACCCAATAAAAGTAACAAACCGAGAAGTACAATGATAACAATTAACATCTGTTCACGAGATGTTATAGCTGAAAGTTGATAAAAATGATCGATATATACATGTACATGATATAATTTCCGAGGTAAGAATGCTTGAATTTAATGGTTTATTTGGTCAAGAATTAAATTTCATTCCATGCAGTCATATTTTGTTTTTTTTCTAAACTAGCCAATATCCGATTTCCATTATCTGAAATGTTTTCATATCAAATTATAGCATTTATAATTTAAAGAGAACTATTTTGATATTGAAGTATAACATGCAAGAAGAAAGTCTCAATACACTATTTATTTAGCAATATTTCTTTGTGATAAAAACCCCTTATAGAAATTAAAGTTAAATTAATTCATGAGTATTCAAAATTAGTGTACTGGATAAGAATAACATGCTCCTGTTCATATCATTCTTGTAAACTTCATGGCATTTAGCTATTTGCCTCTCACATGTTATATTATTCGAAAAGTACCTATGTATCTGTCACAATTGTTTTTATTTTTCCCATTTATTTTTTTATATTTTCATTTGTTCATGCATTCAACGACCGTACACAAGTATCTTTAAATGTGTCGAACACTGTAGCAAGGCTTTCGATTTGACAAAGATAATAAGAGGATTATCAATGACAAAAAATATAGACTAGAGATCTATCATAAAATCAGTTTAGCGAATAACCTTAAATTTATACGAGATAGTTCTCTGATGATGACCTTCCTAAATAAGGGCAGACACACGAATATATGAAGATCAGATTCACTCTGAGTGTACATCAATATATAGATAAAAAGTACACAAAATAAATTACATTTAATTTCAATATAAAACAACATGTATTTCTAATAATGGTATCATACACAAGTAAAACGGAAGTTATAACCCTAAATAAAGAACAAATTATGATATATCCATCTCAAAATATCAACAGCATTAAAGAACACACAAATATTTTTATTATGGATATACATGTTTTCTGATCAGCTTCTTGTTGTTTATCAGCACATTGGCATAATTTTGGCATGTCACCGTGACGTCGTTAACGTTTTTCAATGATTTACTCCCTTAAACATGAGAAATTACATTTGAATTAAAAGAATTTACTGTTATATCTTTTTTGTCGAAATAATTTCATAAATGGGGTTCACACGTAAAAATAACGCGTTGGCTGGGTTGTTCAGTGTGCATCCAATGTTTGATGTTCTTTCTCGATAGACATAAACAATATGACAGTCATTCCTTAAAGAACTTGTTAAAATAGAATTATACTTCGCTTCCTTTACCTATGGAATGGTATTAACGTGAAACGAGGCAGAAGATACATAAGAGCTACCACATATACAGGTCGGTATACAAAGCACGTTATACAAATTAAGGATCTAGCAACACGAGACAAATCGAATTCTTGGATGACCACGAAACCGACAAACAAGTTAACGTATTTGATTAATTATAAATGTTTTAGAATCTAATATACGATATAGAGTTTCCGTATTTTGCATTTTAAATTGCAAAGTATTAACTTTTAAAGTATAACTTTTCTTATTGTATTTTACACTATAGATTTGTTTTGCCTTTTTTCTACGGGGTCTTTTCAATATAAAGGTGTCAAGACAATTTGAAAGTATGAACAAAAATTCCTACTACAAAAAGTGGGAAGTCTTTACAAACTTAAGAAAGTAGACGCTCTTTTACATTTGTATATCTTCCAACAGCACCAATGAAATAATCCTGTCTAAAATTGATTACAAATTTGTATCGCTTTCATACACGTCATTTGAACCCTGGCTGATATTGGCTGGTTTACAATCATAACACCTCTCCTTTTTATAAATATAATTTACACAAAACTATTTTGTTAATAAATCTTCCAGTTGACTATTTTCATCTTAACTCGGTCCGAACTTTTGGTTTTTATATAATATCAACATTAAACTGTTACGTTTTATAACCTTTTGTTGGTTTCAAATTTAAGATAATCTAGTATATGAACAAAAAAACAAACGACGTATACATTTATACATCGTTCATTTATTTATTATCAAACAAGTCTCAAATAAAGCATGAATTGATGTCATATTGAGCTATCTGTTACAAGTACAAACATCGTTTAGCTGGTTATTTTCATTTATATCTAAATTTGTAAATATATTAATTTGTTTGTTTTCACGATAGTTTTTTTTCACTTAAATACTATTGTGGTAAATTTGCCTTCATTTGCCAAATTGTGCATCGTAGTTGTACAGGTATTAGTACCTGAAATTGGAAAATAAAACAGATTTAAAATAATAAAAAAGGGATTCTTTTTGTAAATAAATTTTAATAGTTAGAAATAAAAACCCATTCAATGATAATTCAGTAAATGATCAAGGCATTTAAGTAAATTAATTTGTTTTTCTTCTGCAAAATATTTAAACATGATAACTATATGTTACCAAACATGTTTTCTTTCATGATTCAACCAATGATGGGTATCCTTGGCACTCGTTTAAACATTTCAACACGGTAATGCTCGAGTCTTTTGTTAGGTTAAATAATGTATAGTTATGCAGAAAAAAGGAAATCTATATCATGTAGTGTTTTGATTTGACGTTTATATGTTTATTTTAATTCATATCCGAATTTCTCGATTTTTATAAAGAACTAAACCGTTGGTTTTCCCGTTTGAATGGTTTAACACTAGTATTTTTTGGGACCTTTATAACTTGTTGTTCGGAGTAAGCCAAGGCTCAGTGTTGAAGGCCTTACATTGACCTAAAATGGTTAACTTTTATAAATGGTTATTTGAATGGAGAGTTGTCTCATTGGCACTCATACCACATCTTCCTATATCTATATTTTGCTTTTGTCACAATTGGGTTTTTTTTCTCTCTTAAATACTATAATTGTGGTAAACTTGCCTTCATTTGTAAAAATGTGAATCTTAGTTGTACGTGTAGTTATACCTGGAATAAGAGAAGAAAACAGAGTTAAAATAAAAAAAAAGGGATTCTTTAGTAAACAAAAATTAACAATAAAATTCAAACCAATTCAATTTATAGTCTGTTACACATAGTTCAGTGAATGATCAAGGCATTTAAGTAAAATAATTTGGTTTTTTTTCTGCAAAATATTTTCATATAGTAACTATATGTTACCAAAAATGCTTTCTTTCATGATTCCATTTTAGATCAACCAATGAAGGTTATCCTTGGCACTAGTTTATTCATGTCAACTCAGTTATGCTTGAGTCTTTCGTTAGGATAAATAAAGTAAAGTTATGCAAAAAAATGGAAATCTATATCATGTAGTGGTGTTTTTATAGCCTTTAACACAATTACGAATAATATGCTTACCAGACACATGTTTTCCTTCTCCTTCTCTATCAAGGACGCAACCGTATTATAATGACACCTGCAAGAGCAAATACATCCATAAAACATATTTTAAAAAAATATAGATAATTAAAAACCAATTGTTCAGAGAACAATTGAAGGTCTTTCCATCAAAACAATGTATTTTGATATGAAAAGTTGTGAAACTAAGTTTAAAATGTCATTTCAATCGTCAAATGATAGCTCCTAGTAAGCTGATTCCAAAAATATATTGTTTCCATACATTTTTTTTAAATAAGGGAGATAATTTGTTACTTCCGGTTTGAAAAATGTTACTTCCGATTATATTTGAATATTTACTTGACACTGATTCCAAAAATATCTGGTTCTATATACTTTTATATTAAAAAGTACAAAAAAATACCTATTTCCGGTTTACAAAAGGTCACTTCCGGTTGTTTTTTACAAGGTTAAATGGTTTGATATCTTCTTCTAAAAGTTGTATATCTTTATCATGTATACATATAGAATAAAAGCAAAGGTCAAAATCTAGAACGTCAAATTAAGCTATGACCTTGAGATCAGTTTCAAGGTCATAAACCAAGGACCTCAAATCAAAAGACCATAGGTCTTTATTATATTTAGTTAATGAGTTATATCACCAAACGCGTATTTTTAAATACAAGAGGGGAGAAAACTCCCTTTTACATTCAACGTACGCTTGCAATCAAAATTTACATCTTACGACATGTCGCAACTAACAATTTAGTAAAAATTATTTGTTGATATCTTATACAGTCTTTGGATATAAGTGAAAATAAGCCAAATTCAAATATTAGAATATGACCTTGACCTTTGACCTTGACCTAATTTTCATTTTTTGGGACCAAGGACCTCAAATCAAAAGATCCTAGGTCTCTATCACTTATGATTTATAAGATAGAAATTCATATCACTTATATCATATGCATAAGGGGAAATAACTCTCATATGGAGCGGTCATATCGCTTCGGTCAAAATAGGACAAATCATGCGAAGGATATAACGAGCAATTTTGTAAAATAAATTTGTCATAATCTTTTACGGTTGCGAAGGAGATGCGCTAACAAGGAAAACAGTGTTTGGGGAGAAAACTCCTACAAAGAAAAGTATTCGTTTACGCAGGGTAAATTTCAAAAGTGCATAAACTGTTCGATATCATATACCAAATATCTAAGCGACATATTGCGAAACAAATGTTTATCGCAAGAACAAAATTAGGCGGAAGAAAAAAAAAATAAAAATAATCAGAAGAAAAACAATAGGTCTTTCCACAGAAAAGTGGAAAGACCTAATTATAACATTATGAAACATAAATTATACAGAGTTAATCAATCAAATCATGTGTCGCATTATGTTTTTCGGATATTACCGATGCTCCTTATAACACTTTCGCTAATGTGGTGGTGTGTAGTTTGTACGACTGTCGTACAAGTGTGAGGTTTAGCGCCGAAAACCAGGTATTTTGATTATTTGATTCTTTGGCGAAATTGGTGAGGCTTACTTCATACCAATTGGCATGTACGCTTATATTATCGCGATTTTTGACGTCGTTAATGTCAATGATTTATTTTCATCGTTTTAGTATATCATATCTATGATCATGTCTAGCATGTTATTGTCTAAACCGACTTTCACGTTCCTTCCGGATAACTTTTCATACAACATGTACAATAAACCCCTTTTGAAGGATGTCTTTTACAGGAAAAAATCGTCAACTATGAGTGCCCTAAAACTCGCCAAGCGTCCTTGTGGTCGTCATTATGCAGGATGAGTTAAAAGTAATGTTTGTTCGGTAAGTACTTTTAAAATATCGTGCTGACTGTGCAATGGCTTACAAGCCAGTGAAGGTCGTTAAAAACCACCAGTTAGTTTGTTGGTTAGTACTTAATCCAAATTCCCTAATGACAGCATACTGATTATAAATTGTGAGAAATAAATCTCCAGAATAATTTATGAAATATTTCGTCTTATTTTGTAGCTGCTCGTTCAAATTGGGTAGCAATTGACGATGCCACTAAATGCACGAATAATGTTCACTTAAACCAAAATTTAGAACGGAAATGAAACAAAACTTGAAAGAGGTCTATTGAATGCAAAATTGTTATAACAGGAACATCAGAAGCTGCTGCATGACAATGTTTTTTTTATATACAGTCAATATAGTTTTCATAAAGGCACTTTGAATTACTAATTTACCTTATCAAAACGATTGTTGAGTTTAAGTTTCATAATATTGTGTATATTGAACATAAAAAGTGCCACTTACATTTGCATGCAACACCTTTGACACCAATGAATGGTTATTTGTGTCATGGAAAAGTAATATTGACATAAGATATACTTTTAATCATGTCGATAAGTTAAGTCTTATTGATAGTAGGTTATTCTAGATATGTTCAGGTAGTTAAGATGATTTCTAATTGATGCCATATAAAATGAAATAATTTTATCACATAACATTTGATATAAAAGATGTTTTGTGGGTTATATGTTTTGTTTGTTTTAAATTCTTACCTTTCACTGTCGTGACAGGTACATTTCTCTCCACATTTTTCGCCATATTTGTCGCGAGGACAAGGTTCACATTTAGAGCCATTGGAAGTAAATCCGAACTCACACCCTTAAAATATAGAGATTCATTATTTATGGAAAGATGTTGTTTTATTTAATCGTTGCTGTATTTTTAAAAGTTTAAATATAAGACACGTCTTTCATCTAACGAGAATATTCTATGAATGTACAGAGGACAGTCATTGCGTGATTGTTACATTGCACAGAACCCTACCCTTCTTCTGTTATTTTGCCTTTCATGGTTTTTTTTTTGTCTATGCATGTACTGACGTGGCATCAATAATTGTGCATGCTCTACATCTTTTCTAAATAAATCAATAAGAAATACTTCAGCATAAGCAACTGGAAACTAAATAAGATTGTCCTTTCTGAACAATTTTAACAGGTTTTTTTCATGGCTAATTTAACTCCCATATAAATTTCAAATAACAGACAAGAGTTGCTGAACCCGAAAAAGAACCAGCAAATTTGAGAATATTACAGTTTAAAATTATTGATGGCTTCTAAGTATCGTAAGACAATTTCCGACAATATCTTAGACAATTATATTTAAAAACATAAATAAAAGTATTAAATTAAGCACAGTATCTTTCTTTCAGCAATTTTCAAATTGTATGCTCTATGGTGATGATCAAATAGCTTAGTGATATGTGATTTATAAATTGTTTATGTCAAAATATGTTTACATACCTTTGCATGTGTTATTTGTTCCTATTGGTTCGAAGTTCCGACAACAGAAGATAGTTGTGATGGAAATGTTTACTCCACTAGAAAACGTACTGCAGAAAAAAACATATGATTCACTTGCCTTAAATAAAAATAACTGACATTCTAGTTGAAATTAAAAGTAATCAAACTTCTTTTAATTTATAGCCAAATATTTTATTGAATTCTGTAATTTAAGCATTCGTAGCAAAGTCACGGTTCAAATGAAATGGTAAAAAATTTATGTTAAAACTGTAAATACTCTGGATTTGTTCTGACAAATTTGACATAAATGTGATTGCTTGTATGATCTCAATGGTTCTTTAAAGTTTTGTAGTACAAAAACAGGCAATGCTTATCTGCACGACATGCAAAATGTAATAATCCAAGTATTTGTAATATGTATCATGCAACATGAGTTTCAATTTTAACAGTTGTTTTACTTTTACACTCACCGCGATAAAGTCTTTTTAGGCTTATATGGCGTAACAAAATCATTAAACAACCATTATACTTTGATGCCGTAATTTCTGCAGCATTGTTGTTATTAATTTTGAAAGTACCGCTATGTGGGGGATTTGTTTTGGCGGACATATGTTCTACTGCATCGTTTGTCCTTTCTTGCAGACCTACTGGTTTTAAATCCAATTTCAATGATTGTTATTGATGCTAACAGTACTACTATTCCTCTGAAATCAAGCCTTCCCATAGAAAAAAACATACATATGCATAAAACACAGAAACTGCATAACGATAAATAATCGTAACGAATATGATAGATTTTTTTAGTGGCGGCTCCAGAGGGGGGTTCTGGGGTTAGAATCCTCCTTTTTCTATTGACGAAAAAGCATTTGAATGAGGACATATAGTTAGAACCCCCTTTTATATTGACGACTAATGCATTTGCACGGAGTCATATAGTTGGAACCCCCCTTTTATCCTCAGTTGGGAGGCACAACTTTTAAAAATGGCTGGACATCCCTTGTTTTTCCAATATACACAGTTTTCGATTGACAATGGTGATACTTATTATCTTTCTTTGTGACAGATTATTATCTTATTATCAAATAAAAGCAGAAAAGTCCAAACATAAGTACAACGGATAGTTTTGGAAACAATTTCTTCGGCAAGCTAGAAAATATTTATGTCTCTAATATAAATGCAAAATCCTAATAGTGTTTTTGCACAAAGCTAGAGCTAGGTGTAGATACTGTTGTGTAAAATCCTTAGATCGAGCCTGCATGAAGGGCTATTTACCAATTGTATTAAGTGTGTAGGTCATGTACATCGTATTACAAACATGTACAAGAGAAGACAATATCATATTACCTTTTGTTTCGAAAACATTGCCCGTTGGATGGAAACTGACAATTCCATGTTCTAAAAAAAAAATTAGAAACAAGCAAATGCCGACTTCATTATACATGTCAAAATAACCGAATATCCTGTTTTAAGTGAATACGGACGGAAGTGAGTGAATGCAAAATTGTGTTTGTTTTAAATTATTAAATGAATATCCACTATTGAATTAGGTCATTTTTACGTTTCCATATAAAGAAACATTTATAGTGATGTACAATATATATATATATATATATGTACACATGTACACTAACAAGCCAATTTAAATTCACTTATCGTTTATGCAATATTCGGTGTTAACGTTCAGACTGATGTGTTGCACAAAAACGCATAGTATAATTTTTTGTTGTTAGATTGATTCAATTTGGGACAGTAAAGGCATTGGGAATACATGTACAGATAAATATGAAATAATTTCCATCAAACATACTATATGTTTATAATTCAACTTATTTTAGATATTATCCGAACAACGACAACCTTCCACTCTGACTATCCCGATAGAGAAAAGAAAGACCAACAAACAATATTGTTTCAAAAAGCATGTATTTGTATCAATTAAAAAATGTCTAACTATTTCACTGTCTGTTTTCGTCTTTTGTCTTAACCATTTTCCCAGATTAAGGGAGTGATTAAGCGCTAACTAATTAACCATGTTTAACCCTACCTTTTTTCAGTTAATGTTTATATTTTGTTGGGTTTTCGTTGATTTGTTTAACTTTATGCTTATCGGGGCTAAAGGTGTGTGATTAACTCACTAATGACGGCTGTACGCCTGAAATTGCTTGTAGCTACCATGTCTATGTCACAAACAATTTAGTTCAGTGTACAAATTGCCGTGCCTTAATATGTTTCAAAACCAGTGTCCGTCTGGTTAAATTTAAACTACAACAATGAAAATATATACCAAGGCTGAACACCTATCGATATTTCCATCGATGCACAACACATTTTAATAAGAACTGCAAATGATAATGACGGACGTCACATGGTTTATAGTGACATGCATTGCAAACCTACACAAAACCCCTTTCAAATATAGATTTATTTCGTCTTCAAGCCAATGTCCCACTACTAAATTGTCTATTCTTCTTACCAGAACACTTGGTACAATTCATAACCTGATAATAAATTGTTCAAATAAGGACTTCGAAAAAAGTGGAATTAATTACTTTTGGAGTGTCAAGAACTCGTTGGAAGTACTTGATAAATTGCATGCTTATATTGGTGATTTTGAATCTGTTCAAAGTCACATTGCTTCACATTCTCATTAAGAAAAAATTCACACATCTAATTAAATAGGCATTTAAAAAGTATGTCAATTGGACATGCTTTGATACTATATCTGCCCTTGAATTTACTAGATACCTTTTTTGTTCGAAACAACATCTGACATGTCTGATAAACAAATTTAATAATAATAATGACAACTTCAGTATGTGTACTAAAGAAATGTATCCTGTTGAAATTACTTTAATAAAGCTAATACTAACAATGACAACTGCCTTTTACTCGATTTTGATATCTATATCACTAACGGAAAGCTTAATACTAAAATTTATGATAAAAGAGATGATTTTTCATTTCCTATGGTTAATTATCCATTTTAGATGGTGACGTTCCCTTGGCATTATCTTACGGTGTTTATATATCTCAACTTGTACGAATAGCTCGTGTATGTAACAATGTTTTAGATTTTAACGAGAGAAATGTATGTATTTCTGAAAGATTATTACACCAGGGTTTAAAACTATCACAAACTAGTCAAAACATTTACTAAATTGTATCCTCGGTATAAGGACATCATTCGTAAATATAGCCCAACATGCAGACTTCTTATACGTTCAGGTATTTCACATCCAATTTTTTATGGAAATAATCTTTATAAAGCACAAAAATGTCAGTATTCACCTCCGAAACTAACACAACCTTTAAATAGACTTATTAAAAAGGGATATAGTTACGATACTGTTGTCAGGTCATTAAAGTTTGCATATGTTGGCGTTAAAATTGATTCACTTATAGGGTCTTTGCATCGGAACTAAACACATTTATTCGAAAAACCAGTTGTTGGCATGCCACGGGTTATGTTCTTTTCATATATGTTATGATGGTATGATACTAAACCCCTAACGGGAAGGATTGTGCCTGATATTCATATGATAAAATCATAATCTTTCAATCAGTTTAATTGAAGTCTGGAGCTGACATGTCAGTTAACTGGTAGTAGTCTGTTGTTATTTGTGTATTATTGTCATTTTCTTTATTTTCTTTGGTTACATCTTCTAACATCAGACTCGGACTTCTCGTGAATTGAATTTTAATGTGCGTATTGTTATGCGTTTACTTTTCTACATTGGCTAGAGGTATAGGGGGATGGTTGAGATCTCATAAACATGTTTAACCCCGCCGCATTTTTGCGCCTGTCCCAAGTCAGGAGCATCTGGCCTTTGTTAGTCTTGTATTATTTTAATTTTAGGTTCTTGTGTACAATTTGGAAATTAGTATGGCGTTCATTATCACTGAAATGGTATATATTTGTCTAGGGGCCAGCTGAAGGACGCCTCCGGGTGCGGGAATTTGTCGCTACATTGAAGACCTGTTGGTGACCTTCTGCTGTTGTTTTTTTATGGTCGGGTTGTTGTCTCTCTGACACATTCCCCATTTCCATTCTCAATTTTATCTTTATTTGAACAAGATACATAATACAAAATATCAATTATGAAACTAGTCCTTGACAACAATTGTGTGACTGAGTAAAAGCAAGTCAAAGAAGCAAGTGACTTCTTGTGTGTTCATAAAGCTTTTTGAATTTATCATGTCTTTAGTAATACTTTGTGGCTGTCATATTTATATCAATAAAACTTAATTTGTACGTTGATCGTTCCAACTGTAACTGAATTGTTATTTTGCATTTAATTATTTATTTCCAAATCATGTTTTGTTTGTTTCAAAATAAAAGTGTTTTCGTATTCTAAAATACAATCATCTTTGTAGTTTAGTTTAGTTTTAATATATTTTATTGTTCAAAAAAGACCAATGGATTAGACACAAGTTTTTCAACTTAGTAGCGTCTTCTCCTCTTTGTAACTAGTAATGGCTGCATATTTACAAAGTGTATACAGCCTACTAGATGTCCTTCCCCTCATCCGTAAAGAAAAAAAAACCCAAAAAAGTAAAAAAGTTTACCATATTTTGACACACCAGTCGTATACTATTATGTTATGTTCGGAATAGCATATACAGATAATATTCTTAATTATTTGAAAACAAAAGTTGTCAAACAAAACAAAAAAGAAATTGGTATGATTGCCAATGAGACAATTGTCCACAAGCTACCAACTGTTTTCTTATGATGACCAATTGCAATCAGGAGATCATAAACAAAAACGTTATTTATTTGATCGTGGTGTTGACAAATATTAAAGGAGATGTTTATAATTTGGAGCGCCAGTAAACACAATTACACTGTGGTTTTGATTGGGTTTTCGAATCTGATCACCATTCATATTGGATCTACATTTAATAATTGCAAAAACATAAACATGCAAAGTCAAAATGTCATATATTGAAGGATGTGCTCTTAAGTTAATTCATAAGTGTAGTGAAGACTAATTGAGGCCATCATTGCTATGTACTTTTTTTCATTCTTTTAGAATACATTGATCAACTACTAACTATCTAACATTTGTAGATGGTTTAGTTAAGTATTTTTGCTGAATTGTTAACAGTTACTATAACTTGTTTTAGTTATTTAATTAATGCCAACTGGTCAAAGTACACAGTTAGTTCGTAGTGCATTTCTTTTAGACAATAAATACAAATTTTAAAAATTCAACCTGCGCTTTCTCAATGATATTTTTAAAGTGTGTTGCATTACTTTTGGGACAAATTATTATGGGCCGGCACTAAGCCGGTCAATTATATGATATGGGTTTGAGATTGTTACACAAGTTTCTGCAGATCTTCATTATCATTTTCTGCGGTATATGAAAATAAAAGATTTTACATGTAGGTAGTTGAAATAAATACATTTTTTGTTAACATTTATATAAGAAGAAGTTGCCAAGTATTTATAACAATAAATTTTCCTTGTTTTTCTTATGCACAGAATGCTTGACCCGTATTGCATGTATTGTGGGATTTCCCAAACCAGGATATTTTTAGAAATGTAAACAAGGTACAATGTTCTTACAACAACTCGTCGTCGGAACATGGGAAATAATTTATAGTCTGCTTTATTTTCTCATTTTATATTCTTCTACAATTTTAATAATAGTATATACAGTTTTCATCATTTAGAAAAATAATCATAATAAAGATATATTTACTTTCAACATAAACGATTTCGAAGTTTTTCATTTTATAGGTAACATGTTTCACTAAATGAAAGTGATTTTCAAACCTCTCAAATATCCACTTGACGTCTGTTGATACTTTGCAATTTTACTATAACCAAACAGATTGAAATTAAAATTGTCAGTTGTTACGAAAAGAATAATTTGCTTCATGTGTCTGAAGCTTTATGGTTTTGAGTTGTAGTATGAAACAGTTTTTTAGTCTGTCGTATACCCGATGAACATATGGAGGGAATATGTAAATTAACATGAGACAATAGTAATACCAAAATATTGTAAAACCTAAATATGGAACGTTTTAACTGTTGTACTGAATATTTAAGTCCCCATGAGACATTCGACAATGATCAATATTTCTCATGACTGATAGTAAGTTATCGTTGATCCTTCGCATTGGTTTGAGCAGAATTCATGGTTAAATAGCATTCAAAGCTACATTCCTATTTTTATGACTGTTATTAATAGTTGATACTTCACCAAAAGCGAATAAAATGAAAACATTATGTCTAGGATTTCTAAACCTTTACTAAAAGGGATATTTTGAAATTTGTGTGCCTTAAAGATTTTTATACCTTTTGTCAAACGAAGTTGGGACAGGGATTTAGTGTTTCATCTGTCCATCGTAGAGTTAAGGTTCATCGATCTACTGTAACCATATTTATTTATAGTGAATTTGGAAACAAGTTATTTCAGTTATATAAATGCCTTTCCACTTTGCGGATGCGAATGCTGCCCTAAAGTGAAATTGGCCTTCTTGTTTTCGAACGCTACAAGGGTGTCCTTTACGTGCAAGAGATGTTGATCTCTCTTAACACGGGTCAACCATTTATCGTCCCCTTCCGATGGACTATCATTGTTTCGCAAGACCCCACTCGCAAATGGTGTAAAGGGAGAGCTGGAACTGGAAGTGGTCCTGATAATGATAAGGTTATTTTGACTTACATTTCACATATATGAGTGACTGATTACATTTTTTACTGATTTGCGTTAGAGTCCATATCTGAGATACAACTCGTGGGGAAATAATATTTTGTCAGTAGATGGGTCTGTAATAGTCAAAACCGAGGGTTCCAAAAAATATGTCATCTTGACATAAACTTCATTGATGAGAAAATGAGATGAAAGTCCATATATGAGATGCACTTTTTTTTACACAAAAAACATCCAAATTTCCGGCCTGAAAATTTGGTGCGTGCACCAATTAAATCTCTTGTATCAAAATGTTTTCGACTATCATATGGACAATTTTGTGTGAAAGGGGTCTTGAAAACGTTTACAGCTTCACGAGTGCTAATTTTTAACCTTTTTTCAGCTGGACAAAAACACTACTTTACTTTAAAATTTATGACCGAATTTTTTGGCAGTGTCATTTCACCATCCTACATGCTATTTTAGTCATAACACATGGAGAAATAAATTTGGAAGGGGTATAAAAAAAATGGCAAGTAACACACTTTTCAAATAAGGACTATATTCTGTGTACTCGAACCAACTTGTTACTAAGTTTATATTTTCCATTTTTTCACATTTTATTTAAACGAAATTTATATAAGGAAGTATCCAAATTATTTTATTCTAAGTTATCCTAAAAAAAAATTTGGAGTTGCTTATCATTTAAGTACCTCAGTCTACAATTAAGTTTCCGGATATCCTTTAACATCAAAGGAATTGTTGAGGTCTTGAAATGTATCATTATGAAGTTTCATCAGCATGGAGGATATCTTAACATACAAGGACCTTCTTAAGTAATTGACCTATTATTAATCTTTAAATCTTGAAATGTTTAAGGGCCACCTTAAATATGTGTACTTTTAAATTCACAACATATACTTTTTCTAACCGACTTTTCGGCAAGAAAATGTTGGTATGCACACATACATGACCTTTAAAAAAAGTGTACCCTACCTTTTACCTGTAATTTAAACTTACTTTCATGTCAGTTAGAATATTCATAAGCGGGAAGTAGATAAAAGGTATGGCGTTATCATGTCTATCTATTATTTTCAAAATGGATTATTACTACATATATTTACATCTCCATGTATATTTAATAACAGACTTACTATAATTCAAACATATACAATCTTGCTGTTAATAATTGAATGTAATTGATTGAACTTAATCATTTTTATCATTGTTTTCAACTAAGTACAAAAAGGTGAAACGGAAATATTGTCAGTATGTAATCTTTAATCTGAATCGATATCGTTTAGCAGGTAAACAATATTCTATATTTATCATTATACACAACATTATAAGTAATACATTTTGCACTAGACTACATTCAAACTTTCTTTATTGTTTACATTTCATATGTAAACAACAACATACTAAATAGTGTCGTCGTTGCTTTGAGTTCAAAAGAATATTCATTGTTGAACATATGTCGTGTGCATGCAAATTCTAACTCAAGAATCTCTGTTCGACAAAATGCTTTTTATGTTAATGAGAATTGAAAACAGTTAGATTAAGACATTTTATCCGGAACGTTTGCACGTTCGTTCTGGAAAAACAATGCAAAATGTAGCAATAAATACTTCTTGTTATATCTATTCCGTTATATGAAGATACTATATGTTTTAAAACCAGTATTTTCTTACACCGACTTATTCAAGTAATGTCAATGAAAGACTCTTAAATTTCGTACGACAAATCCAAGAAGAAATCAATGACCACATATTCATATTTTATTCAAAGGTTATGACTATAATTATAGCAACACTTGAATCTTTAGCCTCTCTCTGAAACTATTAAGAAAAATTCTTATTACACCACTCACATGAGAAAACCTCATCTTGTACATATCAGGCTTAATAATTTGGTATGCCGGTCTATTCCATTCAGAAAATGTCATAAATTACACTGACTCATAAAAATGAAACTATATAGATACATGAAATACTTGCGATAAATTACATAATATACACAATGGTTTTTATGTGTCGTTGGCTGTTGCCTGTCTGTCTGTCAGTGTATTTTATTTAAAGGTATAATTACTTGTACGAGCCGTATATGTGTTAGGAATTGTGTGTTGTATTGAATTATTGTTTTTTGGTAATTTTTGACATGCATTTTATGTATTACACTGTTATTATCCAAATAATAAAAACAACAAAGAAAAACATAAACATGTTGGTTGAATAAAATGTGAAAATAAAAAAACACAGATGCTCTTCAAAATTACATACATGTTACATACATGTACATGTTCACGCATCTAAAATATCACTTGATTTTTATTTCAACTTGAATAGACACGGCTTTATATATTCTTTCCATTCTTTTTATAATCATTATGAAGGGAAAATATAAGTCTCATTAATTGAAAGAAACACAACAATATAATACTTGATTGGTATTGACAGTTTATTCATTGAACATCTTAAGAAACAAAAACATAAAGAATGATCAACAATCTTGAAAGTTATTTGCATGACCTTCTGTCATCTGAAATTTCAAACCAAATTCTTTTCATGTTGCAATACAACAAATTCTATACACGAATTAAGAGAGAATGTGGAACACACATCGCACAACAACACGGTGATATCAACGTAAGGCGTGAAATCAATACGTGAGTATTTTTTCTCTCAAACAAGTATTACTTCAAAAATATGTGCATCTCTTTTTTCAGCATGTCTTCTAGACTTTTACAGACAGTTATGTTGGTATGTTTATATGTGTTCTACTTATATCATGCTTTTTAAATTTTTAATCCATATATTATATGTATACGTCATAGGTTATGATTTTACAACATTTGGGTTAATAGTTTGCATTTGATATGACATGTATATTTAACTGCAATAATGAGACAAAACCAATACGTATCATTATATACGACGTGAGGTAAAAAACGTGATAACTGAGTAACACCCCTTCGTATCAAGTAATAACTATGCTATGTAAACGGAACTTTGAGTGTCAATATCTCGAAAATAGTGTCTAGGGATGACACATCACAAAACACGAAAAATTGTAAGTGTAAGAAGTATATCACATACTCACTGTATTTAAATAAACAAACACACAGTCACAGTATCGGATACACAACAGAGACTTCATAAAACAATCAAAAGGAACACATTAAGGCATCGAATCATGAAGTATTGACAATACAATTAAATCTGAAAATAGTGGGCAAGTCAACAGATTTAGGTAACATAAATATGAATGATGATATTAAGCTGATTTATTTACGAATAAAATAAAGAACTAACCTATCGAAATCAACAACATGCTGAAGGTATTACTGATGGGTTACTACATGTTTATGTAACCTGTTGCTAGGCATAAGACATGCACCTATACAACATTCTATAATTTGCCAGTTGCAATCCAAACGCTCCTGCAGTGCATATAAATTTATTGAATCGCTAATTTGTTCTCATCGTTATTTGCATGCAAAAATTGTCATCAATTGAAAATGAAATAAACAAATATATATCAAGTTTTATTTTTTCCTCATTTAGCATTATGATTATATTCTCCTATCAAATTAGTAGGTACAAGTATTAAGTATGATAATGATAATTTGTTATTGACTGCAGATTACTGTATTGCTGGAATCAATTTCATATGAATTATACTGCCCAAGCGATATACAACGTAATATAAGAGCAAATAAGTATTGCAATAGAAGTGAGAGTTATCTTTGTTTGTACGATGACAACACGAAACACAACAGAGAGTCATGTAGAAATAAGCCCGAGTTTGAAATACCTGGTAAGTTAACAAAGGCTATCCTATGTGTTAAATTGTAAAGAGGAAGCATAATTAATGACGTTTACAGTATATTTCTGTTCGTTTGTTTTAAATGTGATCATCAAGTTAAAACATTCAACGTTCAGTGAATTCTATGTTCATTGACAATAGCAAAACTTTTTATAAAAAATATACTTTTCTTGTATGTCATTTTCTTTTGTCAAACGGTAAAGTAAGCTTTTTTCATCACTTGTCCGTTGTCCGTCGCCGTCTGTAATCAGTAATTTGAAGGAAAATTTGGCATTTTTGTTGTTATTATCTTGAATATTATTATAGGTAGAGATAAACTGTTATAATTTTCAGCAAAGTAAGATTTACAAATAAGTCAACACGATCAAAATGGTCAATTGACCTCATAAGGAGTTAAAAGGTCAAATTTAACATATTACAAAAGTCTTCTTTTGAAACAACAGAGACAAATTTGACCAAACTTGCCAACAATAAGTATTATGGTATCTAGTTTACAAAAAAGATATCCAATGACCCTGCCTGCTAACCAACATGGGAAACATTGCTAAAAATAAACATAGTGGATAAACGCAGTTTTTGGATTTTATCTGAAAATTTCATATAAACCAAAAGTATAACGGTTGTATTATTTCATGCATCAATTGTAAATAAAAAATATCAGGTTAGCAACAAAGGCTCCTTGGTGCCTCTTATTTTAAATGTGATTCTATGTATTCAATGTTCATATCCAAATCATTATATTCTTATTAGGATACAAGTTTATAATTGTCGGGACATTACAAGGAGTTCCATGTGACAGCAATAGGTATCAACCGATTAGATTTTGGACCAATGAGAATTCTGAGTGTGTGTTCAAAACGTCGAAATGCAATGGTATTGGACAACTTATGTACAAAAAAGGAACAGGTACTGAAGACACGGCATGTAGATGTGATTATGCTAATGGCTATGATTTCGTCATTACACCAAGAAATCCATGTATGTGTTTGCCGGAGAAGGAAGATTGTACATGTTTCTTAAGGAAATGTTTTGTTGGAGGAATTTTAACTCCAGGTAAGGGTGATTGTTCCAATGACTGTCCAATTGTACAACCTTCAACAGTGAGTAAAAATCCATAAAAAGTCACCGCATGAAAAATTCCAAATGAGAAAATTAGCGACCAAATTCATAAGTAGAAATAAACCTTCGAAATTTGTTCAACAAAAATAGACAAGAGTAGCTCTTAAAAAGCAATTAACAAAAAGCAATTATGAGAAAAAGCAATAATTGACAATAATATGAATAATGCAATTAAAGAGTTTATAACAAATTACATTGCTATGATATCAAATAAGGATGAAGAAAATTTAAAAACATTTCATTTTTAAAAGTTATTTTATATCAAACTGATTTCAAAATATATTTCAAATTCTTTCCAGAAAAGTAGTGTTGTTTTTATTTTTATTTATTTTGACTTGCCATTAATCATTAGTTTTCAGATACATTTGTAATTAGTAGAGTGATCATTTCTTGCTATCATGACTAAATATCAGTTTAATATACCGCATACTACTGTTTATGATATGCTGTAGAAGTGTAGTTTTTTGTTTTGTTTTTACGTTGTTTTAGATGAAGTTGATTCATGATTTGAGTTTCATACACATTCCATTATATTAATAGTTTCACAACTTCACATCGATTTTGTTTTAGATAAAATCTATGTGTTGCTTGTTTTGATTATGTTAAGATGATATTTGCTTTCAAACAAATTAAAAAAATTATATGAAGGACATGCACATTATGAATTTTAGTAGTGCCTAAAGGCTGAACTTTGAATTTGAATACATTAAAGTAGATGCTAGTGCAACATGTCCAAGAAATATACATATCTTTAATTAATTTAAAAAAATAGTGTTCATTCAAAATAAGCTTACACATAATGAATTACATATTAATACTTCTCTACAAAACACCTTAACTTTGTATTGACATTTTTTTGCAATTTTGTAACACGGTTTTTAATATTATAACTGTAAAAGGGCGATAATAACATGAATTTAAAATTATCAAAAAAAAACTTCACAAATGACTTACCGTATTTTTGTACATTTTATTTCATAGATTATGATTGTGTTCCGCCTACAACGCACTGGAACTCATCATTTGAATGCCGATTGAAAGACAACACAGCGTAAGTTTAGACTTGCCTTGAAATCTTTTCATTTTGTATTCTTTTACAAGTCTAAGAGAAAAGGATATGGAATGACGCTCATTGAAAAATGCTGTGTTTAAAAAAGAAATTGGACAAGAGTTGCTTTTTTAATTGAGTTATGTAAAAACGGAGAAGTGATGATACATATACAAAGAAGCCATCAAAATCAAATAAAAACGATGCTTAAAACAATAACAACGGTATTGAATTTAATTACAATAAAATACAATTTTTTTCTACATAAAAATTGGCTGAAGTAATTTAGAAAAATGACAGTTGTTGTCCATTCGTTTGATATGTTTGAGCTTTTCATTTTGCCATTTGATTAGGAAATTTCCGTTTTGAATTTTACTCGGAGTTCAGTATTTTTATTATATTGTATACCTTATACATATAAATTTACAATGGGAAGTCAACAGAAAACTGGGGGTTATCCAAATGGCTCCACATTGATGTTGATATTCTTTATTTCAATGTCGATGTTGAATATTTCTAGTACTCTTATATTATAATTTGAATAATTTTAGCAAATTGCTAGCTTTCATATATTTAAATCTTAGCTAGATATATCAATTACATAACGAGTTATATTTTGGGTTCCAAAATCTTTCAATTTGAGCTACGTTCAGTTTGACTACTGGTATTACTGTTCAGTTGATTATTCATAATATGCATTAAAATTGTAGAATAATTGAAGATCAAATTCAAACGGTTACCATAGATGAGTCTGGTGCTACAAATACAGGTAGATAAATTATTATGTAATAAAATTGAGAATGGAAATGGGGAATGTGTCAAAGAGACAACAACCCGACCAAATAAAAAACAACAGCAGAAGGTCACCAACAGGTCTTCAATGTAGCGAGAAATTCCCGCACCCGGAGGCGTCCTTCAGCTGGCCCCTAAACAAATATATACTAGTTCAGTGATAATGAACGCCATACTAATTTCCAAATTGTACACAAGAAACTAAAATTAAAATAATACAAGACTAACAAAGGCCAGAGGCTCCTGACTTGGGACAGGCGCAAAAATGCGGCGGGGTTAAACATGTTTGTGAGATCTCAACCCTCCCCCTATACCTCTAACCAATGTAGAAAAGTAAACGCATAACAATACGCACATTAAAATTCAGTTCAAGAGAAGTCCGAGTCTGATGTCAGAAGATGTAACCAAAGAAAATAAACAAAATGACAATAATACATAAATAACAACAGACTACTAGCAGTTAACTGACATGCCAGCTCCAGACTTCAATTAAACTGACTGAAAGATTATGATTTCATGTATTATAAAACTAAAAAGATCCAATGGACTAACATCACTCATCTGCCTGAAAATTGTAACATGAAACCTATTGACAACATTGACAGTAATTTGAAAAAAAAAATTATAAGTGAGCCTTAGTTCAAATCTAGTATACCTTGAATAGTTTTAAAGATAATGGCAAAACTACAAAACATAGGAATTTCAATGAGCTGTTTTTCTCTCACTGTTTTAAAATGAAACACAATATGAAAAGATGATTATTTTTGAATTCGTGAGGGTCTAAATATTGTATAAATATTAAAGTACACGGCGATATTTGTTCATTAAAGGATGCTTTAACATTACAATATTTTCTGAGGTCCAGAGCTTGAATTTCCTTGCATGATTTCATTATTCTATTGAAACGGATTGCTGCTTGTAATAAAGTTATTGAATCAAAATTTCCATGTGAAGAAGTAATAAAATTGATAGTTCGAAAAGTTTATGAATGTCATCACAAGCTGGTTGACAGAGACGGACTATCAGTTTAACAGAGAACGACTTACATGATCCAAATAACGTTGCCACAATCCCATTCTA
The DNA here is from genome assembly GCA_019925275.1 of Mytilus edulis. Lineage (NCBI taxonomy): Eukaryota > Metazoa > Mollusca > Bivalvia > Mytilida > Mytilidae > Mytilus > Mytilus edulis. The sequence goes on along the minus strand of CM034361.1, from coordinate 74,839,223 downwards.
TCTTTTTCGAACGTTGTTTACCATACTAAAGTAATCACCAGGTTTGTTTTTACATCATTACCACAACGAGTATAATATGCGGAGAAGGAGATTTAGGTTTGTATTGCTTAGTCGTTAGTTTTCTATTTTTCGTTATGTGAACTGTGTGTGGCCATGTTCACGCCTTAACGCTTTTCGTATTTGACAATGATATTAGCTTGTTCTCGATATATCAGCACAAATATTTTATTGCTATTTTTGCCCTTCAATACCAGTCACGTGGTTGACGTTTTTTGTGTTTTTTTTAATGTGTTTGTTGTTCAGCAGGACTGTTTTGTAAATATCATGTTCCATCTTTATCATTTAATTTAATATTGTGTAGACATCGACTGTAACTAGTGCCTATGCTCTGTGATACGAAATGAAACGTAACATGTATTCAGTTCAATGTATACTTTGGAATTTGGAACTTGATTCTTCTAATCTGATATGTATTTGCACTATTATTCTTCTGTTTTAGTAATTTGTTTTGTATTTATTACACATAATTTTGTCTATCTTTTAGGTCGAATCTACGTTGTATTCGCCATTATATTTTGTTTGGCTTTTTGTATTGGTATGTACATCACTTGTATTTGCCCACAACATATACATTCAGATTCAAATATTTTAAAATATATTTTATAACAAAAACTCTAAGCTTAAACATAGCAAAAAAAAGAATTATCATTTCAACTAGCAAATATGTTTTACGAAAGATATAAGTATATGCATCACGCGTGTTAAAGTCAAAATATGAGAAAAACACAAAAGCAATAGTTTTAACTACATGAGTCATGTTGCTAATTCATTTTTTACAGGTAGTTTGTGACAGAATTGAAACAAAATTGTGTATAAAAAAATCGTAAAACAAATCTGCAGTTAATTGACAGTTCTTTTGTTGTAGTGCTTAATCCCAAATTATCAGTAAGATCTCCAACACACCACAAAAGCTAAATTATAACTGCAAGTTCATCAAAAGTGCCCTTGAACCTGTTCGACAGTTTTCAGTGTAACTGTTGTGAGTTCAATAGGCATTGAAAATATATATATCATTAATGCATGTATATGCTGAAATTAGCCTACAAAGCTTCAAATAAATGAAAGCTTGATAAAGATAAGAGAACCATTGTTGTTGACAGGATAACGGGAACGACATTACACAACAGTCATAGTGTGCCAATACCGATAAAAACAAATATGTATCGAAGATTGTTAAGTTAAGATTAAGGATCACATTTACACAATTGTACCAAATAAACTCAGTATATATACCAGGGTTGACATTTCGCTCAAAAGACGCTATAATAAAAAATGGTAAAACAAAGTAAAGTTAAGTACAAAGTTGAAGAGCTTTTGGTCCACCAAAACCAGGCCATCTAAAATGATAATAATGTATGAAACCATGAAGCGCTATTTAAAGCAATACTACGTGTGAATCCTATTTTATCACTCAGTCATTATTCTGAATTTATACTTGATTTGTATTACGATTTTAAGACGAATGTTTATATTCACAGGTATGCTGATCTTTGTACTCGTCGCATATTGCACTCAACTTCAGAGTAAGTAACTTACCTGAAATCTACAAAAAAATAATTGCATGCTCAAACAATATTTTAAAGTGCTTGTGTATGATTCAAACTGTACATACTGTGTCATGTAAAAATATAAGTCAACACTAAAATGGTATTTGTGTGTTAACCGCACGAAAAGCGATCGTGTTCTATACTTTAAAATGAAATTGATGCCATGTTCTGAATTTAATAATGAATGTCATACTCTGACAAACAGGTGTTACGGTTTCTTATTGATCGCTATCGAAAGAGTGTTTTTGGTTATCAACTTCTTTCAATATTAAAACATAAAAAACAGTATTATGGTATTGGTCATTTTTAATATTTACAAATGGTTTATAATACATTGTAATATTATGTTGTCATTTCAATGTTATATTTAACTTTGCCATTAAAGTGCGAGGTTTGGCATGCCATAAAACCAGGTTCAACCCACCACTTTTATTCCCCTTTAAAAGTGTCCTGTACCAAGTCAGGAAGATGGCCATTGTTATAATATTGTTCGTTTCTGTGTGTGTTGCATTTTAACGTTGAGTCGTTTGTGTTTTCTCTTATTTTTGAGATATTGAGATAAGACGTGGCACGGTACTTGTCTATCCCAAATTCACATATTTGGTTTTGATGTTATATTTGTTATTCTCGTGGTGTTTTGTCTGTTGCTTGGTCCGTTTCTGTGTGTGTTGCGTTTCGGTGTTGTGTCGTTGTTCTCCTCTTATATTTAATGCGTTTCCCTCGGTTTTAGTTTGTTACCCCGATTATGTTTTTTGTCCATGAATTTATGAGTTTTGAACAGCGGTATACTACTGTTGCCTTTATTTACATTCAACTAAATATATAATCAATGTAACATTATCCTCGGTACAGTGTGTTTTTTTCCCGAATTCTGAGATCAGTCTTTTTAAACCTTTATACACGTAATTATTTTTGTATTGTGTTTAAAGGATTTTTGTTTCTTCTCGATACGAGTAATCGGGTTTTATTTTGTTTGAAATGCACATAAACTTTTTTACAATGCAAAAGAAAATCAATTCAAGTTGGCAAAGCATACTAAATATACAGCGCAAATTTTAGCGTGCACTAGCATGACACATATTTTGATGAATACCGTTCCTTTTGAGTTAATTAGTCCGAGAGAAAACTAATCGGTTTTTAGTCATTTGTTAAAATCAAATGTGTTTCTTTTGATCGACTTTCGTCCCTTGTATTGGTATAAATCATAGTTGAAAGAATGCTATATAATACTATCACGAATATTAGGGACCCCAATTACACGTCATTGAACAGAAAATTGGAGAAATTTAATTATGACAGTTAATCCAGTATACACGTTGTATACGTCCATCTTCCAATGTGACAAGATTTTACTGTTAAACATTTGACACATTCCCCATTTCCATTCTCAATTGTATAGTCCCTTTATTGCAGGTTAAGGTTTTATTTCTCATTTTCAATCAGAACAGATGCGAAAATGTCAAAAGGCTAACTCATAGTTTAAAGTCTGGAGAATGGTATATGTGTAATTCAATGCTTGTCGTATGTTGCTGTTACCTATTTCTTTCGGTGTTCATTTTGTACATAAATTAGACCGTCAGTTTTCTCTTTTGATTTGTCTAACATAAGTCATTTCTGGACCTTTCATCGTTTTATCATGTATATGGCGGCATATTGAATGAATGAATGAATCTTAATTGCAAAAGCATAGACATGCTATGGCAAAATTAACAACATATATTACATAATATAAAACACGAATAGACAGCAGAGAACAATAGTATAATACAATGACATATAAATTAAGTAATGAGACTATATAAGATCGAATATTCCATGCAGCTTTTACATAATTTGATCGTAAGAGACTTACTAGAAGCTTGTAGTAAATTTAATAGTTTGATAGTATTAGGCAAATGACAATTATAGTACTTTGGTGAAAATTGTGTTCGTACAGATCTATAAGGTGAACAAACAAGAACAAAATATTATGCATCTTCAATAACACACATTTTACAATATTCACATGAACGATTTTCTCTAGGAATGGTGTTATAACGGCTAACTTCAATATTTAACTTTAATGTTTCACTACGTAACTTTGTTAACAGACTAACATTATTGATATAAGACAGATATTTTTCAATAAAAAAAGTTAATTTAAATCTACTATAAAAAGACAGTTGACTACATTCCTAAATAGTTGCTGACCAATTCTGCAATGATTGGTCTTTAATACGAGTTTTAATGTTTTAAATTGTGCTAGCATCTTTATTTAGCCATACATGATTTAAAACAAGATCATATAACATATCACGAATATTTGAGGCCACGTTTACAAAACCATTGATAGCATCGTCATAGATCAGTTTATATACATCGTATACAACTTTTTGTTTATTATAATACATAACCAGTATTTCAATATCTTATGTTTTCTAACAATAATAAAGAGGTAAATGGCCAAGTTCGCCATATAAAAAACAATTACATTGTATATTGTTCAAGGATATGACTGACCTTCTGAAATTGTTTATTATCTAACCCTTTGTTTTATTGATTTTATATTTATCTTGTGTCATACGCCATTTTGTTCGTTCAGTGTGTATTCAATTGTTGGTGTTCATGTCTTTTGAATAAGTTCAGCCATTTCAATTGATATTTTATAATTTGTCTTTCTTTATTGTGATGTAACACTATTTTTTCAAGAAAAGGTGACGGTTAGTACCTATCAAAACGTTTAAACCCGCTGCATTTGTTTGTACCTGTACTACGTCAGGAACCTGATGTTCAGTGGTTGTCGTTTGTTGATGTGGCTCAAAAATGTTTCTCTTTTCTCGTTTCTATATACATCAAACCGTTGGTTTGCCCGTTTAAATAGTTTAACACTGTTCATTTTTGGAGCACGTTATGTTTTGCTGTTCGGTGTGAGCAAACGCTCTATGTTGAATACCAAAACGTTGACCTATAATGATAAACTTTTACAAATTATGACTTGGATGGAGATTGGTCTCATTGGCACTCATATCACATATTCTGATATCTACTTATGTAACTGACTATATGGTATGGACTTTGCTCATTGTTGAAGAAGGAACAGTGACACGAGTTTGTTAATTTATATACTACTTACTCTATTGGGAAGAGTTATGTTATCTTTCTGTATATATCATAGGTCAAAAACGTACTGACACAAAAATAGTCTGAAAATTACTTATTTATCGAAGTGGATAAGTCTAGATTTTAATGTATGACTGCAATTATACTTATTTCTAATAGTTTATCGTTCACTCTTATTCAGAAGCTGTTCAGATATAATAGAACGTTTCAAATAAAGAAATTATTTCTAGTGACATTTGAAACATGATTGAAAAAATATCTTGCGTGGTCAATTTTGTCATTCACAAAAAAGCATACAATTCATTATTAGATTTTTTTCTGTATGGTTAAGATGTTATTAATTTCATGTTGGATGAAGACGGTCCCAGATATTATCAAACCTTTCAGAAGCATATCTTTATTTTAAACTATGAATATACATGGATCAGAAATCCGTTTTGTTAGTTTCTGTCTTCGTACCAACTAACATTTCTTTAAATGTTAAATATTGTTTTAGAAATTGAACGTATATTTTAGTTTCGAAAATTATTGATATTCCACAGGCACTGATGATGAAGATTCATGGTTCAAAAAAGAAATCATTAACAGTAAGTATGTGGATAATCTTTACTGATTGAACCAAAATAGATTTTTTTTTTAATTTTAATTCAAACTGGGTTAACATTGAAAAATAAATTTGTTGAATAGTTCCAGTCAAGATAAGTTTAACTTTTAAGCTTTTAAATAGATTCCATAATCAAAATGTTTCATCGCCAGATGCACGGTTTTTCTACAAAAGACATGAATTACACACAAAGATTTCCTTGATGTGTTGTGCATCTCTTAACCAGTCACGTGGATGACGTTTTTATTGTGTTTGTTGTTGAGCAGGACTATTTTCAATTATAGTTTTTCACCTTCACCATTTTACTTTAAGATTGTGTATAAATCGATTGTTTCTAGTGGCTATGACAATCTAAATAACAGTAAAGATTTTTTTGTATACACATGTTAGATGTATGTACATGTCTCATTATGTTATCCACATTATCTATCCATTCTTGATTTGGAAAAAAAAAATACAATTGATTACAATTATATGTTTGTTTCGATATTGGGGGAAATGTGACTAAAATATATGTTTCTTGCTATGGTAGATGTAATAAAAAATGTATCGTGTATTGAATAAAGCCTCAGAATGCGAACACTTTATCAGATGCCCTTGTAGGAATGGAGACTAATATCTGCAGGTTAACAACTATTGAAACTACTCTTGTAGTATGTAGGTTGCTTGTTTGATTTCTGTCCATATTCAATAAACCCTCATTTTTCATTCGCAGGACTAGTCTAAATTTCATCGATTATCATTCCGGAAGTCCAATATCACAGTATCCAACTATTATTTTATTGGGAAATTGTTTGAGTCCGGAACATGCATAACATATTGACCATTGGACTTGATATCAACCAATCAATCATTTACGAAAAGAGAAAATGTCGTACATATATACTAACAACGTTTCTTCGTTGTACTACAGGCATCTGTTTATTAAATTGAAGATAACGGAATTGACATGACGATGATGTTAGGTTGAATAGATAACTTGAGCTGTATTTGATGAAACCTTTCGGATTACAAGTGCTTAATGCTTTTCAAATTAATTCGTAGTTAATTTTGCGTTTTAAACTGTTTTTATTTTAGTTTCACTGATGAGTTTTTTTCTATAGATAACGAAACCTGCGTCTAAAGTAAAACCTTCTTATCCTGGGATATTTGATGTGTTTATTAATAGATCTAAAAATCTAGCCAAAAGTAAAATCACAAAAATGCTGAACTCCGAGGAAAAAGAATTTCTCTAATCAAATGACAATTCAAAAGCTCCATCACATCTTACGGATGGATAACACCTGTCATAAAACTGACTTGGTACTTGCGTTTTTTTATTTCGAAAAGATGGCCATGATTGAACCTGGTTTTAAAGCTAGCTAAAGCTCTCATGTGTATAACAGTCTCATCAAATGCTTTTATATTTACAACGATACGTGAACAAAACGAAAAGACGCAATAGGTAAAAATGTGAAAAATAGCAAGTACATTTAGTTTTTTTTACCATTCTTTTACATTTCCAGATATACTAAATAAGGAAAAACTCAATTGGAAAGAAAAAACAGAAAAGTTTGTCAGTACAAGAGCTACTAAAGTAATTTTGGAGAGAATCCAGAACAATAATTGTGT